>JAOTAY010000002.1:18379367-18411333 GCA_025629805.1 Erythroxylum baracoense
AATCGTCGTTGACAGGCCTAGATTGAAAGTTGATAGTAGAGGAGGAAGAAGGGAGGATAGAAGAAGAAGAAGAAGAAGAAGAATCTTGATGAAGGACAGCAGCTGCTGAGGAGTTGTTGTGGTTGTTGGAGGAGGAAGAGGAGACATGGTGGTGTTGTGGCGGTGGTGGGTTAAGCTCAGAAAGCATGCTCCGAACCCAGCCAGAGAGATCGGACGGATTGTAATGAATGGTATCAGAAAGTTGAGAAATGCCATCTTCCGGAGCAGTACCAATTACCATCTCCAGCTGTTCAAGCTTTTGAGCAACATCCGCCATGTCGGAGGCCCTCACCTTGTAACCCAGCACTGCCAACAATTCGTCCATCCCTCCTCCTACTCCATCTTCTTCCCACAATTTCCCTTTTCCACCGACTGACGACGATTCACTGCCGCCGCCGCCATAACTTGCTTGGTGTTCCCTCTTCATGTTTGCTTCTCAGCAATAACCATCCAACTATTTAGCTCCTCCTGTTGTGAAGAATGAGGAATGATTTTTGGTGGCTATGTTTTGGATTATAGGCACAAATGAAAGGAGTTCCGATTGGGGAAGATGAAGAGAGAGGAGGACACTGAGTGGAAGAGATAAGAAGCAATGGGGGCCATAATAATAGGGGCTCTTTTTTTATATATATCTCTTTCTTTCTCTATGGTATTTGGCTATTATAAATACTTTCATATTATATTTTAAATAATTTTGGATTGAAGGAGATAGAATCGATAGATACATGCATTCTTTTCCAAAAACTTGGTCCGGCGGGCACCCTACTTAAGAACGGAGGAATCACTGAATACATACAATCAAAAAAGGGGGGAAAAAAATAAAGGTAGAAAGAGCCGTGCTAGCACCGCAATTGCTTAACAGATTGAGGGTGTGTCTAGTAGCAGTTCCTTTTTTTTTTATTTCCATTTCTTTTTCTTTTTCAGTGTATATCTATTATACTGCTTTTTATAAATATTTATTAGTAAGTATTACATTGCAAAATAAAGATATAACTAATAAAACAAATTATTAATTATTATAAAAGATGCGATAGCTTAATCTATTGCAAAATATAAAATGACAATTACATGAACCTTATTTTATTATCAGTCAAAATTTCAATTATTAATTAATATTATAATTAACATGTGAAATTCTTGAATTTATATAAATCAACAAGAAAATTTATATGACATTATACTTAAAATGAATTGATAGATGCGTATTATAGTTACTTACACAAAGAGCCATTGACCACTATGTTTATAATCAATTTATATATATATATATTCTTATTACCTACTACAAAGGTAATTCGTAATTATACTCTTTTGAAAAAAACAAATAAGTAATATTGAAAATTAAAAACCAAACCACGAGAATAAGAATATAAAAAACTTGATTTTATTATTAGCTTTTTTTTTTTCCTAAGGGAATATGCCCAAGTGGTAAACTTGTGTACAGCTCATTTATGCCAAGGAAACAACAAAGAATAGTGTTTCTCTAACTTTTAAAAAATGGGCAGAAAAGGATATGGCTAATAGAAATAAGAGAACATATCAGGTGGCCGTACCCTAATATCAATTCAAAGGTTTACTTACTAATCCACTTGTTTTGCTGGGCGCGTGTTCTAACCGTCGCCCCTTTTCCAATATACTGATAGTAAGCAAAACATATAAATGAAATTTAATACACGTGAATGATAGTAAATAATTTTGATATAACTATGGTGCGATGAGTGTGATACACGCTCGTAGATACAGTGTGTGAAGGAGAATCAAACTCCCACATGATCACATGAAGGCGATGCCATGGTCAACTTTAGGTCGTACATCGTACAAGAGCGAGTAGCGGACACAGCTCGAGCTAGAGAAAGCTTAGTGGCGGGAGAGGACACGTGGCTAATGAAATGCGAACGTGAGATTCACGATCTGACACAGTGGGTGAGTAGTATAGTATGATGCTTTTTGAGAAAGGGACCATAGCATAGGAGAGAGTGGGGAAGATGGGATCAAAGTCGAGAGATTCAGACGTCAACATCGGTTTTAGGACCATCTCTCTTTCTCTCTCAAAACACAAACACACACGCACTATGTGGGGCCCGTCTCTAGCTAATCATAGAAAGCATAACATGGATTGGGTGAAACTTATTTGCTCTGGAATTTCCTAATTGTTACTGCCATGCCATCAAAGTGTGCTTTGGAATTTCCGCATTGATGAATGCACGTCTTTCTTCAAATTCAATTACAATATTTGAAGAAATGGTATAATTTTTACCAACTTAAAATGAAAGTATTGCAACATAAAGCAGCCAATCATGTGATTTCCTTTTATTTTCTCTTTGATCATACAAAGACCATGATGCATGATGCATGGGCCTGGGAACACTTGAACACTGTCCTCTGGCACTGGCAGGCAGAGGCAGTGGTGTTCCACAAGGGCTTATCCTGTTTTGAGCAGGAATTTCCCACCATAGTTACCGGACATTTATCATTCATCACCACCATATTACCTATTTTTAGGTTTCTCACTGCCACACTATCAACAGTGAGGATTCGTATTTCTTTAGTTGCCTGTTAGTGAGAGACATTTGTTTCAATTCCATTTGCTTGTCAAAATGTAAATGTAACAACTCTTTACTTTCTTTTTTTTAGATGTAATTTACATTATAACATCAGCTCATGTAACCAAAACCATTATTTTAACAAATAGCATCATTCTACATGTACAGTTCATTTTTGTTTAGTGACTACAAGTAACCTCGTTGAGAGTGAATTGGGAGATTACCTGAATGATTATCTTCCCAAGGGATCCTTCCACCTCATTAATGCTCCAAAATAAGTTTACGACCACATCTCTGATTCAACCCAGGTGAGTACGGTTTTGTTTTAAGTTTCCAATTTTTTCCTCTCGAAGCTAATGTTCCGTCCAAAGTTACATGAGATTTCTTTCATAATAGAATCTTAGATATTAAATTGGCATGAGAATCGAAGGACATACATATTTTTAAGAGAAGTTAATTTGTACATTACACCTAAAAATTACTTGTTAGTGAGTTTTTTTTCCTTATATTGTACTGAACATGTAAGAATGAATCTTTTGCATCAAAGTAACTGATAATACCTATGTTTTGAGCGAATATATGCTGCAAAATTTTTGATAGTCGTAATACAATCCTCGGAAACTCCCAGTTTGATCCCTATTGTGAAATTTTGTTATTAAATGACACTCTAAACATAGCACATTCAAACGAAATACTATCAGTTGAAAAAAAAAACAAAAAACAGAAATATATAAAAGTAATAATGAACATCCAGCGCTTGTCCACCTCAATCCAAACCATGAGCACATGCACTTGGTTGTTGAATGGACAAGCCATTTCCCAATAAGATTACATTTGGCATTTGGATCTTAGATGCCAAGTAAGTGAGAACTCCTCGTTCAAATAGAAGTCAATAAGATTCCTTTCTCCTAGATTAACATCAGAGCATATGGATGCCATGTTGTCCCATTACCCTTAACCCCACAAACAATTATTTTAATTACGCAGCTTAATATTGATTCATTGTCCTTGACATAACACATAAACATTTTACCAAACTAACGTCGATAATTAATTAGGACGTCTTGGATGATTGTTCCTTAAGTATTCAGGCCGGCAACCTGTATTACTCAACAAAACACATGCCAACAATTGATTAAAGTTTTAATAACTTATCTATATCTAAATCTCCATTTGACAAGTCTTGGCTTGTTCTTCACCAAGTGATTTCTTATTGTTATTTTTTCTTGCTATAAAAATATTTGATAATGTATGGTTATTTTTTAAAAAATAAAAAAAGGATAAGAGAAGACTTAATCTTACTACAATTATTCATGGAGGTGACAAGAGTTAATTTGCCACCCACGAACTAATTAATTGTACATGCATGCTATTCGAACAAAAATATTGTTTTAGGTGGTCAACAAATCCGTCAACATATCAGCTTCATTTAATACTTCCATCACTTGAATTAAAGAAACAATAGTTTTGCTCCACTTAAATGATCATTTATTTAGTATAAAAGAAAATTAAGTGATGGAATTACATTATAGAATACTATTCACGAGACAGATACAAGAAGAAGAAGGCTCCGTTTGGATGTTAACTTATCAGGTAAAAAAGTAGGTGATTGAACCAATTTAGCTGGTTGATCATATTGACCAGTTGTTTTTACCAACCTAATAAGCTAATTTTTAACAAGTTAAGGAGGGGCTACGTTTTGCCTCAGCTGATTACTCAAGTATCAAATATGCCCTCCAATATCAAATAGATCTATTAACTGCTACCAACTGCACTGGTTTATATATTATCGACGATGGTTCGATTGCTTTCAAGCAGGAACTCTTGTACTTTTATTTTTGTTACAGTGATAATATATCTTTAGTAACTGTGTAAATGATCAGGCTTCAACGTGGACCAGATGTTATTTAGAAGTAGAGATTTATCTGAATTTATGATAGATGATAATAATTATTATATTTTAAATATATTTATAAACTTAATTTTTGTAAAATTAAGTATTTAAATTCTTATAAAAATATTTAAAAAATATTAAAATATAATACTTATGTCATTATAATTTTTTTAAAGTCATGTCCTTATATGTCATTTTACAAATAAACAGTTAATTTTAGCAAACATCTCCAATAAACAGTTAATACAATCTGCTGTTCAAATCAGCTGATATAATCAACTATTAACTACTAGCTAATGCAATTAGCTAATTGTCAAAGAAGGCCGAGATATTGATGACAAAGGATAACCTCTTGATTAAGGAGATGACAGCGAGTGACTGTGTAGAAAATGTTAATTGGAGATGAAGAGACACAACAGAAACGGTGTCTCTTTGCATGTACACGTCTTTGGTGTTGAATCACAGCTTATTTAATTATGCTTACACATTTATAGCGTAGCATTTCAACCAATAGTCCATTCTCTTTCTTTGCTTTTATCCTTTTATATACTCATCCATCCCCTTCAACACCGCATATAACAGTCATTTTTACACTTCCTCGTCAATATAAAAAAAAAAAAATTCCCAGTTATGCTTTACACTGTTTAGTTGTAATATTGGCTGATCTATAACTGGATGGTAGGTACTAGGTACCTTTTCCTTATATCAACAAGAGATCAAAACCCAACAAAAGAATTTCTTCGGCGGACTTATCATCTCCAATGATTCAAATTACTCTTTTAGTGATATTTTGTTGTGGTTAGAGACGCAGTGCTTATCGACGTTTTATCTAAAGCTCACGCTTGATGGTATAAGATATTATGATTATGAGTAAGGGCGTCAGATATGAAACTATAGTACGCTAAATGTAAATATTTTAAGGAAAAATTTTAGCAGTCATTTTATCATTAGTATTTTTATAAAATAATTTTTACTTAATAAAAATAACCATTAATCACATCAAATATGGCTGCCTAGTTAAATATATTTTGAAAACATTAACAATTGGATGGAAATTCCATGGAAGATTCATTTAAATTGTTCAGATTATTACGTACATCCTATTTATTTTTATTTTATTTCTTTAATTGAGAATAACATATATCAGATTGTTAGAACAGTGAGATAAAGAAGTTTTATTTTGCCAAATTAATATTTTATATTACAAAAAATATTTATCCTTTTTAGGCATAAATCATGTATAAAATAAATAATCAAGTAAAAACTCAACGTGTTTATATCTTAACATGCTTCAAGACATCAAATTTCAACATTTTAGTGGGATATCTTGATGATACTTGGAATAGTTCAATATTGGTCATGATATTTAATAGTTTGATTTGTTTTATTGAAACTTGAATAGTTTCCATTGACATATTAAAATGCATATTAAATTCCTATTCTTAAAGAAGTATATGATAAGAAGTATTATGATAAGTCAATCCAAATTAAGCTGATGGCATGGCATGTCGAAATATGCTTCATTATCTGATCTTTCCTCTATTGCATTTGTTATTATAGGTGAATTAGAAATAGCATTATAATACCACTAAATAATCTGATTTCATTATGATCACCACCACATTTCCATTTCTCACCATTATCAATATACAAGTGATATTAATTATTACGATCTTAATTGCTGCATCATTATCACCACAAGAAGAAGATTTTAATTAGTTGGCAGTCAGTGTTAAGAGTTAACACTTGGCACAAATTTTAGATTCCAACACAATTTATAATTCATAAAGCTTTCAAGTTTGTAAATGCGAGTACTTGACAAAAGTTTGGTTTAGGCATTGGCGGGCACATCAAGCTAAGGATTGGCCGGTGGACATGACAAAATGGTGTCAAATCCAACTTCCTTCTTTCTCGCTCAAATAAGTCCCTCGTCCCCACAAAGCAGAGATGAAAAGAAAAAGAAATGGACATCACTTAGTCATGCTTTTGGTAACTATTGTCTGTGTTCTGTTCACGGGTGAAACTGGAAGGATAAAAATGAGTGTGATTTGGTAAGTGTGGACACATGGTAGAAAGTTATGGTATTGGGTAGAGTAGACCCCATCCCATCAATCCATTGAGCAGTACAACATGAACATGATGGAGCAGAGGGGCATGCATGCCTGTGATATTGTGGTCTGAGCTGTGTGTGTGTTTTCCTGTACCCACCAAAAATTATGGGGTTGGAATGTCCATCATATGGGTACGCTACTCGTTTGGGGCTGTGGGGACTAGGCAAGGAGGTACTTGTACATTGAATTCAATTTCCGCTATCTTATGTATATATATATAAAGCAGATCTGTGGGATCCTCATCCTCCTAGCATAATAGAAGGCAGATTTAGGGAATCCTATGCTGCTGTTCATTTTGTTTTTCAAGTCAGGCTGACGGTTACTTCACATTTCAAGTTTAGATTTAAAAGCAGCTAGATTCGAGGTGTTATGTTTTTTTAACATGCTTTGGTAAATATTATTTTTAACGAAATTCTTTTCCCGAGACCTGCCGATGCAAGGCTCATCGCCTGTCTAAAACCTTCTTTCTATGCTACTAGGCAACATGTACTGATCTTACATTTTCTCCTCTTCATTTTTTTTAATTCGCATATATTTTTTAACATCTATCGTTTTATCTATTGATTTGAGGATTTTAAAATAAACATTCTAATATGTCTTTGAGGGTTGTTTAATCACATAGAAAAATAAACCAATTTTATTTAAAACTATAAGAATATGTAATTAGATATATAAAACATTCATATTAGTTATTCATGTAAAATCCGCAAATTTACTTTATGATTTTATTTAAAATATATATACGTAAATTAAATCAAATATTGAGTGTAATATTCCTTATCAATTATTGTATGCCTATTTGCGTATCATTTTCATCAAACATTATTAAGCTATTCAAGCTATTCGTATTCATGTATCACTTTTTTTATATATAGGTAAGTTTACTCTATGCTAAAACTTCAATCCTATTAAGATGTCTTTTATTTAAATACCTTGTATTGATTGCTTAAACATTTAACATTAATTGTTCAAATATTTTGCATAGTATTATGTCATTATTATGTAATCAATCATACTTTGGTAACATTATATTGTAGACTAACACCCCCTTAAATTTAAGATGGTGAAAATCAACTTGAATTTGTTAACGAGTTCATTGAATTAAGTTGGAAATTAAGCTTTGGTAGAGATGTTAGCTATCTGATCATGGTATAATATGAAAATAAGAGAGATGATTCCCTCCTGAAGATGATAATGAATAAAGTAATGGTCATTTGCAATATATTTTGTTAACTCATGAAATACATCAATATGTGTAACTTGAATGGCATTACAGTTAAATAGTAGTGGTTGATGAATGCTTAATTATCATATTATGTACTAACCAATGTAACCATATAAGTTCTTAAGTAATATTAGTAACACTATTTTTTAACTTCAATACTCGAATGAGTTACAACTGTTTGTTTCTTACTTCTCCGTGAGATAAGAGAATCAACTAGAAAGAACTAGAACTTAATCTTAAAGTGTCAATCAATAGGATCTCTAACCTAATCAATATTAGAGTATGCATGAAACTCCAAAGAGGAGGATGATTAAAGTTGGATACTATGAAACAAATGATCTTTAACATAACATATAATATGAATCACTATAATATAATGAGAGGTTAGGAGAGTGACACAAACATCACTCATAATAGGGGTGGAAATAATTTTATTGTTAGTGGTACTTGTGCGAGATAAAAGATTAACATCATACTTTATTTGATAGAGATAGTAGTTTAAATTATTATAAATGATTTCTAATCTAAGAAAATAGGCTAGATGTTTGAGATTTTCTGTATCAAAGTGTTTGCTAAAGTATTGTTTCAATTCTGCAACATTGCTAAAAGTCATTATAAACAATGATCATATCATCTACACAGAGTAATAAGAGTACGTAACCTCTATCTATGTCAAAAAAATAAGGCATTATCATGGGGACTAGAAAGAAAATCAAGTTGTTGAGTAATAGAGCTAAATTCAGTAAATGATGCTTGAGGAGATTGTTTAAGGTCGGTAAGAGCCATTTTAAGGTGATAGACAGTATTTAGAGGATGATCATAACCTGTAGGCGATTCCATATACATTGATTTAGAAAATTCAGTACTGAGAAAGACATTTTTGGTATTGATTTGAAATATTTTTTATTTCTTAATATTGATAACAAATATGAGGCTACAAACTGAAGTGAGATGAGTTACAGGAACAAAGGTGTCCTCACAGTCAATACTATATTTTTTATTAAATTCTTTGGCAATAATTTGAGTTTTATAAAGTTTTATAATAACATCTACCTTTGTCTTGATCTTGTAGACACTATTTGCTACCCTCTAAATTCTTACTTAAGAGTAGTGAGACTAGATCTCAAGTTTGATTTTCCTATAAGGCCTGCAATTCTTCTTCCGTATATTTTTATCACAAAGGATTAGCATTAGCTTCTTTATAACTCTTAGGTTCATAGATATGAGTGATGGTTGGGTTAACACAATTGTGTTTAAGATGAAAGAGACTTATAACATGAGGTTTTAAAAGGGAGTTAAAAGGGTCTAATAGAACATGATGATTGAGATAGTTTATAAGAAATTAAATCCTTTGATAAAGCTAGGTCCTCAAATGGGACATTAGTCTTTATTCTTTAAGACCTCCAATTGAGAGAGACTTAAACAAAAATAGTCAGACAATAGAATTAGGAAACAAGTTAATAGAGGGGTCAATGAAGAAAGAAGTGGAAGGTGACACTTGGAAGGAAGATAAGTGATATGACCCTCATCAATATGACTAATGAGATTTGATATTAATATGAATATGAATAAGGAATGTTCTATCATGATAAGTTTGATTTAAAAATCGAATACAAAATCATAAAGAATGATATGAATTATCACACTTACAAATAAAAGGATCGAGAGTCATACGATCATAAGCTTTGCTTGTCATTGCAAGCTAGATAAGATTATAAGCTTTAAGAGAACTTAAAACTAGAGTTACTATAAAAATATTAAAGAAAATATCTCTAAAGTTTTTGATTGATCAATAACAATGGTAAACTCCCTTTTTGTATCCCTAAGATAACCTTTTATAGGAATATAATTCTAGGAACATAAAAACCTTAAGAACTAGAGTCCCAAAAGAAAGTAACAATTTGGACTTAATCTAAATAGGAAATACATAACTTTTAAAGATAATTCAATCTTGATCTAAATAGAAGTTTAAGATTTAAAAACTAGTAAAATCACAAGTTTGATGCCAATATAGCTTCCAAATTTGGCATCAATTTTGTTCTAGAACTCTGCATCTCAGTGAGTCTATCGCTAGTTATAAGTGCAACTCCAATGTCAATTTGCTTTTGGAAATTCTTTTAGATACAAATATGACCAATAAGGGACTAACATGAGTCTGTGTTCTAGAACACAAGTCTAACATATTACTATATAGGAATCATGTTATCTAATTCTTCAATATTATTTAATGTTCTATAATTTCTCCTATATCTAATAACTTTTAACTAGGAATGGCAATGGGTAGGACTAGGTTAGGCCTATCACTAGTTAGGATAAGGCTCAAGCTCGACCTAATGCCCAATCAGGCTTGACTCATACCTAATGTTGAAAGGATATTGAGTAGCCTAAAGCCTGTCCAAAATCATCTATGCCACACCCACTCATCGAAAACCATTCCTTCATTAGACTCCAACGCATGCTTGAGCTACTCTCCTCTAGAGCTGAATGAGAAGCAAGATTTCAACATCATATGCGTCAATTACTTGATGAACATCACATGGAGGAGTGTAACTAGTTGTTTAGTGTGGTGACACAAGGCAAACTATTTAATCCTCGAGAGAGAGGCAATAGGGTGTTTATGTCACCAGATTATAGACAATAGATGGATCAGCAGCGAAAGACGACTATGAGACAAATCAGCTACCTACTGGAGAGAGGTATCAAAGTACTCCAACTTGGGAAAAGAAGATACGAAAACAACAAAAAGAAAGAGGAAGAAGATGATGATGATTTAAAGGATAGTCTTACACTTTCATTAGCTTCTTGTTTTTACAATAACAGTACTACTAGAAAACATCTCTAGATTTGCTTGGTCTGATCATCCTTCTCCATTTTTACATGAAAGAAAAAGCAATGAAGCATCACCAGTGGCATCATTGGAGCAAAAAAGGAAGAAAAAACCAGGCCAAGGTTTTCTTTAAATATATATAATTGGGCTTTTAGGTTGGGCTACGCCTTAAAGCCCGAGATCGAGTCTGACCTGTAGGCCAAAATTTAGAAAAGAAATAAAGTCAAAGCTTGGTCCAAAGATTAATCAACTCAACCAAACCTAGATTAAAGCCTGATCAACTTGGCTTAGACAGTTGACTTCTGGCTAGTTGAACTAGGCTTAGGCTTAGGCTTCTTTTGAGCCTACTTTTAACTCTTAACTTGAACTATTTGCAATATTTACAAACTCCTATTCTTATCTCCCTGGTTTAGAAGTTTGTGTAGCTTGAGTAGATGCTTGATTCCCATCATTTCCTTCTACTTAAAAGGATTTTTCCTCATATCAATGTCTTCATATACTTACAATGGTAATAATGGAGCAAGGATAATCAATTTTGCATTTATAGTAAAAGAATATTGTTTCTTATACCCATCATATATTGCTCTACCATTGGATTACTAAGGAATTCTAAGAGAACATGACCAATTTGTATAGGTACCACTTCATATTATACCTCATCCTTATACCTATCAATTAATAAAGAAACTAACACTTATTTTATTACCTTAACCTTCCCTTTCATCAAACTATTGTAGATTGTATGGTTTAGGGTGTTTTGTAATTAATAGTCTTAACTTCTTCATTAACTCTACATTAGCATAACTTTATTCGTCTATGATCATACTATAAACTCGATTGTTGATATAACATCTTATATAAAAGAGTTTGTCTTGTTATTCATTCTCATCATCTTCTCTCATATATATACTTAATATCCTCCTGGAGACTAGCATCTTACCCTCTTTGAGCCTCTCAATGCACTCATGATGAGTAGCATCCTCTAAACTAGACATATCTCCATCTATCTCCTTTTCAATTTTGGACACATACTCTCCATCCTCTCTTAAAATCTTCACTCTCTTATTAAAACATTATTAAGATATATGCCTTCTCCTTAAGAACTTGAACCACTTGACATCTTGATTATTAGATATTAAAGAGGAATCAATCTTAACTTACTCTCCACTTGGTGCTTGCACTTTTAATGAGGTTGCTTCACATGCTTTAAAGCTTTTTCATCTTTTTTACTCTATATTTTTCTCTATAATAAAGAACCTACACTAGAAACACTAAAATGGTTTAAAGGCCTTTTCTTACTTATCTTTTTACCTTTATGACTATGCGAACTGTATCCTCTAACTCCACATAATGGTATAACTTTATAACCTTAGCAATGTTTGGTTTTATCCCATAAATAAAATGAGCTATTGTCAACTCTCAGCCTTCCTCCATATTCTCCCTAAACATAATAATCTTTGTCTCCTTATACTACTCTTCCACTCTTTTGAAACACTAAGCTAATATTTGCAGCCTTTGATAGAGATCTTCATGATAGGAACTTATTATATTCTCATCACCAATTTCATTTCCTCCTATGTTGTAACAGGTGACTCTTTACTTTTTCTCTTGATAAGAATTTGTTGATCCCATAAATTTAAAACATAAGCAATAAACTCTATAACTATCAGTTTAACCTTTTTCTCCTCTAAAAATTTGTAATAATCAAACATTAACTCTATATGTTTTCCCCACTTTAAAAGGCCTCGAGATTTATTCTTCCTATAAAAGGTGGTAATGTCATTTTGATACTACCCGTATTATTGTCCACCCTTTTTTACTACTCTCTATCATAACCTAAATCAAATATTTCACCTCATTATCTCCCTATTCTATCTCCTCTTTCTCCTCTATGATTCCTTAGGTTTAACTCTCCTAATTAGTTAGTAGTAGTATCAACCTATTGATACACCTTAAATTATCCATCTTAGCAGGTATAGATGAGTTATATTGTAGACTAACTATAATAGCCTCATATTTCTCCAATCTATCCTTAACTTCACTGAATTATTAAATAAATTTCTTATATTGGCCTTGTATGGAATTTATAATGAACTATTGGTCTATTCTACTTTTTCCTCCTTACTTACTTCCTTCCTTTACAAGAAAATGTTAGTAGCAAAATCACTCCCTCATGCGTTTATCTCAAAATTTACTTTACTTACAACCTAAAATCTTGAAAAAAAACGTTCTTTACAAAATTGTTAATCTATCAAGAAGGCTAATTTTAACCTTATCGTTTGTTAAATAACTTTTAAAGATGCAAATTGGACAAAAAAAATTAAAACAATGAAACATAATTAAAGGCTAGGGAAATAAGAAGACTCAAAAAAAATTGAGCTTAATAGAACTTAATTAGATCATGTTTAAGAACTCGATAAGAATGAATTAAATAGTAAGGAAAAATAAGATATGATAAACATAATTTTTTCTTTTCATTTTTTTGTGACTAACTTGTAAAATTAGGTAGCATGAAAAAATGATAAAGATAATTTGTTTTAATAAGTTGTGTTAAAAAATGACAAAAACACCAAAAGAGAATTAAATGTATGGTAAAGAGACAAAAATATAAAGAACATAAGTAAATAATATCAAAACAAACTTGAATATAGAAGATGGATCTAATACCAAATTTTGATACGACCTTCACCAATAAGACTATACAGTCTCAATATCAGTCTGAATAGGACCAAGAACCATTCTATCATGACAAGTTTGATTATAAGAAATTAAACATAAAACACAAAGAATAATATGAATCGTCACACTCATATAAAAGAAAGGATTAAGATTGATAAGAATATAGGGTTTGATCACTATTAACATATTTGATAAGAATTTTAGAGAACCTAAAAAAAGAATTACTCTAAAAAAGATTTAAGAAAGTATCTCCAAGATTTTTAATTAATCAATAACGATGATACAATCCCTCTTTACATCCATAAGATAGCCTTTTATAAGAATATAGTTTTAGGAACATAAAAATCCTAAGAATAAGAAACTTAAATGAAAGTAACAACCTTGACATAATCTAATAAGGAAATAAATAACTTTAAAAGAAAAGACAATCCTTATCTAAACAGAAGTTTGAAATTTTAAAACTAGTAAATTATGAGTTTGATACCAATCTAACTTTAAACATCAGAGTTAGTTTTATTCCAGAACTTTATGTGTTAAACCATAAATGAGTTTAATGTTGGCCAGAAGTTTAACTCTAATATTAATTTGTTGTTAAGGTTTTTTTTAGGAGATGAACATGACCAATTCAGAACTAACATGGGTCTAATATAGTACTATAAAGTTGTTGTGTTACTAAATTCTCTAATGTTCTCTAGTCTTTATTAACTTTTAATGCTTGATTTGAATAATTTATAACATTTCCAAACCCCTTTTCATGTCTCTTTGGCTTAGAAGCTTGTGTGGCTTGAGTAAATACTTGATTTCCATCAATAAGGGTGATAACATTTTATGTTCCTAGAAAGTGAACATATATAAAGATAGGATCCCAATACCTATATTTCTTGGTTTCAATTCCATACCTTAGAAAGAAACCTAAATAGGCTCAAGGTTTTAGTTTAGAACAATAGTATCTCTAAGGAAATACAACACAGGTAGAATCAAAAACTCGATGGAAGACTAAAAAGAAGTTTATGCGGAGATTGATTACTTACAATAGTAAAGTGAGCATGATTAATAGTATAAATAGCAATTAGAGTTACTTCTTCGTCAAAATACTCAGGATAAGAGGGAGAAAAAAGTAAGGCCCTAATTGTTTCAAGAATGTGTCTATGTTTCTAGCCCATTCATTCTTTTACCCTATAGATCTTTATAGACAAATATACATATCACTTCTATAGTATAGGTTATGGAGTACCAAGTGTGGATGCCGGAGATTATGGCTACTAATATTATTCCTTTTCCTATTATCTAATTAAAAATTTGTGGTGATAGTGACTGATCAAATTTAAATTTAAAGTAATGAACTAAACAAATCAACACAATTAACTAACTACATCAAAGATTAAATCAAGAAACAACCAATAATAACAACAATACCTGAATAGTGAATCCCCCTAGAATTCTCATCTAAATAAGGCTTCACACATCAATTTAACTTAAAGTTCATTAGACCCTAGAAATTTCTCAATTATGTTAATATTTTTCTTAAGATTGTTAACAACTAATCTTAGGTTGATTAATCAAAGTATCTTTTTAGTTCAAACTCCTAGAATCGCATTAACCAATTTATGAATTCTTCTATTAGATTTGACTCTAATCCGAAAGATGTATGTCATCCAATCTCTAGGATTGCATGCAACTCTTTCAACTATGTTAGATCAATTCATACAAAGGATTTCTCAATTTCAAATGTATGAAATCAAACATGAATTAATGTACCAACATATATTAATTTAAGAATAGTGAAGAAAATATAATTAATTCTCAATGAAATCGAAGAATAAATGAATTAAATGAAATCAAACTGCAATATACATCCTAAAGTTGATCACACCTAGGTATCATAAAAATTTAGTTCTTAATCATGAAAGACTATATCCAAATTTAAATTGAAAAAGAAAAGAAAAGAATATTATGGAACCCCTTTTAATCTTCTTGAAATCCACTTTAGATTAATGGAAAATTGTTCCAAATATCTCTTTTTACTTGTTCTTCATTTTCTCTGACACTTTAGGTCATTTAATTGCACCTCCAAAAAATAATTTTCAGTTATTCCTTCACTTTTACCTTTTATAGTTTAAAATTCATATTTCTAGGTTGAACATGGGCAAGTACAAAGTCGTGTACCATGTCATGTACTTAACAATCATGTGATTCTCGAATCCATAGTAAACAAACTCGTAAACATGGGCTTAAAATGCGAAGATGGACTCATTAGCGTACAAAATGGTTGTGTAACTTTTAAAAATAAGAGTGTAACATACTGAATCAATCAATACGTCTCAAACACGATCATTTAAGCTTAAAATTTTAAAGTAATAGATGACAAATCCACCAACACGACCATATATCAAACTGTGTTTAAGCCTACAACTTCATAACTGGATTAAAACAAATCCAAATCATTTCAAAGTTATTCTAATTTGTTCCTTTCGCTCTAAATAAGTGAATTATGACCTGAAAATGAAATATGCATGAATTAAATACCATAAACAATAAAAAAGCTTAAATAAAAAAGTGAAATACATTAAATATAAACCTAAAAATATAAATGATTAAGCATTTATCAAACTTTTCCACACTTAAGCATTTACTTGTTGTCAAGTAAATAATAATTTAAATTCATCAGCCCTTTGAATATCTACCTTTCCTCTATCTCAACCTATTTTTCCTACTTCTAATTTCCATATCTCAAAAATTAAATTAAAGTACAATTAGAATCAAACGATCTTAAAATAAAATCCTGTTAGCAAATACCGTAAATGGTATCTTGATAATCTTTCTAAAATCAAATACAGTAGGATTCAACATTCTCACACAAAAGATTCACTTAATTCACTCAGAGTGATTTGGGTGAAAGTTATTAGAACTCTCAAATCAATATATAGAAGGAATCTTATCCATATGTTTGCTAATAAATCACATCTCCACCACTATAAAATAAAATAAAAGTAAAAATCAAAAGGTCTTTAAATTAATGAATAATTGGGCTTAGGTAAAGGTATAGCAAGGGTAATTTTTGGGTTAATAAAATTGAAATAATTTGCATAAAAAGACTACAAAAAAATTTAATTCAATAGCATAAATCCTCCTAATAAAATGCAAATGAGGTGGAAAATAAGTATTGAATAATATAAGTATTTTTTCTTTCTTCTTTTCACAATTATAACAAATTAAATACATATATATTGTTCTTCTTTTCTCTCTCTCTTTTTTCTCTAAAACTTGTTTATTTCAAGATACTTCTAAGTTGATTACTTTCAAGCTTACAAGGAGAACATATGAAAAATTGATAATTAACATATGAGAAGATATAGTTTCAAATATAAAAGCTTGTACCTTTAGGACCCCATTTTTGATAAGTCTTCATCTAGTCAGATTCTTAAGCAATCAAGTAAATATAATATTTTAGGGTACAAAAAGTAAAGGTTAGGCAAACAAAAAAAATGGTTTATTAACTTATAATGTGGTTAAAATATTTTTAAAAAAAGGTGGCTAAGCCTTAGATTTGGTTATGCTTAAAAGGAAAAAAAAAGGGTAAGGTAAAGAAAAGGTTTAAATAAAGGTTTAATCTAAGTACCTTTTCATCTTAATGCCTCTAGTCCAAAGATATGGTCTCAATGTGCATAAAAACAAGCTCTAGAATCATTTAACTATACATGATAAATACATAATAAAGAAAAATAAAGCATAACATAATATTGATCATTATTCATAAACTCATAAGCTCACAATTTATACTTATATGTGAATAAATCCTAAGCGCTTTCATCTAAATTAACTATCAAAATAACCATTTATAATGTAGCAAATAAGAATCCATCTAATCATTCCTTCTTCCTTTTGCATTCTAGCGTAAGTTAATGATTCACAATAACTCAAGATATTTTAAGACAAGAATTGATATATTCAAAATTTCTATAAAAATAATCAATAAATAAGAACTAAATTATGCTTAATATATAAACAAATTCATAATAAAATCATAATAATCCTTCCCCACACTTAAAAGATACGCATTATCCCCAATAAACATAGTAAAGCATAGAAAATAATGAAAAATAATTAATATGAGGAAAGGTAAAGTGAATTAGTATTTTCTCAATTTGTATACAAAATATTCAAATTCTTAGCATGAATTCAATCCAAATTAGGTGAAGTAATCCTTGAAAAAGGAAAATAAAAGGGGATAAAACATAAAAAGTGGAAATAGAAACCAAAAACATAAATTGGTCATACATATGAATAACTATAGTTTTGTATATCAACAGTAGACAAGAAAATGAAAAGGTAAAATATCATCAGTTTAGCAGGGATAGTCCCTTACTAACTATCAAAATAAAAAAATGAAAACAAAGAAACATAAAGATTAAAGAAAAGATAAAATATCTTGTCACTCATCTTTTAGATCCTAGAAAATCTGAGTCAATATGGTAGCCAAGTGATCTAGAATTCATCAATCACCTTATGCTCAGTCTTAAAAGATGAATCAATCTACTGTGCTAAAGTAATATCAGGTTCTCGAGTAGTTGTGGCAACTATATCATATAGAATTGGTGGCTCTATCATAGGATCATTTGACTGTTAAGATGATGGAGGAGGTGTACTAGCTCTCATAGGTGGAGGTAGAATTGCAACTCATAAATAATCAACAATATGGATGAACCTCCTCTACCCATCTATCATATGCCTCCAATATCTATCCTTGCTCTAAAAGATCCTATTTTCCATATCTAATAATCCTCTAGACCCCTATCATCTTACCCACATATTTTTCAACTGAATGATTTAGACTTAATCAAGTTGTTGAGAGGTGGATGATTGAACAAATGTGTTGGCACTAATAGAAGAGTCATTATGATGCTTGGGTCTAACTAGAGGTGGTCATGGTGGTTAGGCCACTATTGTGGTACATCAAGGTGATCCCATTCACTCTATTAGTAGCCTCAGGCTTATGGGCTCCAATTAAAACATAATTAGGTCCCTATTGGCCCTATCTCCTCTATATTATACTCATAGCTCTTAAAGTATCATTATTGATGTGTACCATCTGTCACATAATCCAAATCCCAGGCAATCTCTCCAATAACCCTATACTTCTAACTAATTAGAAAATATATAAGCCTATACAATTAGCTCCAACCCTAGCATTATATGCCTGATGTATGAAAAAATAAGCTAGTACATGGACGAGGTGGATGGGTGTTCTCTCAACCATACTATATAAGTAGAAAATATTATTCTTACTCACCAGTCCAATATTATCTCTACTCTCTCTCAATGTGTAACTTAACAAAGTTTGCATATACCTCAACAGTAGGGATCATATTGTAGAGACTTTTGATTTTATAGACTTGTAATGTTACATCAAATGTCTCTGCAGTAGTATCAATTGAAAGGTCCACTCTCAAAGCATAATGGGCCTCAGAAGTGACAAACGTTGTAGAGCATGTATAGTGAAAATTATGTATAACTTATAGTCTTCTCTCTCCAAACGCTGAAAACTAAATAGTATTATCCAAACTCCAGCTAAAGTGCTTTTTCTCTAATATAAAGTTGGTGATGAACTCAAATGTAAGATCTCTATATATTAGGTCCATAATTGTAACAAAATGATTATATCTACCAACACTCAGTAAATCTCAAACATCCTGAGCTAATCCAACCTAATTAAGTACTAACTAATCTATGCACTTACACCTGTTGAATGATTTAGTCCCTAATCTCTCAAATGTGGAGATATGCACTGATGCACTAAGTGTAGCATGGGTTGAACTATAAGTGAAGGTTATGGGGGTTGGGTTATCTTAATGGTCGTCTAGATGTTCATTCACTTTTTTTATCTCTTTCTAGGCACTTCATTGTCCTAATGCTAATTTATAGCTGTTCTCTTTGTCATTATGCCCTGAAGTAAGAAAATAAACACAATTCCCTAGCATGAAAGAGCAACAATCATAAGTGAGTAAAAAAACTAAAAATATGATTGACTTACAAAAGCCTCACTTTAATATGTGTATTCTCGAAAAAACTGAAGTTTAATGGAGTAAACAAACCTAAAAACATAATTAAATAAAAAATTACCTTAATATATTGAAATCTCAAAGAAAATAAAGTTTAATGGTCGAAATTATTAATAAACCAAGTATGAGGGTTACATATATGAGAGAAAACGAACAAAGAGGGAGAAATAGGAGTATCAACAGACAATGCAAATTTAAACAAATTTTGTCGTAACACGAGCAAGAACAAGAGCATATTTCTACCCTTGTTGCCTAATTAAAGTTAAAAAATTAAGAAATATAGGTGTGTAACTCTTAAACATGAGAGTGTAACTAAGTTTTACCAAAAGACAAGATGAACACGAGCGTGTTGTAGACTATGTTCATAAATAAACAGTAAAATTAAAAGAAAATAAACATTTTTTAAAGTAAAAATGTCTTTAAAACTAAAAGAATAAGTGCACAGGTGTATTATGACTTAATATGACCTTATTGACACTGAAAAGCTTAAAAAATTAGCAAGGGACTAAATATAGGAGTGTAATTGCTCATGTATTTTATGACAATGCTAAAAAAACTACAAAATCACTAAGACAAGGATGTTAATTGATGTATAACTCACTTAAACTTTAAAATTTTAAAGAAAAAGGAGTCAGTAAGATATATGGTCAATAACACGAGCATGTTCTCGATTATGTAACTTATTAAAACTCAAAAAACTTACCTAGCTTACATAGATGGGCATGTTTAAGCTCGTGTAAATCACTTACGACATCATTGTAGAACATAAGTACCAATATAAATGTGTTGGAGACCATATAACTTATTGGAACTTTTAGAATGAATTCTCTTTACGTGAAACATAGCCACGATGTTTTTTCCACTGAGTGTGTAGAGGAAAATGCCAACACAAGAGTGTTTTCCCCTAGAAGTTCTATAATTATACAAATTCTCACTTGCTTTCAGATTGTGTAAACTAACAAACATACCCAAGGCATAAAAGATGAAAAAATACCTAAAATATATAAAACCCAATAAAAACTTCTGTACATAACCACAAGAATAATATATTCATGAATTAAACTATGGAATTTAAGACTTATAAAACCTAAAATGAAAACTAAATGAAACAAAATTACTAAGTAAACTTGGGTTGTCTCCTAGGAAGCGCTTATTTAACATGGTTCCACTTCAACTCACAGCTTTTTGTATTAAACATTGAATTCCTCTTTGGTGTGCTTTTCAAAATTACCTCCAAGACATAACTTTAATAATGGCCATTCACTTTAAATATACTTTTTCCTAGATGAGTTACCTTCATTGTGCCATAAGGAAAAACTTGCTAACTATGAAAGGTTTGGACCATCTAGACTTTAACTTACCAGGAAACAATTTAAGTCAAGAGTTATAAAAGAGAACTTGATCCTCTTTTTAAACTACTTGGCTTGCTCAATCTTCACATCATAGTACCTCTTAGTTTACTTTTTATATAATTTCGAATTATCATAAGCTATTAAGTGTCATTCTTTTAACTCGTTCGCTTGAAGTTTCCTCTTTTCACCTGTAAGATCGAGATTAAAGTTCATAAAATTGATCACACAATATGCTTTATACTCAAGTTGAATAGGCAAAAGACATACTTTTCTATGCACTAACCTATAAGGTGTAGTTCCTATCGGTGTTTTATATACCATCCTATAGACCCAAAGAGTATCATCTAACTTAGACCAATCTTTTCTATAATTTTTTACTGTCTTTTCTAGAATCCATTTTACACCCTATTAGATAGTTCCACCTGGCCACTAGTTTATGGATGGTCAGGTGTGGCAAGTCTATGTTGATTTCATATTTCATAAAAAATTTCTCAAATTACATATTACAAAATTGCATGCCCCTGCACTAATAATCACTCTAGGCATACAAAATCATGAAAACAATTTTTTGAGAAACTTAATTACAACTAGAGTATCATTTGTAGGTATAGCCTGGGCTTCAACCCATTTAGACACATAATCCACAACATTTAGGATGTATTTATTTCCACTAGAAACTGGGAATGGATTTAGAAATTCAATGCCCAAATATCAAACAATTTACTTATTAAAATAAAATTTGAGGCATTTCATCTCGACAATAAATATTACTTGTCCATTCATAATTATTACATAATTGTACAAACCTTGGGCATTTTTAAATAGTGTGGGCAATAAAAATTTGACTTTAGAACTTTTTCAGTCTTCATATTTGCATGGTAATGCCCTTTAGTTGGACCAACATGGCTATGCTTTAAAATCTGCCATCCTTTCGATTGGGGAACACATCTTCTGACAATCTAATATGTAAAAATCTTTTAAAAAGTTGGGATCCTCCCAAAGATAATCATTTAAATAAAAAAGAATTAAGATCCTCACAAATATAATTCTTTAAATTAGAAAATAATTTCTTTTTTTTATAGATGAGAAAGCCATTTAGGAATAATCCTAACAACCAAGTAATTATCAAAGTCAGCAAAACATAGAATTTCGGGCTCACTGACCTCTTCAAGATTGTAAAGGTTCTCTTCTAGAAATGCATCATTAATGTCATCTTCTCCAAGTTTCTCCAAATTTGGGTTCTCTAAAAGTGATAAATGGATTGTTACTAGGCATTTTTGCTTCCTTTTAATCTATGATTTCCAAATCAAATTCGTACAACAATTTAAATCCATTAATTAGTCTTAATTCAACATCCAATTTATTCAACAAATATCATAATATAAAATGGCCAGTGTAAATAACAACTTTGGATAAGAAACACATAAATCATTATTAGCAATTCTTTTTTTGTGGTTGTGAAATTCTTTTAAGCATCCATCAAACTCTTGTTATCATCGTAAATAGGAATGCTTTTCCTTCTTCTATCCAAGAACTGCACATACTATAAAATAACTTGCATCATACATTAGGACAAAAGGAATATTCCAATCTAGAGCAACCATAATCAGCGAATTAGTTAATTTCTCCTTAAGAGTAGTGAATACATCTAAATACTCTTGCGTAATTATAAAAGGCACATCTTTCTCAATTAACATGGTCAATGGCCTAGCAATTTTAGAAAAGTCCTTAATTAACCTTATATAAAACCCTGCATGTCATAATGAACTCCTAACAACCTTAATCGAAGTTAGGGGTGGTAAATTTTCGATAGTTTCAATTTTTTTCTCCCTTTATTCCCCTATAAATAATCTTATGGCTTAGAACTATACCTTCTTATATTATAAAATAACACTTTTCCTAGTTCAAAACTAGATTAGTCTCCTCACAATGTTTAAGCACTCTTTCTAAATTATGGACGCAAAAATCAAAAGAATCATCAAAAAAAGAAAATTCATCTATAAATACCTTCATGATTTTCTTTACTAAATCATCACAAATAGCCATTATACACCTCTGAAATATACTAGGAGCATTGCACAACCTAAGAGGCATCCTTCTATAAGTAAACATACTATATAAACATGTGAATGTTAATTTCTCTTGGTCCTTTAAGGCTATGAAAATTTAAAAAAACCCTAATAAACTATCCAAAAAGCAATATTAAATATGATCGGCTACTTGTTTAAGCATTTAGTAAATCAAAGCACTATTAATTCAACTTTCTATATTTAGGCATATTCTATACTCGGTAATAATAAGAATCAACTCGTTCTTCTCTTTGGGTGCCATCATTATCCCTTCTTTCTTTAGAAAAAGTTGCATAGTGCCCACCCAAAAATTGTTAGAAATACGGTAAATAATACCCGCATAAAAATTTTTAATTACCTAAACTTTGAAAACTTCCTTTATATTTGAATTAATCCTTCTTTGGGTTGTATAGTTGGCTTGAAATCACCTTCTATCAAAATATTATGTGTGCAAAAAGAGGGGCTAATTCCTCTAATATTTGAAATCTTCCAAACTATCACCTTTTTGTTCTTTCTAAGTTCCTTTTGTAAATTTTCTTTTTGGTGTGCCTTCAAATTTAATGTTATAATCACCAATAACTTTGAGTCCTTCTCCAGAAATGCATACTCAAACAACTTATTTAATTCCAAAATAGGTGGGTCTTCAATGGAAGGTTTCAACCTCTTTTCTTTACTTTTATCGATCTCCTCAAACTCTTTCTTCCACACTATGAGTTTGTTAGCCTTAAGATAGGCTATTTACTTAACTCTCAAAGGGTTAGCTTCATTCTCCTCCTCGACTTGAATAAGACATAACTTTAGTGGGTCATCATGGACAATTTCTTGTATAAAATATGAAACTGTAACATCAATAACATCAAGAAAATAACAAATATCATCCTGTTCAAGAGAGTGTCACATAGCTTCAAATATTTTAAATATCACTTCTTTATCCCTAGCCTTAAGCACAAACTGGAGTTATGAAGGTGTGGTTAGAGAGGATATTCTATTTTTTCAGCTTGTGTTTCTTGGTATCTTTCTAGCATTGGGTATATTAGGATCTAGAAATATTTTGGGATAGGCATATAGGAAAACCTTTTTGGATTTTATTAGTGTTAGTATGGAATTCAAGCATACCATGGAGGAATTTTCCTAGAACTTATGCCTGACTTCTTATCGATAATATATGTGGGTTTCGTAAAACTTAGAACACAAAATTCCAAGCTACTAAAATGCTAAGATACGTTGAAATAAATGTTGACTAAAAAGCAATTTGATTTAAGTAAAAGGAAAGTACAAGCTATAAAGGGATACATAACAAAAAGAAAGCTGAAAAATTAATAACGAAGTTTTTTTTATAGTTATTCAATTATTTAGAAATTGCCTGGAAGTTGTGTGTTATAGGGGCTATGTAGTTAATATTGTTCCTTATTTATTTGGTGCTAGTGAATTTATAGTCCTTATTAACTCCCTCAAGCAATTTTTTGTTGTAACTACCTACTTCCCACATTTCACCTGCTACTATTTTCTTAACTTTACATTCTCGACTTCTGCCCCAAACATCTCTTTTATAATTTCTTAACTTCCAACCTACTTCCACATTCTCCATCTTGTTTGTTACCCACTCTCAACACGTTCATTGCCCACGTCCTAGACTTCCACGTTCCTCCCACAGTCTGGTCTTTCATAACCCATAAATTCTCTAGCTAAACATTTACTAGGCTTTCATTTCTGGACTCCTTTCACCTATGGGGTAAATTTATTTTTTTGGGCTATCAACAATTGCCCCCCTTATATGTCTGGTTGATCAAACCAAATATATAGTGTAGAAGTTTCCTTATCCTTCTGTAAAATGGGTTCGAGACCATTAGCCAAATTCCTAAATATGGCCTATTGGAGTTGGGGAGTTCAGGAACTAAACAGAATTCATAAGGAGGTCCTGGTAATGTTATCATGAGGATCTTCCTAAGTCATAAAGTATCTTTAGTAGATATGAAGAATTAGATCCAATGATCATATCAATATTTAAAATCCCCATCTTCTTGTCTGTTATGAAAGCTGGCAGATTTTCTTCATTTAAATTTCAAACTCATATTATTTCTTTGCGTTTCACCCGTTTTCTGTTATAAATTCTTCTTGTGTTATGTCATTCTCCATCTCAAACTTTAAACAGTCTTCAAATTCTGTTTCGACTTTAATAGTTTCTCTTTCTTTCATTTACAAATTCTCTCACACTTTTCCAAGGCTATGGCTTCCACTCATCATGCATATTCCTCTTCTTACACCAATTATGCCGAACTGAATGCCACATATGTATGTTATGACTTTTGTACTTCATTTAAAAATTTCTCAATTTTCTTAACTTTACTTCTTCATGTAGGCTATAAAACTTGAGATGATCTCTATTCCATATGAACCCCTTCATTCTTTTATTAGAATCAGGTAAAAACTTTTTCAATCCTAAATCTCCTTCTTGGTTCTTACTATTAATTCTAACATCCGAATTCCTTTTCAGCATAGTGGAAGGATTTCAAGGATTTCCTTATTTCGATTGTAAACAAAAATTGCCTCTAACTATCAAGATCCCTTCATCCACTAAATCTTCTCATCCATCCCATCCCTATTTAAGAGAAGAATGTAAATCAAATTTTCCTCTATAATCTCCTCTGTTTCAAGCTCCTAAATCCCTTAAGTAATGGTTGAAAAATGTAGATTAGTGGGTTAAATGGGCAGATAGATTGTATCCTTCATATCATTCTGCCCTGAAAAGATATGGTCTTCTTCAGTTAATAGTTCTTTCTAACCATTCCCTGGAATATCAACCTAACTTCATATATGATGTTTTGAAATTCTTAATTCCCTCTTATAACCCCTTTATTTTTCCTATTAGACGTGCCTTAATCTCATTAAAAGATTTTTTTCCTAACCGAACTGCCTCTAATTAAAGAGGACTTCATTTGTCTAATCAAGGAGACTTCTAGTTTAAACCTTAATGCTTTTAAGTGCTCTTCTTATTTTGGGCTAATAAATAATTATACTTCTTCTAGAAATCCCATTTCTGAAGAAGAACATAAGAAGTTCATTCAGGTCCTGTTGAATCAATTTATTTTCTGCCCTGTTAATCGCAAACCAAGTTTGGAGTTCCTTCCCTTTTGTAGAGTAGTGGCCTCTGGAAAATTCTTCGCTTTTGGTTCTATTTTATTGGGATTCCTCTTAACAAAAATTAGGGATATGTTTGTCTATCCTTTACTTATAGAGACTTAATTTATGTGTATGGTTTATGCAACTCTGGACTTGTACTTACTTCCTTAAACTTAGGGAAAGAGAAGGCCTACCTTCTAGTAATCCTAAATTTCCAGACTTCCTTGGTCTTTATTTATCCATCAATTATATAGTAAGCTTCCTAAAGATGTCTTTAGTTTTTTTTTCCTATCTTTAAAGTATAGATCGATAGACCAATTGAATCCTTTTGAAGACTTCTTTAAAGACCTAATTGGCTTAGAATTTTTAAAACTTCTGAATCATCCTATTGGATTTTTATTAAAACTTTTCCTTGTCTATACTAATCTAAGAGTTCTTATTATGGATGGTGATCAAGCATTAAAACCTAACTCTTCTATTACGACCTTAGGCTTTTAAGTATACCTTCCTTATCTTCAGAGTTGACAACTTAGCCTTTCTTTCAGAATTCCTCCAGTTGTTCATTCTCTCGACCATCCAGTAAGAGTCCTTTTTTAGACGACAACTATCAATGACAAGTTCCTTTGGGAAATCTTGGATCATTATCACTTTTGGAGGTGCAAGATCTTCACAACTATTATTGTTAACACTAAAGTTTATCACTCTCGGTGGTCAAAGAGTTTTCAGAGCTTGATACTTTGTTTGGATTCTGTCCTCCTTGAAGATATTTCCTCTGATTTAAAGATTATTGACTCTTTGACATTTATTACTAACTTCTGCCACTACATATTTTAGAATTTTGGATGCCAAAAGCAAAGAGGAGGGGAAGCCTACTTATCAAAAGGAAGTGGTTTCAAATACTGTATCCAAGAGAAAACTTAAAAAGAAGTCCCCTGTAACTTCAAATTCTAAAAAGGCTAAAACACTGATCCTAAAATGTTCTATCAAGAACTCAACTCATTCATCCACAAAATTGATTTAAGAAACTGATACTATAGAGCTTACGACTAAAGATACCATCCCTATAGAAGGAAATTCTTCCATTACTAAAAAGGTTATTAAGGACATCAACAATGGAATCCAACTTCCTTTAACCTCTTTTACCTTTATTTCCTCTACAAATTCTTATTTTTAATCTCATTTTTTTACAGATGACATGACATTAGATCTTTTAGCTTCTGCCCCTCCTCTTGAGCTAGAATATGAGTTGAAGATTCCTAAGGTTACTTTGCCATAAGTGAAATAGGAATTCCTTTATTCTTTACACCTATCTACCAAACTTCTATCATATTTTCTTATGTTTTGCAGACAAAAGATGTCTTGATGATAGTGGCACATTTTAAAGAAGTTTTGGACTAAGTTTTTTAGACCTTTCTCCTAATAACCCCTCCAATGCTACACTAATAATTAGTACTAAGGAGTTGTCAAGGGTTAAAGAATCTATGAAACTTACTATACAATAAAAGCTTTAATTTTTGACTAAAATCCAGCCTAGGTCTTTCTTGAGCATGTCATCCTATATTGCCTCCATAACTAAGTCATTTGTTTTTAGAGAAATTTTAATAAAAACTAAAAAAATTGCTTTTTTTGAGAAGTCTTGCCATGATCAAGTTATGTACTATAAAAAGTTAGGCTTCTCAAACAAACACCGAATGGATTATTAATGTAGAAGAGGCTAGAGGCAAGAATCTCTTGGCACAAATTCATGAGTTGAAGAGTGAAGTAGACTCTCTAGAAAATAAGTCTGCTAAGTATGAAAGAGCTATCAAATTGATTAAAGAGAAGTACGGAACTCTCAAATAAGATAGTCAGAAGCTCATCCAAGAGTTTAATAATATCAAGTAGGCGATTAAGGAGTTAGAAAGTTGGTGCTATAGAAACAACATGTTCAAGAAGCTAAAGAGGACTAAGTTTCTTACATCAAATAATAGGGTGAGATCTAGTCTTTTGACTTGGATCAAATTTGAATTTTTTTATTTTCACTTTGTTGAACACTAGTTGGTCTTTTGTGAATTTTAATCTTATTCATGAATGTTTATTTTGAACTATCATTATTTGATTTTGAGAATTCATTCTTGTTCTTTCATCTCTGACCTTTTAAAAAGAGTAGGTATATAAGGTTTCTAATACTTCTTATTGATAAAATGCTTACAAAGTTTGCCTTTTAAACTAGATAACTACTAAGCATTGACATTTAAAACTATATAAATTTAAAATGACCCTTCCCATTTTGGAGACCACTTCCCCCATTCTCTACCCTTTTTCTCTAGGCAATAAGATCACTTCCACACTAGCTCCCCTTCTTGG
The DNA here is from genome assembly GCA_025629805.1 of Erythroxylum baracoense. Taxonomy (NCBI): domain Eukaryota; kingdom Viridiplantae; phylum Streptophyta; class Magnoliopsida; order Malpighiales; family Erythroxylaceae; genus Erythroxylum; species Erythroxylum baracoense. The sequence continues at coordinate 18,407,632 of JAOTAY010000002.1, forward strand.
AATTTTCATATACGAACTCTTTTGTTGTAGAATTTTGCCATCTTCTCTTTTTGAATAATCATGTTATTCAATGTCTGAAGTGGCACTTTGGCTAAATCATCTAGTTCCATAATGTTTTGCTTAACCACTCTTAGGGATGGGATTACCATTTTCATAAGAACAACATCATGACCATAGCATAAAGTGAATGGGCTAAATCCAGTAGCAGTGCATTTGGAAGTACGATATGCCTATAATGTTTGAGATAAGATTCTGTGCCATTTTCTAGGATTTTCCTCCATCATTTTTTTTAGAATTTTAACAATTACTTTGTTTGATGCTTCGGCATAACCATTAGCCTGAGTATGATATAAAGTCAAATTTAACAATTGTGTATTATAATCTTTAGCAAAATCCCTGACTTCCTAGCCTATAGACATAGTTCTCTAATCATTTATTATTAAGGTAAAAGGGTCATTTTTAACCCTAACATTTACATCCTTTAACAAATTTAACCCTAATGTTTCAAGGAGTACAAATTAAACTCTAACATTTGAAAAACCTTAAAATTTAACCCTAAATTAATTTAGAAACTAACAACAATATAATGTCGTCAGTTTTCTGTCTGGTTATCGCTAATCTAACAGTTATTTATAATATTTTATTCTAAAGGTGGGTCCAACATTATCACGTGGTTAAATTAAAAATTAAAAAATTATTAATATTTTAAAATGTGGGATCCACTTCAATTAATTGACCCTAACAAATTAAATTATCCAAATAACCTAACTTAACTAATTATAACCTAAACTATTAACATCAGCAAAACTCAAATTCCGCACTAAACTGATAAGCCCTGACTGGCACCTCTATTGGCAGGGTGAACAGAGCAGAAATCGGAAACAGCACATACTACGACATCTAGAGCACCTAACATCTCAAGACATCAGGAGTTCATGTGCAAAAGATGCTTTTGATTGGTTCTGTTTTTCAGAAGAATTTGGAAACTTCCCAACGTCATCGTCTCTCTACTCTCCTCAACACTATTTCTGTAGCTACTCTCTATTTACTTTACATATTCCTATCTCACGACCGTGCTTCCTTAAAAGTCTCCACATTTATTTGCATCTCTGGAGCTTTTCATTGGATCCCTTTCACCATCACAGCATATGCTATAATGTTTGCTACCGTTCCATCATAGCAGGATGTTGCAAGATTCTATTCAATCAGTGGGTTCATCCATGGCAAAGTTGAGGTGTAGGATGCGTGATTGGGAGTCATGGATGAATGTTGGTCTTCTCGAATCATCACCTAAGGAAAATGCAATGGTTTGATCCATGAGAACATGATGTGGCGTGCGCCGGCTAGACCTCTGATAATTTTACTATTTATTTTCATATCCTGATATGATTTTTACCATAGTATATGTCATTGTTTTAATGTCATCGTCTTTGAGAATCGCATAGGTTAATTAACTCATTGACATGTGAATGATGTGATCCTAAACAAAACTTCGTGTAAAGTTACAGGCATATATCGCTACTTTTTACAAGCTTTGTTCCTTTTGTAATTGTATATATATAATCCCTTAATTATTACATAAACAAGTTTTATGCAAACAATTCGTTTCTGAACAAAACTTTATGCAGGTAAGTGATCCTGCAGCATTTGATGAGCTAAGAATGGCAAGACTCACTGTTTATCTGATACTTTCTTGACATTGTAATCAGTGATGGGTTGTGTTTGGATGTTCCTTAATTTACACTATAATTCCTGCTTCTCTGGTCTTTTTTCTAAGATAGGCAACAATAAAACACCAGTTCCTTAAATGTTAAATAGTTTTCTGCCACTTTCAGATGCAACTTGACTGCACTCGGCTCAACGACTAACCTACGACACCTAATTTCTGCAACTTCCTCCTTAAAAATCACAAAATGGTTGGTTCACGGACAGTGACGAGAAGGAAGAAACATACGGACATGGGTTTATCTAGTGAAAGCCTGCACAAGTTATTGTCACCTTTGAGCTTGTTCAGAAGAACCTGTCGCGGAAGCAGTACTCGGGCCGACACCATTTTCAAATGGAGGGGAAGTGCCCCATTTTCCTTCTGATTCCAATGGCGCAGGCACGTACACTCCATCATCAGTCAGTCCTAACGCAAACTGATTAGGCTCTGATGGATGTGCAGCAATGACCAAAGGATATACCCTAAAGCTGTGAAAACTAAGGGTCAGATGCACCAAGAGGACAACTTTCTTCGAATAATAAATCCTAGAAGAAAGAAAAGAGCATAAACATGTGGTCTTACAAGCCATATGAAAACACTGCACTGATAAAAAAGTAAAGAATGATAAAAATCCTTCCCAGCTCACAAGTAACATAAATGTAAGGAACCGCAATGGTAAATTTTGGAAAACAAATGCCATACATACCTGTTTCAGGCATTCTAGTTTTGGTGCTTCATATATAGCTATTTGTGTTTCATGAACCGCCAGCAAGTGTATCTGATCAGAGTGAAATTGAACAAGTGTATCAGCAAGTGTTTGCTACTTTTTACAAGCATACTGCACTTGGAAGATGGATTTGGACAATAAGGTAACATTTTCTTATTCTGTGAAGGTTTTTGTATTATGAATCTCTAATTGTGGAGGCCAAAAGTAAATGAGAAAGCTCAATTCTAGGAGCAGTCGAGAATGCTGTGACTTCTACAATGGAGGACATCCAAATAAAATTGGAGAAGTGTGAACGTGAAAAGAATGTTAGATGTAAGTTTGAATAATGGAGTTAAATTTTTTATGTTCAGATTTATAGTCTTCAAATTTCTAATCTAGGAAGTTCTATTTCTTCAGGTCAACCAGAATCTCATCAAGAATCAAGAAATGTGGCGCAATAAGGTTAAGGAAATTGAAGAGAGATAAAACTTTCCTACTCACCTGGACTTTAAATGATTTTACTGGATGATAGAGTTGAAAAGACCACTTACATTATTCATTTACTTCCTGATTAGCTTTGTGTCAAAGACAGCTGATTTGTTTAACTTTGTTCGAAGTTTCAAATGTGGTTGAATGTAAATTTTTACTGCTTAAGATCAAATATGTATTCAGTGAAAGAATTAATCTGGGTGAAAGCTCCGTAGACGCAGACAAGGAGTGTCGAACTGTGTTACAAAATTTTTGGTATCATTTATTATTTCGCTTTTGATTGGTTTTGTTTAGTTTGTGCCAGAGATGATCATAGTAAAATCGGAAAGTTTGTAAAACTACTATCCTCTACGGTTTTTCAATTTGTATCAGAGAAGGTCACCGATTTAGAACTTGATAGTAAGTTGGTATAGATCCTAGTTTTGCAAACGTGGCTACTATAGAGGATGCATCAATCACCAGACCAACACTATTGGATGGTTCCAATTATCCTGCATGGAAATCACGGGAAATCACGGATGAGGGTCTTTATTCAAGCACAGGGAACAAGAGCATGGAACTCGGTGTTACATGACTGGACACATTCGATGATTACTGACGATAAAGGAGAGATAGTTCTAAAAGATCCATCTGAATGGATAAGAGTCGAAGAAGAGAGGGCAATTGGAAACTCACAAGTAATGCATGTAATTTTTAGTGCTGTTGATGAGGGACGTTTCTCAATGATATCGGCCTGTGAGTCGGCTAAAGAAGCGTGGGATGCTTTGCAGACTATTCATGAAGGATCTAAATCTGTGATAGC
>JAOTAY010000002.1:18413319-18438671 GCA_025629805.1 Erythroxylum baracoense
AATAGCTTGTTCATAGAGTATTATGACTTTCAAATTCTTAGGTTGTGTTTATTGAAATGATCGTTGATATCTTTTACTATTATTTAGGAAAATTGTTGTCTACATTATTTATTTTTATAGTCTAGTATTGTTTGTTTTGCTTGAGTAGAAGCGGGGGAAATGTTGGGAAAATTGTTGTTTATATTATTTATTTTTATAGTCTAGTATTGTTTGTTTTGCTTGAGTAAAAGCGGAGGAAGTGTTGAGAAAATTATTGTTTATATTATTTATTTTATATTTAGTATTGTTTGTTTTGCTTGAGTAAAAGAGGCATAAATGCTGTGTTGAATCGATTGTAGTTGTTTTCATATACTGAAATTGGTTGCCATTTGAATAAATATGAATTGAATGAAATCGGGTGGAAGTTGGATGCATGTTAATTGGATTAATTTGTGAATGCAGTGTTAAATTAAACATTTTAAACCCACCTATATGGCCATGACTTCATGCACGACCGTGCATGTTAAGTCACGGTCGTGACTAAAAACAAATTAGCCTCAAAATCTCATAATAATAATAAACACAATAACATATAACAACATTTTGTCTCTGCACTAAATGAATGACCTTCTCCTTGCTAACAATAAGATTCACAGTTTGAGCTAAAATTGCATCAGAATTTGAATCGTCTTTTACAAATACAAAACTTTTCACCAATGTATGGCAGATAATAACCACAGTTCTCATTGCAAATACCAACTCCCAAATTGTTTGGTTTGATTCGAACACCCAAATTGTCAAATCCAAATATTTGTTGTGCCTATCAATCAAAATGCATTTTAACTAATTAATACAATTATTAATAAAATGTAACATTAAAATGAAATGCAACAATTGAAATTAAGAAAAAAACGTAAAAAATTTACCATAAGTAAATCAGTCATGTGCATTGATGGTGGGATAATATCAATAAAACTTTGTTTACTTGTTTCTGCATTAATGGCCTAAAATGATAAATCATTAGAAGACTAATAACATATTACAAAAAGAAAATATTACAAATAATACCTGCGAATTTGTTCCATAATGATGATGAGTGTAAACCATATTTATGTTACCCATAGAAACATCAATTGGCTACATTTGGTATGTGTCATAACCAAGTGGTACATAAATAGAAAATTGAAATCATTAAATGATTATTAATATATACCTAAAAGACAATATTACAAATAGAACCTGAGAATGTGATCCAGAGTCTCCACTTATTATATGATGAGTGTAAACCATATTTGTAAAATCCATCAAAATAGCAAGTGGCTGCATTTGTTATTTGTGATAACAAAAAAAAGGAAACATTGTTTAAAACAAGTAAAACAATACATGCGAAAATTTTAATTACTGAAAGCTAACCTGATCTTGATGTAATATGGGATGTTGTACGGTGGACATATAGGTATGTTGGGAATTTTCTTCAAAATCCTAAATAGAATATTTAGACCAAAAAATACTTGAAATTATCATAATATAAATTATATACATTAAAGGTTTGAAAACAAAAAATTAGCAAAAATATAACCTGAGTATTGGAAAGGGGTATAAGTATCGAATCTGCCATATTTGTTGAAATCTTGCATTCTTTAACACACTTTCTTTTCCTTGAACTTTTCTTTAATCCACCATTCAATCTTTTACTTGAAGTAGGTTTTGTCTTTATTTTGACACCTCTAATCTTATTCCTTTCACCAAAATTAATGTCAGTTTAATTGAACAGAATCGCTTCAGGATTTGACTGTTGGGTCAACTCTTCATCTTATGATATTAGGTTCTCTTCATCAACTAATTCTTCACCTTGCAATATCTCATTAACCATCTTCAACATGTTGAGAAGGCGATCTTTCACAATTTTACAAATATCTATCCTTTCTGTTGCTCTTGTAACCAATCGCATGCTTAATGCACACAATTCTTTGTACCTTATACTTGACAACATTTTAGGATCTAATTCACTTTAATTGATAGTAGACAATTTACGATCAAGGTACCACGTTTTTGCTTTTCGTGTCCATCTTTTCAAAATATACTGACTCGGTATTCTTAAAATATTTTTCAAGTTAAAAACCTTCAAAACATGAGAACATAAAATGCCAGCAAACTCAAACTTTCAACAACTACAATGGACTTCATCATTTGACGAATCATAAGTGACCATATTAGAGTATCTCTTCCTGACAAGAGTGATCTCATATTTTGTAACTGTACCATCTTCACTGGAAAGACGAAAACTAAAATCATAAGAATGATTCCATTAATCTTGAAAACATTTAAACACTTATGGCATGTAGACACTAGCTGCATACTTTAAAATTTAAACAAGTGCTGACCAAGCTGAAGTGCTTACGTTACTTCTAAAATCAGCTTTTAACTCATCAAATCGAAGATCATCAATAAGCCTATGGAAGTGATTAAAAAATTGCAAAAAGTTATGATGATAACTCATGTACTTTTTTACAATGCTATTCATGCTCTCACTTCGCTGGGTGGTGGTCTTATTTGTACAAAACATTTTGCATCCATAAACCAAAGCTCATTTTTCCTTTATATGAAACATACGTTCCAACCAGTCATTATCTTGAATTCATATTTTTGCAGCATCTCATTCCATGCATTGAAAAAATCTTCTTCTTCTTCAAAGTCATATATACATGAGCTAAAATCCCGAAAAAAAATTTAAACTGAGGAAAAAAACCATTCAAATGGATTACGACATTTTGATAAATGTGTCAAATACAAAGTTGATAATGAGTTTCAGGCCATCTTGAAGCTAATTCCTTTGCCATAGCCACATCCTGATCGGTAAGAATAGTTGTAGGTTTTTTCTCAAACATGGCTGTAGCAAATGTGTCGAACAACCACTCAAATGTAAAAGCAGTCTCATCGTATATTAGTGCAACACCAAAAACTGTTGTTTGCTTATGATCGTTCACACCTACAAATAAAGCAAGTGGAAGACCGTCACCATTTTTCTTATAAGTAGCATCAAAGCAAACAACATCACCAAAGTCTAAGTAATCATTTCTCATCTTTGCGTCTAACCAAAATATATTAGTTATCAAATCATCTTCATCCACTTGAATGGCATAAAAGAAATTAGGGTCTTCAAATTGAATTTTATACAAATATTCTAACACACTAACTATATCTCCCTTTTTCATATCTCTTGTTCTTTTAGATCTTAAATAATTCTTATAATCCTCCGAAATAAAGCGTAGATTATTTCTCCCAACTACTTGTCTCACCATAAGATCATGGGATGTTTTTGGTGGAATTCTCACATCATTAGCCATTTGAATTTGCATTGCTGCAGCAGAAGATATCTTTTTGTAACTTCTATGAAAATGTGTTTTGAAAGGACTTAAAACATAGTGATTGTGATCCTCGACATATTGAATCACTTGAAATTTTCTAGTTTTCTCACTATTTACTTTCATTCTTGTCTCACAACCAAATCTTATATCTGAACGTAGAGCTGTTACATACACCTCTCTTTTATTAGGCATCCTTTTACCTTCAGCACTACAACAAAAAAGCCTACAAATTAATTTACCAAATTTATCTTTGTGACTTTTGCTCCTTTTTATTCCAAAGCTGACATGTTTGGCATACATTAAATAAAATTGCTAAGCTTGTTCTTTCGTCTCAAACTCCATGCCAATTTTTGCTAGTAACTTTCTTGGAACAGATGAGTGGACTTTGTTCAAATTCTCCTCACAATTCGAATGCTCCAAATCAGTTAAATTCATACTACTACTCTCATTGCCAATCAAATCAATTGAATTCATATTATTATTCTCATTGCCAATGCCAATATCATTCTTATGTTGCTTCTTCTCAATTTCATATTCTAATTAACGATATGAAGTAGATCTACCTTCCATTTTCACACCTGTCAAATTAACAAATGAATTATCATTGTTGCTCTATTTTCAAATAAAATTATTAACACAACGAAAAAGGAGTGTTCATAAGCTACTAGGAGGTATTTTAGTTTGCTCTGCATACCTTATTTAATTCCTATAACATAAAAAATGATTGGAGAATGAAAGGTTTCATGTTGTGCAGTTATATGTTCTCATCTTCTCTCTAACACACACTTGAAAAAATTCGTAAGTTCTTCCCAGTAAATGAATAATATGCTTTAGAAGGCCTTATACTAAACAGAAGTCAATATTATCACAAGTAAACTTGGAATGAAATGTTTATATTTCAAATTAACTAATCTGCAATGTTCAGCAACTCAACCTTTACAATATACATTAATTATCACTCACATAGATGTATAAATAAAAACAAAAGAAGTTAGAAAGGAATGATGTCTATGCGTCAAAACAATCAAAATATCTTCAAAACTTACCTTTAAGGAAAATGTACAGACTATCTTGATTTTAAGAACCACCATAGGCAAGCACTAAAGTAGTTTATATCTCTCCACCTTAAAATTAAAAATAAAAGTAAATTAACAAAATGATCTCTTCCAAGACACAAATGGATCAGCAACAGAGTCAAATTATAGAGACTTCAAAATAGGCAGACATCAAAGGAGTTATTCACGAAAAGTTGGTTTCGGGTCTGCTGAGCCATTCCCTCAAGAATTATTTAGAGATAGGGATACAGAGAGAGGGAATGATAATGAAAAACAAGTAAGAAAATCTACAGATTAAAAAATGAAACTTACATAAGAAGATATTTGAAATTCATCAAAATCTTATCTTTCTTCCCTTGTCATTGGTGTGTTTCTTAGAGCGACACTAGATTCTTCATAGTCCTATTTTTTTGAAATATTTCAAATCATCTTGTTACTCATCTTCTACTTCTTTACTCCACCAAATGTGAGAACCAAGTTAATTTGCTTTATGAGAAGGAAAAAAAAGCTTTGAAAGATATAAAAATCGGACAACAAACAAGCGCAGAAACAAGTTAGTTGGGTGGGAAATCTTAGTTAGAGATTGCTTTAGAAATGACACACAGCAGCCATTTTGTGTTTCTATGAATAACATAATTATCGTTTACAATCATCATCATTATGGTACTTTTTTAGTATTTGTAATGAATATATAAATATTGTATTTTTGTAATTTGCTATTAATACAATAATGATTTGAATTTTCATTTTAAGTAGTTCATGTAGAAATAAATAAACAAAGTTTTACTGCTAATATCCAGTCTTTTTTACATTTATTTCTTAATTTCAATTATTGCATTTGATGTTAACGTTACATTATACTAATACTTGTATTAATTAATTAAAAATGCATTTTTTTATTGATAGGCATAACAATCATTTTATTTTGATAATTTGAGAGTCGGTATTTGCAATGAGAATTGTGGTTGTTCTTACTTAGTGATATGTTTTGTATCGAAGAGGAAAAATATAGGTTAGTGAGTTGCTTCAAGTGATTATAATAAATGATAGTTTTTTGTTTCTATATAACAAATCCAATTAGTATATAGTATTGCATTCTTAAGCCTTTTGCCCTATTGGTTGTGACTTAACTCAAGCAAGTCAAGACCGTGACTTGATTGCACGGTCATGCAAGTAAGTCACGGCCGTGCAAGTTCTCAAACTCAAAATCGGAAGAAGAATTACAGTTGTTGATGAAATTTGATACATGTTTATATATAAAGCGAGTTTGTGGATACAATAAATGATATTGAAAAGCAAAATAAAAAAGCTACACTATATTATGAAATCAAGAGGTTAGTAAAGTAAACATCCAAGTCGTTAGAAGAATTTAGGTTATTATACGAAGAGAATCCAAGGACTATTTTTCTCAGTGACAACCTTGAGATAATAAGGCATTGGGCATTTTTTAAATCACTGTCAATGCTTCATCGTCATTCCTGGCCCTCTTTCTTTTAATATCTCTAATTTAAGAATTTCAAATTTTATTTAAAATTAATATTCTTTATCCTAGCCATTCCTGCATTTTCTCTGTCATTGTATGATCCCTAATTATGTGATAGAATGACAAAAGAAAATATCACATAATGTATTTATCACTCAGTTTATTTAGCTCAATAATGTAATCATCTGTAAAAGTTACACAATTTGATGTGGTTAAGATTCACGAATTTGAGTATTACAAGGTATAGGAAGGTTGCAACGAGAGACGAGACGGTGAGAGGGGTTCCTTCTTTAGTTTTGAAAAGAAGAAGATGTGCAAATTTTTTTGATTTTGTGAGAACGAAAATGAAGAGGAGGAGGACATCGGACGGTGAGAGGGGTTCCTTCTTTAGTGTTGAAAAAAGGAGAATGTGCGATAATTTTTGGTTTTGTGAAAACGAAGATGAAGAGGAGGACAATGTCAGCTAGTGTCAGCTTGGCTGATAAGCCACAAATTTTGGAAGAGTAAAAGAGTTTGTAAAATTTGAGAAGAAACGACAACGTATCTTGATTGGATAAAGTTAGATAGAGTAACATTAGACAGAAGATCTTGACTCCTAATGTTGCCCTTAGTTTTTCGGTTGATGAATTTTAGGGTTGGAGCACCCTGTTCCTATTAGGGTGTTCCAACCCTATGCCACTTAATCTGGTCTACACATTTGTATGGGACTCATATAAATGTGTGGATGAGATTTAATAGAACAAGGTAGGAACTAGTCAACTGGAATAGAGGATCTAATCCCTGAATTTTACTACTTTCATTTGATCAACCGTCTTTAAAAGTTGAGCTATTGTTCATTTAGTAAAATAATTTATGACTAATAAAATAAAATTATAGACTTTTAAGAGGTTAGATATATCTTCCCAACAAAATTAATGACCAACTTCAAAATGGCTTCGATTTAATTATATAATGTAACTCAGAAGCATAAATTTGCTAAATTCTTCCATATTTTTAACACTGCTAATATCTTTTAGCATAAGATATACAATCTTTCAAGATTAATGGTCAATATATTATCGTGTAAAGCATCTCATCTTTATTCTAGATTGATGTGCTCCATATATTCCCTCATGAATTTGTCTTATTATTGTTAATGCCTTAAGCATCACAAGGCACCTTAAAAGAAGTATATCATTACATTGTCAAAACAAGACTCCTTCGATCAACACGAAATTGAGTACGCGTAACTTAAATTTGTACCTAACTTTTTATCAACAATATATATGAGTTTTAGAAAACTTAGAACACAAATTTAAAGTTACCAAAATGCTAAAATATATTGAAATAAGGATTGGACTAAAGAAACAATTTAATTTAAATAGAAGGGAAAGTACAAGTTATGAAGAAAATTTGAGGTAATAGAAATGAATACACATTGGAAAAAAAGCTAGAAAAATAATAACAAAGTGTTTTCTATAGTTGTTTATCTCTTTGGAGATTTTTTGAAAGTTATGCATTGTAGGGATTATCTTTTTCATCGTCTAGGTGCTAATGAATTTATAGTCCTCTTAATTTCAATAGCCTTTAGCATCTTTTTGCTACAACTACCTATTTCTCTCATTCTAACTTACATTCTAAATTTCTCCCAAGTATCTTTTGTAACTTCCTAACTTTTAGTTTACTTTCAAGTTCTTAATCTTGTCTTTTACCTACTCCCAATATGTTCATTGTCTATGTCCGAGACTTTTTCGAACTCAACACGTTCCTTCCATGTTCTAGGTGAAATGAATTCTCCAACTAAATATTGACTGAGTTCTTTATTTTTTGGCTCCTTTTACTTGGGGGCTAGATTTATTTTTAGGCTGTCAAAATGGTGTATGTGTGTGTGTATATATATGTATTAATTATTAATTGACCAACTTTTTATAACCTTAGCAACTCAAATTCAAAATGTTATATTTAGTATTTTCTGATTTAACAAATAGAATTTTTTTCTATAACACATAGGCATTCATGTAGAAATTAATTACCAAATAATCCAATTTTTTGATTTGGTTAATAGAATTTTTTTCTATAACATGTACGCATTTATGTAAGAAATTAATTACCAACTAATTATTTACGTGGATTAAAACATCCATCTTATACATAAGCATTTATGTAAGAAATTAATTATTAACTAATAATTTAATTAATTATTAACTAATCATTTACGTAAATGATTAAATGATTAGTTAATAATTAATTCATACATAAATGCTTACGTGTCATGTAAAAATAGTTTTTGTTAGATAAATAAAAAATACTAACAAAATTAATATTTTAAACTAAGTTATTAAAATTATATAAAATTAGTCCCTTAATTAAAAAATTTTAAATCCTAAATATTAAATTTAAAAAGTTTTAAAAGATTATTTTTATATTCGAAATTTGTCAGTATATATATATATAAGAAAGTCTCTAGAAACCTCGTTCTGTCTTGTCTAAAATCTCCCAAAGAACGAGCTATCGAGCCACGTGTGAGGACATAATCTTAACCGCGGACCAAATCTAGCTTATTCTCAGCTCGAGGCCGAGACTGAGAGTGTCACCTTCTGTTCTGTTTCTGAGAGACAGAACCGAGCTAAAACAAAACGACCATAAATGTCGACGGCGAGAGCCCATCAAACTGCGACGGTGGTGTCTGCACTGTCGTCAAACATCAAGCATCGCGTATCCTTTCGTCGTAACTGCTCTGTTTTATCAACGCGGCGTGGCTTTAACCGAAACTTCTTTCTCGCACTTGTCGCTTCTGTCTCCGACCCTATTGAAGTCTGCGTCAAAGCCTCTACCACCGTTCCCAATAAACTGGGTGACTGTAAGGAAGTTTCCCTTTTTCTTTCTACTCAGTATTTTTCTTGCCCAACAAAAATGCTACCATAGTATCTACTTTGCATTGCACTTTCCCCTTTTGTCTCTTGTTACGAATTTAATCATCTTCGTCACTGGCACATGAATTATTCGAGTGTTTTACTTTTTCTTTCTTTATTTGAAGAATTGCGTTGCGGGAAATAGCATTTCCTATTTGGGGTGATTAGTTGTAGTTATGGCTTCTTGATATGCTATTCCTGCTCATTGTTAGTTCATTATGAATAACTTATTTCTTGGGTATGGCAATCACCGCAATGCAATTTATTAATGATTAAAAAGTTCAACTGATTTGGTCAGTTTAACCATAAAAACTTTAAACCATCTAACTTTTCAGTTCAGTTTTAACTTTCTTGTTCAATTTGTTTTAATAACTCTTGTTGATAAAGATCAATTAATTTATTAACTAATCTGTCAATTTTTATAAATTAACAATTTCTAATAAATTAAAATACATCAATTAATTTTCTTGTAATAATATATTTTTAATTAAAACTTTATTTCTAATAAATTTAAATACATCAATTAATTTTCTTGTAATAATATATTTTTTAATTAAACTTAAAAGTTTTTGAAAGTTAAGGACAATCTCTTTTAATCATATTTCAAATTATTTAATTTTATTTAATCTTTAAACGGTTTCATGACTGTATAATATCTGTTAAACTCGTTAAATCTTAAACCTGTTGTCTTACCGGTTTAACTTTTGGTCTAGTTTTTAAAACATTGCAATTTATGTGCATAAATGATTTCTCAGTAATCACTGAAACATTGTACACTGTCAATGATCACAAAAATGGGTAAAACTTGAGCTTGTTTGCCTGAACGATTGTGTGAAAGAGATAATATGCAACCATGTGTAAGGAAATGGTTGCTAGTGTCACATATGAATTGTTCGACCTTTCTAACTTTTTAATGTTTATGATTCTTTGAGAATACCTTTTACAAGGAAAATGAATGCAATGCTTCGAGAAGCAAAAGTTCAAAAATATACAAAATTTCTGAATGTGACGACTTGTGTGAGTTTTGCACTTTTGGATGTGGTAATCTAAAGTTGAAACTTGGTTCATGTGGAATTAATAGTCTTTATTTTTGATGTTAGGCCCCTTTTGTCAAAGGGTATTGTTGACTCTGGAGGAGAAGCATCTTCAATATGACATGAAGTTGGTTGATTTGTCTAATAAGCCAGAATGGTGATTGCTTTTGCCTTCTGTCTTTTTTTTTTTGGGGAATTTTTCCCATTCCTTATGAATGCCTCAAAGTTGCTACTCAACTTTTTTACTAACCCTTACAAGTACTGAAACTGTATTGAAATCATAACATAATAATATCTATAATCGATTTTTGTTTGTGGCATGCTAAATATTAGTATTCTTTTTTGTGGGTTCTGTGGCCAATAGGTTCTTGAAGATAAGCCCTGAAGGTAAAGTTCCAGTGGCAAAATTTGAGGAGAAATGGGTTCCAGATTCAGATGTTATAACATTGTCAATAGAAGAAAAATTCCCATATCCATCATTGGCAACCCCCCCTGAGAAGTCTTCAGTGTATGCCTTTATTTAGTTACATCGATGTTTATGATTTTTTTTTCATATTTACAGTCTTATATATGTTTTGGTGCTACATAAATCCTTTCATTGTTTAGTGCCAAACACACTTAAACCTTGAACATAAGCAGTTATGTTTTTCATGCCAAAACCATGTTAATCTAGGATTTTATCATGTTCGAAATTTGTTAAACGTGTTTGGGCATGGTTGTAAGTTATATTTGTTAAGAATTAACGTTCAATGTTTGTTTGTAAGTGTTCTTTACACTATTCTTAGGTTTCTTAGGGAATGATCATAATTGCTTGACATTAGCTTTGTTGTTCACTAAGTACTCTTGATCATAGCTCTCAATTTTATGGAAGAAGGCTTATGAGCTTTTAGTTGTTAAGACTTTTGTAGTAGTGATTTTTGGCAATTAATAGGCACCTTTAAGTTTCTTGATCAGGAAATCAAATTTTCATGCTTATTGTCAAGATTTATTAATGCAGCGGCTCAAAAATCTTCTCCTCATTCATTGGTTTTCTCAAGAGCAAAGATCCTGGCGATGGAACAGAGCAAGCATTGCTTGACGAGTTAAGCTCTTTCAACGATTACCTCAAGGAGAATGTGAGTTTTTTTTTAATTAGTCTTCTTGTGTTAGTTCTTCATACTATGGAGTAATTCTGTATACTTAATTACTGTATCATTGCCTTAAGTTACCTTAGTTTTTGTCTATCTTGATTATATATGGTTACGCAAAGTTCATTTTGATCATTTTATCTAGTTATTCGATTTCACATTTGAATTTGGTTGTTTCCCTATTGTCTTTTAGCAAGATGACCTTGTTTTGTTATGTTACTTGTAGTTTTACTAGGATACATGCAGGTACAAGTGACTACTCTTGGTGAATCTTCTTCACAACATGTTCCTTTGCTTTCTCCCTATTGCTGTGGTTGGTGGGGTTCTCCACTTTATGTCCATTAATAAATTATGATATTTGGCCTAGGGTTATCAATTTTATATGCTTTTTTGGTAAAAAGCAATTAATTAAGCAATTAATTAATAGTAATGAAGAAAAGTATAAAGGATGAAACAGATTGGATTGCTCCACATTAGTAGACATATTGGGTAGGGAAGCTAAATATTACAGGAGGAGGCCCTAAGGTCTGCAAACGTGCAAACTTCTAAGTGTAAATAAATATGACTCTTTAAGTAAATCCCCAGTTGCTAAATAAGGTGTCATTCTTACACTTCATAGACAATCTTTGCGGTAGCCGTGACTTATCTTGACTGCTGACCATGTGTTTTATAGTCTAGTGGAGTTAAAGCTTGTCGCTTGTGGACTCTATTATTCCTTTCTTGCCAAATAAGGTAATAAGGCAGGCAAAATCAATCTTTATAATGGAAGAGTCGTTACTTTTGTTAGGAGTCATTTTCCCCATCCATTTGATACTTTCCACTCCTTCATTATAAGCTATTAGAGAGCTTTGTTGTAAGAAATAGGACTAGGTTGGCAGCTAAAAAATAAATGGTCATGTGTCTTATCCTCTTGGTTACATAATACACATGTTTTGGGGGTAGTTAAGAAGCTAAGCCTGTCTATTGCGTTCCACTTTTGGTTTATAGCTAACAATAAGATGAAAGACAATTTAAAGATAGATTTACTAAACCATACTAGTGTGCACCATTGAATTTTTGGTTTTGGAGGGATCAAAATTTTCCAAGCATAAGCAAGTTGGAATTTACCTGAGTAATGGCCAAGCTAGATAACTTTATCTTCCATGTCTTCCATTAGAGTATAGTTGGGTATCTCTTTTTATGTCAAGTAGCTCAGGGGATCTTCCATGTCTTCCACGGGAGTTTGTAGGCCACTTCCATTGGTTTCCAGAGATGATACACGATAGCTTTGAATCCAAGAGTAAACATGGGTCGTATGTAATCCTTAGGGAGAATTTGTCTATAAAAGGGCTTTGATTGTGCCAATTGTCCCACCATAGGGAAGTTGACTTCCCATTTCCAATTCTATGCTTAATGTGAGGCTTAATCCAATCAGGTTTTGTCTTTAATTTCCATAAGCTTTGTTTTTGTAGTCTATTAGTATTTTCCTATTTCACCCAAAGTGGTGTTATATCAATAGGGAGAGGCCAATTTTGCTTGAGGAGCAATACCTTATCCAAGTAGGGTTTTAAACCAAGACCTCCTTCATTTTTGGGGGAGCAAATTATGTTCCAGACAACCTTTGATTTGGTGTGGGTGGTTACATTCCCTACTTAGAGGAAATTTCTGCATTTTTGTTTAACTATCTTCAAAGTAAAGGAGGGAGCCAAAAAGTTAGTTATGATAGATTTGGATGTTGTGAAGAATATTGTACAAGTTGAAGCCTGCCATTATATGATAGGAATATAGAGGTCCAAGATGAAATCTTTGCTTCTATTTTTTGGATTAAAGAGATACAAACTTATGTTGTCAGCCTTGTTGTAATTGTGGCTTGAGGTATTTGACAGATAGATTGGAGGATTTAAAACTAGTGATGCTTTGCAACTACTTTATGATGCCATTTTTCAGTTACGTATATGAATAAAGCACTTTTTCCACGTTGACAACGAGGCTAAAAGGTTTGCAAGCTAGGATGCCCCTCATGATTATTTTGGGAGAATCTGGATTAGTATGGCAAAGATAAGCAGGTCATTAGTAAAGCATAGATTAAAAAAATTTCAATTAATCACAATTAGGGTGATATCTGAAGTTGAGGAAGGCTCTAAGGAGATATGGGGTCATTGTAACTTGGCATCTTTAAAGGAACATGTTGGCTCACCATTTTCAAGGACCAAAAGGAGATGGTGGTTATTGTGGAAAAGCTAGACAAAATAAGCAATGATTAAAAAACTTAACCGATTTGACCGGTGCAATCATAAAACTTTGAACTGTACAATTTTTTGGTTCAGTTTTTAACTTTTTGGTTTGATTTATTTTAATAGCTCGTTGTTAAAAATTGATCAGTTTATTAATTAATTGATTAATTTTCATAAATTAATAACTTTTTATAAACTAAAATAAATCAATTAAAATCTCTTTTTTAATTAAACTTTAAATTTTTTGATAGATAAAAACAATCTCTTTCAATCATATTTTAAAATTTTTAATTTTATTCAATATTTAGTTAGTTTTATGACGGTTTAATATCGGTTGAACTTTTCAAATCTTAAACATTTTATTTTACCGGTTTAACTTTCCGTTCAATTTTTGAAACATTGAAAATAAGTTAAGATTTTTACAAGATAGTTATGTTAATTAAGAACAGATTCTTAGGAGTAATATTTTGTTTTTAAACCACCTTAGTTAAAGACAGGCAGTTGTAATTTAGTTCAAGATAATCTCCTTGTAAGGTATGCCTTTTTTAAGAACCATGAAGTATGCCTCAAGAGCTTTCTTAAATACCCGACTACCTCAAGGCCTTCGTGAACTCCTCCCACTCCACTACCTCTGTCTTGTTACGATTTCTATCATACAAACGATACCATTCTTGAGCCCGCTCATCCATGTGTAAGATCGCCACACTCACCTTCGTCTTCTCAAGAGTTTGATCCAATAAGAAAAACTGCTCACATCGATACAACCACAGTTTAACGTTCTCACCATCAAATGGTGGGAACTCAATACGGCTCATTCTTGTAGGTGTTACGTTCTTGTCTCGCTCTTGCCTTACTGGGCTACTTTGCGGTGTGGGTTCGGTCGCTCCGACCTCTCCTCCTTGTTTCTGAAAATTATGCAAGAGTAAAGCTCTTAATTTGATCTCCTTTTCCACTTTTTGGGTTCTATTCTGAATCTCCGAAAACATCCTCTCACTCCGATCTTGTGACTTCAAGAACATCCTCTCCATCACACCCTTCAAGCTTTCTTCCACTCTTCGTAACTTAGTGCCTTTGGTGCTTTCAGCCATCATTGCTCTTTACAGGATCGACTTCTCTGATACCAATTGTTGTAGATTAAAAAAATATATCATAAGGCGTATGGGTTGTTACAATTTGTTAGAAGGGTGAAGAGAAAAACATCAGAAGAGAGAGAACATAGAATCCATCGATAATGAGAGAGAAAGAAAATCATTCGCATGGGTTCTTTTTCATGTCATTATAGCCGTTAGTATTCGGCTTAAATATAGACACCTACTATTGCTAGTCTCTCGTCCAGCTTAACGGCACTGGACCTTTTATTTAAACGCCGCGCTTCGTCTTCATTGCTAATACCTGTAACTCTTTCCGTCTTTTATTATTAAGTATCATCTTCTCCACTCATCTCTGTAACAGTTTTCCTCATGGGTAGAGAGTTTTGGGTTGCTGTGTCCCTATTTGAAATTTTCGTACTATCACTGTCTGTCTTTGACAGAGTTGTTTCTTTCACAGCTCCAGAAAGTTCCCCTTCCTTTAGGATATTGATCCCTCATGTTTGAGACCCAGTCCTAATTGAGGGAGTTGTTGAGTTTACAGATCTAGCAGCAACTTTCTTGGTCTGGGTTGCAGCTCCTGAAGATGGGATTGTCACGCTTACTGAAGCTCTGACAGGTATCCTCGGAGAGGAGGCGGTAATCTTTGTATCTATAAGAGATTTTTGCTAAAGAGGCAATCTTCCCCTCTTTACCAGGAAGGGATAAGGTAGGTTCGCTAGTATCAACAAGGGATTTTCCCATAGTGATTTGAGGGTTTGTGATGGGAGGAGCCATAGGAAGATCCTCTTAAGCAAGGCTGGAAATAGGAGGGGAGAAGAGAGTTGAGGCTGAGAGGGGGGTTGATGTAGCGGTGAGGATTGGAGTTTTACAGGAGCAAATCTCTCACATTCATTGGTTAGTTTGATCATTCAGTGTTATATTTGCTTAAACCATACTAAATGGTTATTATCGTCAAACAGAAAGAGCAACTTTTGGATTGAAATGATCTAGTATCTTATTTTTGGAGTTTATTTGTTTCCCTTAAATCCTTCAAAAGAATTCAGAAATATATGAGACGGCTTTCCTTACTTGTAATGGGATGAAAATATTTTTTTCTCTCTAATCATGTTTGTTGTTCTACAAAATCCCCCCTTTGGTAGTGGCAGATTCAGGTTGGATGGGATACTTCTAGAAAGGTCAGAGGGACAAAAAGTGACTAGACTAGGATTTTGTTTTTAAGCTACTGCTAAGATAAGGTGCCTGAAATGGTCTGTCTGCTAGGATCCAACTCCATGAAAATCATGGTCCACCTATTTATAGGGATTTTAATTTAAAACCTCAGTTCTCTGACCTTCTTAATGACCATCGCTGCATTTTTAATCTCTTTCTGGCTTCCTTCCCTTAATGTTGCACTGTCTCAATTTTGTAGCTTGCAAACTTTGGGTAGATTTTGTGGATCTTGACGTGTTTTAGAGCTACAAGAATTTCTTTCCCATGTGTGGGATCAGCTGTTGTCGTCCAGAGCGTTATATATTTGCCTTGACGACAAAACATAGGGGGGCTTTTATTACATGTCATGAATTAGATGCTCACTTTATTGATAGTGTGGGGACTGAAGGTGTGAAATAGCAAGCCACTGGTAAGCACATCGAGACCAAGTGCAATTAAGAAAATTTTCAGCAACGTGCTCCAGTGTTTATTTTGAACTTGAAACACAGATGTCAACATTGGCACCAAGAGGTGATGTGGATCAAGTTTGCTGTCTCAAGCTAAGAAACTTGACAAAATGGCTGAAAAGAAGGCTATAAAATCAAAATGATCGTAGAGGAAAATTCTTATCAACAATAGATGTAAAGCATTGAATTTTTTTTTTTATAGATTCTTTAATGATGTGCTGTCAGTCCACTAGTTTCCCAGTTATCTTGTTCATTGTTCAAGATTGAATCAATTAAATAGAAATGTAGCTAAAGGACTCTTGTGTGGCTTGTATTTTGATCATTGGTTTGACCCAATTTAGAAGTCTTAAGACTGCTTTTTTGTCTTCAAGTGAGTCTTTTATACACTTAATTCTTAGTTTCACAGACATCTACTCTCTTAAGAGTGGAGAAGGTTGAAGCTTTTAAGCGGCACCAATCTGTTAATGTTTTAGATTTTTACACTGAAATTTCACGTGCTGTGGACATATATCGGTATTTTCCTTGCAATTTATTAGCTTATAATAGCTTGCATAGGCTGTCCAGTCTCTTCTCTGTGGTCTGTATTTCTTTTACTGAATGGTGAACATTTATTCATCAGTTTCTTTTCCTTCTCTCCTTGTGGTTTAGTTGCTCTTTCTTGTATGATAAATTTGGCCCAAGTCCACCCCATAAAACACCTTGTAAGGGGAAGTTTGTCATCCATTTATAAACTATTTTAACATTCTTTACTTGTTCAATGTGACATTCTTGACACACACCCCTGCTCAAAGCAGGGCTGGATATTTGATGAGCATATTGGACAAAGGGCTACGACAGGCCGGCACCGCCTCAAACCATTAAGACAAGTTTAGGCTCTGATACCATGATAAATATAGGCCTGACTCTACCCCAAAAGGTTGTAAGGGGAGGTTTGCCAATATTTATGAACTATTTTATCATTCTTTACTTGCTCAATGTGGGGTTCTTGACATTGTGCTTTCAAGTTATCTCACTGCCAACACCATCTCATCTGCTCATAGATAGATTTCCCAAACATGTCCTTTGTGTATAACATAGTGTTGATTATACCCACTTTGTGTAAATCTCCTGTAGATTAGAAGTTCCTTTTTGGGGAAGTCGACTTCTAGTATATGTTGGACTCATACTTTTCTAGAGCTTGTTGATTTCTCATCTTGTCCTGAAGAATTGTATGAACTGTCATTTAGGAGTTGAAAAACCAATTGAATTGGACCAGAGTTATTTTTATGCTTTGTCCCATTTGACCATCAGTCTCTCAAGCAGAGTTATATAACAAAGCCTAGCGTGCCGTTTATCACATATCTCAGCTACTCTGGCCTATAGCTAAGCAAATTGCATGAAAAAACTCATTTCATTTCCTCTTTCGCACACACCTGAAAAGCAGCTCCATTGACATCATTAGCTGACCAACACGTTAAAAATTCTGAAACTTCTTCAGATCCAAACCTATCCATATTAATCTACCACTTAGCTACAATGGAGACTGTTCAGGGAAAAGGAAAGAAGAAAAGGAAAAGTTCAGGATGAGAAAAGAGAAAAAGTTGTATTTAACGGAATTCATATTTTTGTGAATAAAATTTGATAACAAGACCGTAGGTATTTATTGCAGTTTATTTGCACTGTGATGCTTTCTATAACTGTAGTCCTGGAATATAGTATCTTATTAGATTACATTATATGCACCCTATGAAGGCAAGAGCTGATCAAGCTTCTGACCTTATACACTTATCATTCTACAGACTTATTCAAACATGTCTGTGTTCATATATATGATTGCTGCCATTGCATGCATGACATTTGCCTTTAATGGATGTAGCTTTGATGGGAATCCTATTATTTATTGAGCTTGGGAGTCGGTTGTCAGCAGACATATGATCTATCTTTGATTGCTTTTTGAAGGGTCCTTTTATCAATGGGGAAAAGGTTTCTGCTGCTGATTTATCCCTTGGACCAAAGTTGTATCATTTAGAGATTGCTCTGGGGCACTACAAGAAATGGTCAATTCCAGAGTCACTTCCATTTGTCAAGTCTTACATGAAGGTATGTTCTATACAAACCATATCATTATGTGACATATAATGGTAACTAGCTGTCTCTGACTTCCTATCTTTAATTGGCATTTTTTGAATGTACAACAGTGTAAGTTCTGCTGTAAGTGAGTGAGCATAAATATCCTTCATCTCTCTCTTTTATGGTTTTAGTAACTTGTCAATATTTCTCGTAAAGTTAATGTACTAGCCACTTTTGTTTCCTCTAAGGAGGAGAGTATTTAAAGATTACTGGTTAGAGAGTTACAATGGTTTCAATGGAAGCTTCTCCAAATATAGGATCATCTTAGCAGTTAGAATGGAAGTGCAATGATAAGTGAATTAGGGGATGCCTAATAAGCCATTTAATAGCTGCATGAAGTCCAAAAAGAGATGCTGTAAGTTTGTAATTTTACCAGATGAAGTCTTGTAAAACTGAACAAAAAAAGGAGATTTAAGATTCTCGGATTCATTTCCTAGTCTCTACTTGAGGATCTTGTATTGTCTTCAATATATGAAATCCATTTTAGATGGAAATGATAGATTCCAACACCATGTGATGAGATTTCTGATGTTTGATACTTCAAGACACTAAATTTTCTTTACGGAAACACTCAAGTCTCCTAAGACTTTGTATCTTTGAATGTGTGATTGTTTACCCAGAAAGTTAATTTTGCCCTCAAGTTAAAATTGTCTTCTTATAAAATACTGAAGCAGGAGGCTGTAAATAATTCTCAATATCTGTGTCTCTCTTGTTTTCCCCAGCCACCAGCCAACAGCCACCTGCCACCCCTTCTAGGCTTCCTGTTTATCAGTAGAGAAAGGAGAGAAAAGATGGAAAGAATGAGAGATTACGAGGGGAGAGAGTGAAATGCATGATATATATTAACTCAAAAACATCTGATTGTCTCCTGCAACACAATACATGCACCTGAACTTACTCGGGATTGTCAAATTAAGGTTCCTTTCAGCTTCACAAGACCTTAAGACTTTCTTTTGATATACCATCTAATCATTGCTTGCATTTTTATTTATTTCGTAAAATTGAGCGCATTTCAACATATATGCCCTCTTCTACTCTCTATACACCCACCATGACCTGAGTTGCCGGGATGATTAGGCGTCCTGCCTCTTTACCATTCAGGTCAATTTCTGGGTGGTTCTACTAATTGCAGTTTAACTTGAACAGCCCATGACCTGAATTGCGGGGACGATTAGGCGGTCAATTTCTGGGTGGTTTTAGTAATTGCAGTTTAACTTGAGCGGCCACAGGTGGTTGACCACTAGTTCTAAAAGAAGCCTCTTTTGCTTTTCATTTACCTATGTTTGCAATAAATGATTCGTGTAGGTTTATCATTCATTTTAGCAGCTGATAAAGTTTTTATATGCAGGAATAACCAGCTACGTATGAGTTGATTGTTTTATAAAAGACTTATCTGATGACCTGAAAAATTGCGAGGGAAATGGAATTGGATAGGAAAACTGTTTTATTCTTTTGTCTTGAGAACAGCCTACTATTTTATCAGTTGCAATGACATGGGTCAATAGTATCAGATATAGACAGATGGTGGAAGCAAACTTTTAAGTGTTTTCTTAATATAGAGATGGGAAGGAGTAAACATTGCACTAGACTATGTTTTGCACCATGCATTGATTGTATTGCTCAATGTCCACATTTGCGATAGTAAGGTTTCTAGGCCAAAATGATGCTCAGGGGACAAACCTTTGTTGTCACTACTCTCAAGTAACCCTAAAATTTATTAACCCCTTTATGGTTATCTTCATTCAAATCATTAACTTGTGCTTGATGGTTTTAGTATGTGCTGCTCTTTATACTGCCGACTTTGCAAGAGTTTCTGCTGGTGTTGAATGCCCTATATTGCAGGCTATTTTCTCAAAGGATTCATTCATCAAAACTCGAGGTCTCCCCGAGGATGTTGTTACTGGTTGGCGCCCAAAAGTCGTGAGTTGAAGAATATTATTGATGTTACAGCTTGATCTTCTTGGTAACCATTCTTTCCTTCTTCAAGTTCCACTATGCTTAGTATTGCTCAGAAAATCTGTATGGAGCTACATTTCCGCTGAAACAAATATAGAAGATGTATTTTTTCAGATGTAGTTTCACAGAAGAGATTACAATCTCATAATCAACCAAGAAGGTTATGACTTATGATTATGGTTGCTAGTATGAGAGTTATATTTACCACAATTTGTAATGAAACTAATTCTAATCTGTTATATAACAAAATAGATAAATAGGTTTGTGAAAATGACTTTTTTCGTTTGTTTTGTGGTTATCAAGCCCTAGAATCGAGTATAATTCAATTGTCAAATCTATATAGTAAACAAGGAGTGATTTATGGAATATAAAGAACTTAGACTAGCAACAAGGCCTTTTTAGTTTACCAAGACATTTATATTTGACTAAATTTGAAATATTATTCAATGAAAATATTTCTTTCTATAATTACATACTCTTGTGTATAATTACTTTTTGAGTTGTTATTAATAGTTATGAAGTTAAACTCAAAAACGAAGCTCTTAAGAAGTTTGAAGCTCTTAATATAGTTGAAGAAGTTCAACTTTCAAAGATAAAAGTTATAGTTCAAAAATATAATCCTTAAAAACATGTAATGAATCTTTATTGATTCTTTAATAAAAATCTTACAAGTGTTCATAAGATAAGCATTATGTATATAAAATAGAAAAAGGCATTATGAAGTTATTTAAAGGAAATATCATAAAACATAAAAAAAAAAGAGAATGATGATTATCCATGTATAAGAAAACAAGTATTATTATAAAATATCTATAACTTATTCGAAAAATAATAAAATGTATATTAAATAAAATTTTATGTGATTGGATTGATAGTTATAGATTATATAGTTAATTAGATTAACTTAACATTATGTAAAGATATTTCATAATTTTTTGAACTTATATATTTCATACTTCATATATTTCTAGTAGCTACTTGAATTCTTAAAAAGTCCATACTTATTAGTGCATGTATGTTAACAATAATTATAACAATTTTTAAAATATACGAAGATAATATTTGAAGTCAAATTATTTTCTTATAGATATTTTTTAATGTTATGTTTTAATTATTATAATAAAAGTATATTATTTTACAGACAATAAACACACGTTGACAATGGTTATAATAATTTTTAGATATTAAATTTAAACTAAGATGTACTAATTTTAAAATTCGTTATTTAATTGATCAAAATTAAAGTTGAATTAGTTTATAAAAATTCTAAATAAATGCATTTGGCTAATTTTATGTACATAATTCACAATGACTGACTATTAATTACTATAAGTAAAGTACAAATAAAATTAGATAACTGAAACAAAATTATCCTATAATTAAACATTGTATTATTAATTATATAAAATTATAAAAACATTTAACTAATATTCTCAACTTTTAAATAACATATTGCTTATAAATTGATGTAAAGAACCAAGTATAGAATTACTAATTACTATTAAACTCTCAAGATGGTTATAACAGACAAAACTAATCTATACTCCAATCATAAATTAAATGTTATAAAATAAAGTTAGTCGACAGTTTTTTCACTGATGGGATGTTATTATAAGACTAAACAAAATATAAATAAATAAATAAATAAAGGCGAGTAGGAGTGATTCAATGGGTTTGAACTCCTTACTTAAGTCTCTACTTTATAAGAGGTCTTGAGTTTGAGTTATCAAAGGAAGAAAGGAGGTCTTGAATTCGAGTCATTAAAGAAAGAAGAGAAAAAAAATTTCCTGTTGATAATCCTCTAATCTCCTAAAATGTTCTTTGATTGAATCAATTGCAGACGTCTCGCTTATAGCGGCAATGATCAATCAGCAATCGATCAGTCAGTAAATGATGACTCTTACTATATCCCCATTTTGTTTCTCTTGCAATCAAAACTTCAATAATTGACTTTTGCTTGTTCAAAATTGTTTTAAGATAATATCCAAATAGTCAAATGAATGACGCATTTACTTCATGGTATTGGCAGTTAATGTCCCATTTCTCTTACCAAAGCATCCAAATTGGACCAACTTCTCTTTTTTCCTTATAGTTTACTCACTTCAACGAGGAATTTCTAAGGTTTTGTAAGTTAGTCAATGCCTGATAAATGTTTTTAATTTTTAGTACCTTGTTTTTGACTACTACACCTATATATATATATATATATATATATATATATATATATATTACATTACGCCCACCAAAGTTAGAACTGGAATACGAAAATCAGAGTCAGATATGGCAACTCATAAAAATTGATGAAGCATTAGATTTTCTCTGTAATGTAAATAAGGCTATGTCATGATGGACGTTACACCATTTAATTTAGATTAGTAACTAGTGACTGAAAGAATAATTAAAACGAAATTATTGATTAATTTTATGATTAATCAATACAATTAGATTAACCTTATAACTGCAAAATGCTGGATTCAAGAATTAGATGGATAAATACTTGGAAACTAAGGAACAATTGAGTTCATTGTTGTTTTTTGTGAAACAGAACGACAGAAATGCAGAGGATTAACTATTGTTATTCTAAGATATGAAATTCCCACATACAATTCTTAATGGGACAATTGTATTTAAAGTTGACTAACAGTAGGGCCTCATGTGTATTTCAAACATGAATTAAGCTTACCCATTATAGTAAGCCTATGAACACAGGTCCATATGAGATTTTGATATTTAATTAATTAGGGTTTGTATAAAATTATATTTATTGTTTATTATGCTAGGCTACAAAATTAATGATAAAATCTTCTCAGTGACATCATTATAGGTATAAAACATTTTGTACAACGATCTTAAGAGTGCGTATCTGCCTACCAGTCTAATATATTTAGAATTTTAATTTTGAACATTCAAATCTCGTTATATTCTTTTATCCTAACTCAAATATTGTTTAAGCAACTTTTAGACTGAAGCAAGGAATAGGATTAGTGGTGAGAATCTTATTAAGACATTAAAACATAAATTACTGGTAGCATCCATGTTGTTTGTTATGAGCATAAGGTCATGCGAGAAGCAAATTGCATCGTTAATTTTGTAAAGATCTGGAAAAACAATTATGAAAGTGCCACGTATGTTTGTTGACTAGAAGAGAAAGACAAGCCGCCGCCGCCTGACCTGAGGGGTTCGCTAGTCCTTGCAGGAGCCGTCACTCCCCAACTCACATCTCGTACACAGTGTTACTTTTCTATAACATAATATCTTGCTTTCACATGTTATTCTTTGATATTACCTTGCAGATTGGTATCTACATAAGCTTGTTTCCGTGAATTATTATTAACTCTAGGTTGCATATTTTTGTTTTTCTTATTTTCAAATTTATTCTTGCTTGCTCATTTTTAATTTTTCTTGATGGGAAACTAAAAATGATATTAGGAGGAAGGAGAATATCGATAAGAAATGATAATCAAAATAGTAAATAGGAATACAAAATAAAGTGTAAATGTAAGCTTTTCAGAATAATAAATTTAAAAGCATTTTAACTCCGAATATAAATAGAAAAAGATATCAATGAAACACAAAACCAAAACCAAACCCTGATGTCTATTTCCTAATAAAATCATCTAATTTATCCAAAACAGAATAGCTTATAGCTCCAAGGAGTCACCTAGCTAATATGCCTCTCATTCTCTTCTCTTCGCATCTGAAATTAAGTAAACGTAAAGTTGTTTAATAAATAACCTTTGGCTTAATCCCTTGAAATAAAATATCTAACCTTTTTCAATAATAACTTATTAGTAGTTATTTTCTACAATGAGACTGATTAATGTCATTAATATATAAATAATTGCGTGGAAACACCCGCACACCTAGTGCGACTACTGAAATACATTAAATATCAAACACGAAATCTATGGCCACTCGGGCTAGTCAAGACTTTAAATTAGTCATAGTAGGCCACCTCCTCTGCATGGTCTTTATCTTTAGTCTTTCCTCGAAGAAGAATTTACAATTCTAGCTAGTAGCTACTGAAATAATTTAACTAATATTTTGGTAGAGTTTTCTTTTTTCAACAACGCAAGCCACTGTGGAATTTACAACGCAAGTGTTGAAATTCATGCGATTGCTTATCCTTCTTCTTACCGTAGACGGTACTACCCATGTCGGACCAGGTACACATGCAACGACATATTAGCAAATGATAAGAAATTGGTAAGTGATGAAGGAGATGGAGACGGGATCCTTGTATACTCTTATTCTGTTTAATTATGTCCGATTAATAAAATGTCGCTTATATTTCAAGCGACCAGTTCCTTAAATATAACTGTCACGCCCGTTACACATGACACTAGCTCACAGGCGCAACGCTTAAGTCCCATCTATGAGTCTTTTTTATTTTTTATTTTTATCATTTTAATTTTAATTATACTAATGTTAGTTTAATAAAAAATAATTTTAATTATGGTACTATTAATTTTATAAATAAATTAAAATTAAAATGATAAAAAACCTAGTTTGTGTTACACCCCTATGACACATTTTTCCATTTTTTGTTTCCTTATGTTTATTTTAATTTTTTAAATAAAAAAATTTAAGATAAAAATTAAATTTTAAAAACTGATTAATTTATTAAAATTGTTTACTTAATTATAAATTAACTGTGAATTATGAAACTATTAATTGTATAAAAATTAAAATTAAAATAAACATAAAAATAAATTATTTTTATGTTTAATTAATGAAAATAGAAAATATAAAAAATTATTTTTTAATTATTTATATATATTTCTATAAAAATAAAAATAAAAATAAATTATTTTTAAATATAAATCACATAGAATAGAATAAAATAAAATTTATTAAAATAAAATTTATTAAATAATTAATAATAATAATTTTATATAATTAATAATAAATTGTATATAATTAATAATAAAATAAAAAATTAATAAAATTTTTATTAACAAAAAATAAAAAATATATTTAAAAATTATTCTTTACTTGTTTATATATATTTCTATATAAATAAATTATTTTTATATATAAATCACATAGAATACAATAAAATAAAATATATTAAACAATAAATAATAATATTTTTATATAATTAATAATAAATTGTATATAATTAATAATAAAATGATAAAATTTAATAAAATTTTTATTAATGAAAGTAGAAAATATATAAACAATTATTTTTTAATTATTTGTATATATTTTTATATAAATAAAAATATTAATAAATTATTTTTAAATATAAATCACATAGAATAAAATAAAATAAAATAAAATATAATATAATTTATTAGATAATTAATAATAATATTTTTATATAATTAATAATAAATTATATATAATTAATAATAAAATAATAAACCTCCTGCAATAATCATTTTA
>JAOTAY010000002.1:18447916-18480424 GCA_025629805.1 Erythroxylum baracoense
GATAAACAAATTGGCAAACACGCAATGACTAAGAAAGTTGAAGAAATAGCTAATGACAATTGGAAAGAAAAATGCTATGCTAAGGAAAATAAAGGATTGCTGAAGAAGAAATAAACTAAAAAGTGCAAGGATTTGCTGTATGCCAAGCTTTTGATTTGTCAAGGGTTCGATCCTTTTTTCTTCTTCAAAGCTCCTATTTATAGCCAAAGATGTCGAGTGTCCTACTCCAATTGAACTTGCAATCTTGATGAAATCGTATCCTTGCTAGATAAAGATAAAGTTCAAATAATGCTCATCTTTTCCGATGAAGATTAAGTTTGGCTGGTGTCTATCATCTTATCCTCTTATCCCTTCTTTAAATTTGGACGTCCAGTCTTCTACTCCCATTCAAACTCTACTACGTCCCCTTCTGCTAGACACCGAACTCCAATGGGCTTAGGTCAGTGAGTCTCCTCTGGACTTCAAACCATGAGCTTTTCTTTGGACTTCGGATTTTCGGCCTAAGATAGTAAAAATAGACCGAACCTATTTTTTCGGTGTAAACAAATATATTATAAAAAATATTTGTTCAACCGAAATAACCCAAATTAATCGAATTTATTTAAATTATTTTTGTTTGACTTAATTTTTTATATTATTTTATTTTATTTTAATAATCGAAATCATTATATATATAAATGAATGAACTTATTTGAAAATCTCAAACTTCTCATTACTCACCTTTATTAAGAAGTTGGAGTACACGAAACAAAGATATCACCCCAAGGGCAACCTATTAAATACATTCTTTTGTATAATTATATTTTTATATTTGTCTACTAGACGAATTGAAATGCTCCTGATCACTGACAGACAAATACATAATATTGGAACTATGATCACAATTTATATTCATTTTTTTAAAATTTTGTGGTACTGTATGATGTATGTGTTAAAGACGTCATTCTCTTTTAGCTAGCTGGGGTATAGTCATCGCAAATAATAGAACTTTGGGATATAAATTTGAATTGTAGTTTCATCTGTACCCAACAAAAAGATCCCACATTTCCTAAATATGCCCCACCATTCTTAGAATTAGATAAGGTTCATATTTTTAAGTTCAAATCTAACTAATTTAAAAGGTTTAAATACGGACCTCATCCATGTATTCTCAAGTTTCAGACTTTAGAACTATGTAAAAGCTAGTAATAAGGAATTGATAGAACTGAATGTAAAGTTAACGAAACAAGCTATAAATAAAAATAGGCTTAGTCTAAGACTCGAGTCCGGTAATTATTAAGCTTCGAACATCAAGCCTGCTAGACTGGTCAAAGTTTGGTCAGGTGTAGTGAAGACAAAATGCTCACGGAGAACACGAGAACCTTTACACTGACCTGCAGCGCACACGCACATGCTCCGACTGCCCTACTATGGCTGCGACTGCACACTCTCAACGACATGACTATGAATAATTACTACTGTCGGTTAATTGAATTAAGTAAAAGACAAGACAAAGAGGGATTGAAGACATAAATGGCCATATGGTAAAATAATATTAACACTCTAGTACAAAGTACTTAATCTTCTATTCCAAAATTTATACCGTACATTGCACAAAATTACATACAGGTCAAAGACAAAGGGAAACAGGTGATAAGTTTCAGCAAATTGTTACTAGTATAATATTTGGAGCAAAATGTATTTCAAGTATCTAATGCTGTTCCTTTTGTTTTTCTTAAGAAAAGGTGACATGAAAGAAAAAGCTGCTTAACTAACTATTTAAAGAAACGAAGAAAGGAAATGGCAAATACCAACTAAGAAAGGAAAACGACGCAACTAAGATGACACCAAAGTTGACAAAAGCTACCAAAAAAAGGTAAATCTTAAAATCCGGCGAATTTAACGCTCACTTTTTCGTTTGTTAGTGATAGCTTCATACGCTATTGGCCCCCGTAGTCACGCCTTAAACCATGCATAATTAGCTCTCTCCTTGTCTTATCTTTTATCTATAAACACTACACTGGTTTACAATTTGAAGAAGAACAGCTCCTGCGACCAAAATGGGAAGTAGTAGAAGCAGGGCGACTAGGTTCACTTCACTCTTGGTCTTCACCATCCTTTCTATGCTTCTTGTGCTTGCGTTTTCATCCAACGTGGTTGAGGTTAGTTAGTGTGTTTTGTATTCTTCAGTACTGTATTAAATTCTTAATTTTTCCTTTGGCTAATGAATGATTTGTAATAATAACACAACAGGCGTCCTCCTATCGGTCTAAGCTCCGCCCTTCAGGTGTTACATACTCTATTTTCTTCATTAGGCTTGATTAAAATGATGTGTTTTTTTTGTTGGGTAATAATATTAATAATGGTGATATTAATATAATGGCAGAGTGCAACGGAAGGTGCACGTATAGGTGCTCAGCGACATCACACAAGAAACCCTGCATGTTTTTCTGCCTGAAGTGCTGCTCAAAATGCCTCTGCGTTCCTCCAGGAACTTATGGTAACAAGCAAGTGTGCCCTTGCTACAATAACTGGAAGACCAAGGAAGGTGGACCTAAATGCCCTTGAGCTTCTTGTTTTTCAAGGATTACAAACATTCTTGAAAAAGTTTAATTATCGATTCTTATGGATGTAATTTTCTTAAAAATTTGCTATGGTTTCTGTCCATTTATTAATTATTTACACCATCTTCTTCTACTTTCAGAAGAGATGATTCTACCTTAACCACTCCTCCTTCATCAGCAGATTCAATTAGCTTATTAGAATGTTAGCAACCTTTGGACGAAAATCTGAGTTGAACAATTCTGAGAAGATGTCGAATAGGATTACTAAAACTTATATTTGTTTAACATGTTAAAAGTCTCCTGAAGTTCGAAAGATGATTAATTTTATAAGCATTCGTCCTTCACCACAAAAAACTCCTTCCCGGACAACTATCTATTAAAAATGTCCTTTGCTATCTAAGTGGAGATTGGATAGGTTGAAGTTTGCACTCTTCTTTTCATAATATTCTATAATATATAATTCATATTTTCTTCTACTTTTCACACCCTTACAATTTGCCACTTTCTCTCATACCAAAAATCAGTCCCTTATATTCTCAATGTCACCATTAACTTCGCCTATAATAGTGACTTTTAGCATTTCTAGTCGGATTTGGTTTCGCTATAATGATTCAGCAGCCCATATCTTAAGCATGAGATAAACTAAGTCATGCTTATATATTTCTTAAAAATCATTGCTTCACATACTTCAATTTATAATGGAGCTTGATCAAAATTTTTCTTTAAATAATTTAATAGAAATTTGTAATGCGCCCTTAAGAGCAGGTTCAAGTAATTCAGAAATCTATATAGAAACCAACTGCAATAGAATAAAGTCCTTAGCAAAAACATTTTAGAATTTCTTAAAAGATCTCTTTAATTAAAGAACTTATTAAATATAAATTAAAATATTGAAATATACTTGATTAAAAATCTTATAAAATTTCTTTTAGAACTGATAATTGCGAACAATTCAGAAAAAGTGGAATCTACATTAGAAAGGAAAAGAAGAGATACGTAACTACCTGATATCTTTTTTCTTTTTATAAAAAAAGGCTCTCCAAGTTTCTTTCTAACTAATAATTTAATATTAATAAAATCAAATATATCATATTTAATCTTTACAGCTTCTCAAATTGCAAAATTTAAGTCAAATTTAATTTAAAATTTTTTTTCTCAAACTGCAAAATTAAGTCAAATTTAATTTAAATTAAAATTTCTCTTTAATTGTTTTTTATATGTGACCATTAAATTTCTAAAATGTTGGTAGTGATTATAAATATAATTCTAATTGATAATCATATTTAGATAAATTGAAAATTTTTAATTTATATTTAATTATTTAATTAAATAATTTATAATTATAGCTCAATATTGACATTTAGTAACCTATCATGACTACCCAAATATTAGGAATGTCAAAATGGTTTTATTTAACTTATCTATGCATAGTTAGAATGTATAATTAATCTTTTCGTCACCTATTGTTCTACTTAAATATATAGTATAAAATTAGTATCCACTCTATTTAAATCTATTCATATTCATTCTTGCTAATTAGTAATTTATTTATAATTGATATTCAAAATAATTTTTTAAAATCTCAATTCACTTTAACTAAAGAATTCCTTAAATCACTACCAATTAAGAATATTAAAATATTGTCTTTTATTACTTTAAGATAACAAACCCTTTATTGACTTACTCAATTATCTCCAGATAGTTCATACTATATTTAATTACTATTGAGCTACTCCGTTCAAAATTTTTCATACATATTTTAAAAATATATTAATGCCTATATGAGTTACCTTGATAATATTAAGTCTAAAGATCAATTACAAAACTATCACAATGAAAAGAAATTCTTAAATACACATGTAATATTTCATTTGAGATCTCATCATTAAACCAATTTAGTTAACTTATTCTTTAATAAGCATCTAAATGTTTGTTTAAGTATTTTCATAATTTATTCTATATGATTTATCACTTTCTTCATAAGAAAGAAACATAAACATAATATATTGCTAGCTTTTTCTAATAATATCCAGTCTTAATAAAGCAATGATTATGAATAATTTAGAAATTATACGTAAATATAATATGAATCTATAATTATTATCCCAATATGATTTATTTTAAAAATATATTTATCCCACAGAATTTGTCTTATACATTAGTTAATTAACAAATACATATAAAATGAATAATGCCTTTAATTATTTCACAAAATTTACAACCAACAGATTGGTTGTATGGTTTAAAATAATATTCTTTCATTTGCACTAAGCTAATTGTGTAAGTATCTTATACCATCATCATATGACGATTATGTTATTGATGAAACAACAGTTTAGTAAGAGAATTCTACAAGATTCTTTTTAGTGAATACTTGCTTAAATTTAT
Organism: Erythroxylum baracoense; assembly: GCA_025629805.1. NCBI lineage: Eukaryota > Viridiplantae > Streptophyta > Magnoliopsida > Malpighiales > Erythroxylaceae > Erythroxylum > Erythroxylum baracoense. The sequence continues at coordinate 18,452,848 of JAOTAY010000002.1, forward strand.
TACTTTCATTCCAATTATCATCATAATTAAAAGAAATTACCCAATTACATATTAAGATTTTGTTGGTAAATCAATATTTTGATAAATAAAAAAATAAAGAGTTTTGTACAAATCAAGAGATTGCCAAAGCTGCAAATCTCTTACCAAACCCTAAAAAAGAAACTTGATCTAAGAACATAAGATAAAAGGCATAACTTTTGACCAAAACATTCACCGACCAACCTTACATGTTTACCAACTAAGTTGACCATTTTAGTAGGTACAACTAACCAGCAACCCACTCATATATAGATTAAACATGAACAGCAACTAATAAAAACAGATTAGCCAATGTACAAGTAAAGCTAGAACTAGCATAAGAGCTGTAAAATGTAAGTATGGCAATGGGCCGAGCCGGGCCCAAGCCGTCCTTTGCCTGACCCAGCCCGGCCACTATTATGGCTGGTTGCAGGCAGGCCCGTGGCCTGTGTGGGTCAGGATTGGCCGACCCGCAGCCCGACCCACAGACCACGGGCGAGCGGGCCGGGCCCGACCCATGTATATTTTTTTAATAAAAAATATACAAAACGACATCTTTTTGAACAAAATGGCGCTGTTTTGTCCAAAGTGAGTTGGCCGGCTCGAGCCCGTGGCCCGGCCCGGGCGGATCATGGTCGGCCTGTAGCCCGACCAACCCGGGCCAAAATTGTCATCCCTAGTAAAATGTCTTGTTTGAAGAAGTCACATTCGCTTTTCTGCCTACAGGAATTGTGCTAAAAGGAGAGGACACAAACTGCCAACATATCCCAAACTGTGGTGTAAAGAGCATAGAGATGGTAGAATTCCTTTGACCACGATTTCCTTTACTTGAAAAACAAATATGAACCATAATATTAACCAAAAGAAACAGATAATCCACAATTACTTACTCTCTGTGTTTAAGCTGAGTTGTTCCATAACTTGAAAGATCACTCGAGAGATAAGGCCCTCCTTTTCCATGGCTTTATTCCTGAAGGTTCTGTGGTTTCTTTCGGACCATACATTATACACAGTAACTGATAGAAGGACAATGAAGGTATTTGAGACCAAATTTCTGGAATTTTGGCTCCGAGTGTACCAATTTAGAATGGAATGTAGGTTAACCAAATTTGGAATGTATATCTGCAAGTGGCTAAGACAATGTAACCACACTGAATTTGAGAATGGACATTCAAAGAAAAGGTGGTTAATAGACTCATTTGCCAAAGAGCAGAGGGAGCAGTGCAATACATCACTGTTTCAATAATGTAAGGAATTATAATAAGTTCATTAAAGAACTTGTTGATCCAAATAATCATTTCTATTAAATTAAAAATGTATCGTGGCCTAATTAGCAATTGATTCTACCTTTTAACCTTTCTAACTCAAAATAATATTGTTTTAATTAAAATATACCTTAATTAGGACCGACTAAAGTTAATATTCATATGTCATTGAACTCAAATATCAACTAATATATAGAATAATAAATATCTTTAATACTTCATATGCATAAGATATCTTTAATGTTAAACTCCTTTAGTTCATTATCTATGTACTTAGACTAGAATAGTTAAACAACTATATTTCCAAAACTTAAGTTATTATTTTTTTCATATCCAATATAAAGTTGCTTTTGGATTATCGTATCTTCAACAATAAAAAAAATGAATTGCTGTTTCTTATAAGCAATATGATAGCCATATACTCCCACTAAAGAAAACAACTATACTCTCACTAATCCTCTTATGATATGATAAATCCACAATTATCTCTAAAATAAATTCTTTGAATTCATCATGAAAGTGAATATTTTAATGTCTTGTGACTTTTTGACTATACATTAAATATATTAACAAAGGTACCAGCTCCATTTAATGTTATGAGATTTGAACTTTTTAAAATTTCATCTGACTCTCACTATTTATCTTAAGAACTATTCTCTTATAAGTATTCAATGAGGTTTTGTAAGATTATATCTAATCCATTTTGGTATCTCATAATGTTATATATCCAATTTAGTTCTAAACTTGTTAGATGGTATATGCTCCAGTTAAGCACTACATCAATAAATCATTAATTTTGACTCTTTTAGTCTTACCATTTCATATCTAATATGAAAACCATGCTAATTAATTTTGTTGAAACTTTTAAATGTAAGTTACTGTATTAAGTATAGATATAGAAGAAATAAATATTACATCATACAATATCTTATATTGTATTTTTCTCCTTACATAAATCTATAATATGTAGAATTTAGTTGTAAGATATTCATTAGAGAATCTTATTCCCTATGCATAACTAAGAAAATTTAAAAGTGATAACATTAATCTCATCGAAGTGCTTGTTGATTCCAAATTCAATATCAAATACTCAAAAGCATAAATAAAAATGACGTCTATCATATCTTGTCTTAGTAAGAAATTCATTCAAGTATCTTCTTCTAATAATAACTTTTATCATACTGCGCATAACTTTAATTTTAGTCCTTATTTATGCTTTAGTATGCTAAATTAAGTGGAACAATTTCATCATTAGCTATATTCTATGCGACTAATTGCATTTTGCTAGTATGATGTTGGCATATATCTTATATGTTGTCTTTAAAATTTGTGAGGCATCACTCCATTTTAAAATATCACCACATTTTTTCATCTCTATGACATGGTACATATTTCTCAAACTTTATCACCACAATCTTTAATAAGGATTAAAGAAATATTGTACAATAGACATATAATTTTCTTGTTATCCATTTGAGAACTCTTCTCAAACTTGATCTATATCCAATAAATTTAGTTTACTAATTCTTAGTATTAGTTGTACTAAACATAAGTAATTTCTACTTAAAACAAAATAAATGTAAAGAACAAGTTATCTATAATGACAAGCAAATAAGAACAAGATGTTTATCATATATTTGGTTACTTGTACTATTTTATTTGAAATAATAGTCTCCATTACTATTCTGAAAGATTATTATAATATCTGTAGTAGGTTAGGATCCCATTTAAATTTAATTGATCATAAGTTTTTCAACAAACTAACTACATTTAAATTAGGTACAATAATATCTTTATCAATCACATCTTATATGACTCTTAGATCCGTTAAGTGACAAATCTTTCCCAAACCATATCTTGTATATTATTTCTAACCTTATTTTTAAATATACTTGACTATGAGTTTGCTCATTCAATTCATATAAATTTAGTTAAATAAGGCCCATTCTTATGAAAGTAAATATATTCGGGTTAAAGCGATCTTTAGTTTGCTTAACAAGTCTAATAATAAATAAAACTTTGGTTTATTCTTATAAAAATAGAAGGTAACAATCATATTCTAAGTTGTATTTAATATTTTAGTGATGGATTTAATTTTTAAATAGTTTCATGAAACAAAATTATATATATAATGTCATATATATAAATAAACATGCAATTCATTATTCATATTAAATAAACCATAAAAAGGATGTCTCTTCTTACAATAATATAGGTTTTTCAACCTTACAGAAAGTGACACATGGCTATATAGCTAGAGCCTACCTCTGTTCAGGGAATTAAAAAAACTAATATTTAAATAGCTTGTTTGTTCTTGCATGGATTATGTATTTGCATAATTCTTTTCCCCATAATTCATATAATAACGCCCTTTAGGAACCTTGTCCACAAGGTTGGTGTTTAGGTACCTTGTTGGAGCTCATAAAGAGATTCTCATATGGCATTCTTCTTTAGCTGCCTGACCATTGAACTAATACTTACATCGGGGTAGGTTATGACGTTTCACCATCTAGTGACTGAACATAGCTTCAAGTTGCTTATGCATTGAATAAATAATAGTAGGTAGCTCAGTAGAAGTAGGCAATTCTTCGAAAATATATCTCTTTAATTGGGAGACATGGAGTGTGGGGTGGATGTTTGCTCCTACTAATATCCTTAGTCGATAGGCTACTGCCCCAATACATTCTTCCATTAGGTATGGACCGTAAAACAAGGGAGAGAGTTTTTGGCAGCTTCTTTATAACGAATGTTGACGATAAGACTGTAATTTCAAAAATACAACATCCCCCACCTTGAACTCCTTATTGGTGCATTTCTTATTTACCTATTGCTTCATCTAATTTTGGGCCCGTCACAGGCAAAATTTGGTAGATGCCACAGCTACTTCCCAGTCCTACATAATTTGATCTATGGCTAGGTTTTTAGAGTCGCCTGTCAATTGGGGTATGTACATAGGAGGAAGGTACTTATACAATAGTTCAAATGAGGTTGAGTTCGTGGTTTCCTAAAACGTGGTTTTGTACCACCATTCTCCCAAGGTGATTAATTACTAAAGCGATCGACAACCACCATAATACTAGTTTTCCCACGTGAAGGTGAGAGTCTTTATATAAAATCCATACTCACATCCTTCCAACATTCTTTCGGAATTAGCAATGTTTGTAACTTCCCTAGGTATTGCACATTCTTGTGCTTATTCCTTTAATAAATAACACAGTTTTTGATGTAGTTCTGAACATCTCGTCCCGTTCCCTTTTAGGGGAAGAGGTTCTGAAGTCTTTTCATTATGGCATTTACTTTTGAATGCCCCTCCCCCCAACGGATCATAATGGCTCATTGATATTAATTTTTAACGTAAGCTCGCGTCGAACCCCACTACCACCCTTCCCTTCCATAACAACAAATCTTCCCTCCACTCGTAGTCGTTAGAGTTCAAGGCACCTTTCTTAGCGTGCTGGATTATATTTAGGACTGTTCTATCATTCCTCTAGTTATTTTAGATTTCATCCCAAAGTCCTGTGTGTACCTATTAAATAGAAATAGCAAGTAATTTAACACTAGTTACGCGGGATAATGCATCAACCACGTAGTTCTCTTTTATACAACGGTACACTACTTTAAAGTCATATATGAAGAGTTTAGAAGCCATGTCTATTGGAAGGGTGTGGTGATAATTTGTTCTAACAAGAACTTAAGGTTCCTGTGGTTCGTCTATACTTCGAACCTCCCTCTGCACAAATAGTGATGCCACTGTTTTATCGCCTTAATGATCGATTAGAACTCCTTTTCGTAAGTTGATGAACATTTTTCTACCAAGGTTTTGCTCAAATATGCTATAAGATATTTTTATTGTTGTAACACAATTCTAATGCCCAACTCACTTACATCTTCTTTTTGGACAAACGATTTAGAGAAGTTAGGTAGAAGAGAGGGCCTCCTTTAGAGCATTAAAGGACAACTATTGCAACTCCCCCTAAACCCACTCGCCCACCATTGAGGCTTTGAGTAAATCTTGCAAAGGTCGGGCGATATAACATAGTGACTAATGAAACGCCTATAGTAGCCTATAAGCTTAAGAATCCCTGTAGCTCCTTGAAGGACTTTGGAGTGGGCTAGGTTTTAACCATCTTAACCTTCCTTTCATCATTTGCTACCCTATTGTCAGAGATCACCTGACCTAAATACTCCAATTGTCTGGCTACGAATATGCATTTAGCTCCGTTTAAGTATAATTGATGCATTTGCAAAACGCTAAGGGTCTTTCTCAAATGGAACTTCTGTTGTTGGAAATCATGAATGTAAACCAAAATGTCGTCAAAAAAGACATGTAAAATATTTTGAAGGAAAGGTCGGAATATTTCTTTCATCAATTCTTGAAAGGTCAAATGTGCATTCATTAACCCAAATGGCATCACAAGGAACTTGTAGTGCCCCTCGTGGGTCTTGAATGCAATTTTCTCAATGCCCTCTTCTAGCATTCATATCTGGTGATGGTCGCACTTGAGGTCTAGTTTAGAGTATCAGCTTGATCCTTGGAGTTTGTTACATAGTTCCTCTATTATAGGAATAAGAAACCTATCCTTTACTGTATATTTGTTTAGCTTCTAGTAATCAATACACATTCTCCATAAATTATCTTTTTTCTGCACCAAGACTATAGGTGAGCCATAGGGACTGAGGCTTCTTTGAATGAAGCCTTGTTATAAGAGCTCCTGCAATGCGCTTTCAATCGCTTCTTTTTGTTGTCCTGAGTAACTGTAAGGGTAACATTGATTGCTTGTGTTATGGCCTTGAGGTTGATCATACGATCATGAGCCCACTTTGGAGAAAACTGATGGGGTTCATAGAACAAAATCCCATAGCCCGTGAGTAACATTTACAGTCCTTCCATATAGGGCATTTACTCTTCCGAAGTCATCTGTCGAAATTATGGTTCTACATGGTAGGTTAGATGGATCATGTATAAAGCTCCGACATGCATTCCTTAGATCATTTTCTCCAATCTTTTTCCTAATACTAGTTTAACCTCCTGTTTCTCATTACTTGAGAGGGTAACCCTCCTCCCTTCCCACTTAAATTTCATTGCCTTTGTTTTAAAGTTACACAGGGCATCTCGAGTGTGGCTAACCATTGTACCCTAAGGACTACATCATAACTCCCTAATAGAACCACAAATGCGTCAGTTGTGAATGACACTCCTTACTTACACCAATTAAATCCTCGGTATTTGCTACAACAATTTATACGTAGCCCCCCTTCCTTTATGGTGTTCACCTTTGGAATTCTTTCCACCCAATCAACACTTCTTTGGTTATTGCTTTATTCATAAGGTTGTGCGTAATCTCATTATCTATCAATATCTATAAGGGCCTTCGGAAGTGATAGCCTATCACTCGCTTTTTGTCTATATTCCTCATTCGTGCCTCCAATAATTGCCTGGAAAGAAATATTGGGAACCTCATCTTCTTTAGGATTTCCTTCTTCTTCAAGGATTCCTTCTCCTATCTCTTCGTCACTTTTAATCACGTGAAACTAGATTGCTTCTTTCTACAATGGTGGCCAAGTACATACATCTTATCACACTAAAAGCAAGGTCTTTTAGCTTTTCATTCATTTAACTACGGATGGCAATTTCGGCCTGAACCGTCCGGCTCGGCCTGTGTTTTGGCCCTGGTTGGGCGGGCCACGGACCAGCCCTACCTGGCCCGTGGCTTGCTGGCTTCATCAGAAACGACGTCGTTTTGATAAAATTTTTAATATAAATATAATGGAGGGCCACGGGCCTATGGGCCAGGTCTCCCGGGCCCAGCCCATTGCCATCACTACATTTAACTCATTACTGCTAGTGGTTTTGGATGGGTCGATATGTTTGGTTGGTCCTACCAGAGTTCCTTGCCATCCTAGAGTTGATAGTAGCCCTTTTTTCAATGAGGCCTTAAAACTCAGAGTTATAAAGGCTCCACCTTTAGTGATGAAATGGTTGTCTCCTGTTGTCGGGGGGACTCAATTGCCTCTCGTTATAGAGGGTATCCTTATCTGGACAGTTAGAACTACTTCCTATTTTCTAGTTAGCTAATATGTGTGTTGCAACATTTGAGGTTTAGAGAGCTTAATAGAACCTCTAGTTCTGGTTTAAATCCTTTAAGAAAAATCCCACGAGATATTCCTCTGGTAATGTCAACTTGTTGGACTATCGATCAAAATTTACAAAATATTCTTACACTGAACATTCTTACCGAAGCTCTTTGAAATTCCCTATCGAATTTTCAGACACCTCCTTGTCAAATCTTTGTTAAATGGAGTCCTTTAGTTCCTCCCAGCTCCAAGGTTCCCTTGTGGTTTATCATCGATTAACCAACTGGTACCACTCTTGGGCTTCTCCCTCCAAGTGCATGGCCGCAATTCCTACCTTCTTCTCCATTGGTGTGTGATCCAGTAAAAAAATTGTTCGCTCTTGTGTATCCAACTCCTCACTCCATTACCTTCAAACATATGAAACTCTATTTTACTGAATCTTATGGGTGTAGTGTACAACTCCTTCCTTTGGATAGCTCCTGTGGTGTTCGTCACTGATTCCTTCCCTAGAAAGCATCCTTCAGTGACTTCGGCCATGGTTTTCATGAATTGGTGGAACATAAATTTAAGTTCCCCAAGTTCCCTTATGTGTCTCTATGTGCTGTTTTGGTTCTCATTGAAAAAATTTTCAATCCTAGCTTAGTTTTCTAGTAAAATCTTTAGATTCCATTTAATCCTTTACAACTCAGCAGCTTGTGTCCCTTTTGCCATGATATGTCTAAGACTGACTGCTCTGATATCAAGTTGTTGCAACAATTTATAGGTTCGCATTTTTGTTGTGTGCGATAGGGTTGTTACAACATAAATGTTAGAATGAGGGGAGAGAGAGAGAGATTGAAGAAAAGAAACAAGATAATGTCTATAAATTCATAAATGGGTTGTCCCTTCTCGTATTAATATAAGTTTTTTTAACCTTATAGAAAGTGACATATGGCTATATAGCTGGCGCATACCTCTGTTTAAGGAATTAAACAACTAATATTTAAATAGCTCGTTTGTTCTTGCATGGATTATGTATTTGCATTATTCTTTTCCCCATAATTCATATAACATGGTGATGTTAAGATAAGACTCCTCAACCTCTCCTACAACCCATAAATAATATCAAACCTAAGGTATAATTCATCAAATTTCCAAAATAAAAATCAATTCAAAAAGTTTCCAGCTTAAGGAATTTCTGAAAATTCATCTAGAAATCAAGATACGTAATTGCATTTCATCCAAATACATAAGTAACTACCCTAATCGCAATTCATAAAAAAATAAGTAAACCTATGAGCATAATCAATTCTTTTTTTAGAAAATAAAGCAATAGGGAATGTATTGTGTTTTCTAGAATTTATAAATCCCATGGGCAACTTCAAACATGTTTTCTAGAAACTTAAAAAATTAGGAACATGTATTAAGTTTTTAGGACACAAAACAAGCAACAAGTAAGAAGGGAATATCCAATCTAAGTTACAAAAAGAAAAATGAAAGTAACACTAACCTTTGGTTAGGCAATTTCTAGAAACTAAGGAACGTGTATTCAAGTTTTCCAAAAACCCTAGATTGAAATTAGTGAGGATTTTCTAGAAAGCAATTAATAGACCTTTAGTCTTTTTTTTTAGAAAGAACACACTTTTAGTTTTTTAAAATAAAACTAAAGGTTTTTATTAGAAAAACAATGCTATAATAAAATGAAATCCATGTAACTTTTTCATTAGCATTTAGAACATATCAAATCAATAATAATAGTTAAATTCACAGGACCCTACTATGGTTTGACGAACTAGCAACGTGCCCCATCACTTTTAAAAAACTATAAAAAAATCCTTTATGTTAGGTTCTTAATGTCTGTTCCCCCTACTATCAGATATTCATTATGAACCTTAACTCCTTATGCAAAAACAATGTTATTTTTTAAACGTGACTGCATAAGTGACACTACTATGCCCCCTAACAAACTACACCATGTACGTTATTTCATATGGAATAATTTACTATATCCCACATGACGCCACATAAAGTAGATAGGAAAATGAAATTGAATGAAGAAGTAGGAGAAATGTTAGGGGAAAATGTATAGCTAGGGTTTATTAATTGATTTGCTAGAGAGGAGAAATCCAGTGAAATATAATTTAGGGAAAAGCTTGGGTTCATCAATCCAATCATTGGAGAGTAAAAATAATGCATAGAAGATTGGTGTACTAGTGAGCGTGTTTAATTATTATCCCCCTTTTTGAATCCCTACAAAATTTTCTTTCTTGATGTTTTTGTATCCCTATTTATTTTAGTTGCACGCACCGTTCTTAGCATTTTATGCAATTGAATGGCTATGTAGGGACTACAAAACATCACTTATAAACTTGATTATTTTTCCTTTCATCATTTCAGCTTTTGTTTTTCCTTTCTTCTTTTTGGCCTTTGTTTCTATACATTCAAAAGAAGCAGTTGTGTTTTCGTAAGAAAGTTTAGGTTCTAATTTCACTTTTTCACTTCCGTTTTGTAAGACTATGAAGTTAATGTGGAATCATTTTTCATGTGAAACATGAAGCAGTTCACTAGGTGTGTCTATAAAGGGGAGACTATTATCTAGGTGTTTTGATAATTGAGACGGGCTGACTAAAATTGAGGAAGTAGGTGTAATTTTAAACCTCCACTAATGAAGAAGGTCCATTACCATGTTATGATTTGATAATATGCATGCTTTATACTTCATTTACCGTGCATATGTGCATTAATTCTTTTAATGACTAAATTTTCCCTTATTTTAGCTACTTGTTTTAAGTGGAAATGGATTTTTTGGTTCTCAGGTATGCAAAGAAGCTCTAACAACATTAAGTTCAGTAAATTGAAATGAGCTTTTAATTAATCACCATTAATTCATACTTCATGTATGTAGAAGATAAGCCTTTTTAATCTCTTACAATTAGTGTAAAAAGATTTATTAGCATCTTACAATTAGTTCGATGATATGTTATTTATGTATATATGTCTCTTATAATCAAACTATAACACAAAAAATGTACCGATTTATTACTAATTTGAGTTCTAGTAGAGTATTTCTTATCTTTGTAGTCTAAGAAGTATCACTCATTCTACCATTTTATGCCTATTTCTTATCTTTATTGCTTTTTTTGGTTGCAAAACTTGGATTTTGTTTATCTTTATTATTTCTTAACTTTGTATTGATTTCAATGTCTACAACTGATTTAGTGTTTTGATAGGTGAATATTTTATAGGGGTTTTGTTAGATTTTGATATATGGAATCATCAGTGTCAATAATAGCAAGTGTGCAATAATATGTCCATGCGTATTACAATTGTAGACTACAATCTCATTTTTGAACTTATTGGAGATCAAAGAACCTTAGAAGGAGATTCTTTAGATGAAAAAGATATAAGATAAATTTTATGCATTTAGTTATTCTAAAGAAGGATTATAACAAATAGATGACTATCTACTTTGTTCATTCCAGGAAAAGTAATGTTGCAATTTCTTTTGAGTGTTTTGACAAAATTTTTACCTTAAGAAATGTAGATGTCATAAATGGCCTAGAGAGAAGAACATGAAATGCAATAAACCAAAAAGAGATGGTAAACTTACTTGGAGATATAGTAAACTTAGTTGGGTGAAGGTGTGATGATATTATCGTAGATTGTGTCTGATGCTAAAATTAGTATTTATATGTATAAGCAATGAGGATGGATTAGTTGTATCTTTATGAAACTATGTATTAAATAATTTCAATTATGACATTGTATAATATTATGCAGTCAATTAATGAAAACGCGTTCTATTTTTATTTCATGCATATGTTTACGAACAAAATTGCCTTTAGACACAAGCTTTTGATTTAAATCAAAATATTAACAAAATGATTCTTTGCACATGGTGCTGTAATTATATACATATTGTTCAGTCTATAAATTCAAAAATAGTTAATAAATTCAAAAGATTAAGAAAATAATTCCCTGCATATAATGTTATAATGACATACACATGATTTAGTCTACAAACATAAAAGATACAAAAGTGAGTTTATAACATCATCAAAAGATACAAAATTGAGATGTTCATAATAAAATAGGACTATATTAGATGTCTATAAATGAAAGTGATATGTCTATAATTACATATGAACAAAAATTACATATGAGTTGTCCATAAATAAAAAGGATCACAAGCTATACACTTCTTTAATCCTTGTTGTTTTGGATGGTCCAACCTTTTCTTTTTCTCATAACCTTGTTAAGATAGATCTTCCACGTTTGGTTCCCCTCCTTTTTATTTTAGTTTCTTAAACAAGTTTATTTCCCTTACTTTGTGATTCATCTACTACAACACTTTCTTGAGAAGATATCTTCATTTAATCATACTTGAAACAAATATTATTAATTTTTCATATCATACATTCTAATTCTTTCTTCAATATGATAAATAATCATACCATCATTTGACTCATGGAAACTAACTCAGGTGTTGACATCTTACAAGTTCTAGAATTATGTCCAGCTTATTTACATTTCTTACATGTTACATGTCCTCCAGTCCTAGTCGAAAGAGTACCCCCTTTTTTCTTTCACAAACTTCCCTTATTTTCTTTTTCTTCGACCTTCTAACTTTCTTTTTATAGACATAAGGATTGATCTTTTTTCTATGTTCTTCTTTAAGTACTAGTTAGAACTATTCACCTAGTGTTGGATATATGCTCTTCAAATAACACCTCATATCTACCTTTTTGTGATAGTACTGGTGTAAATAATCGTTAAGATCTCCTCTCTTTAAGATCATCATTGATATAAAGGATCACAATTTAACTCCTACTTCCTACATGCATATTCAATTGTTCTAATATTTACTACATGATGGTCATACATATGGTACTCAATTTTAAATTTCCATCACTTATAAAAAGTGAGTTAAATTAGTTGTAACCTTTGAGTAAATAGGTATCAAATGCAAATATTGTTATTACTTACAAAATGAGCAAATAAAAAGTAACCTCCTTTTTGTTTTTCTCTAACTTTGACATTATGTTATGACATATCTTGTCGTTGTTCCTTACTTTTTTTAAAAATGAAATCTCTTCATATTAACTCTTCTCATCACTTCTAATAAGTCAATATTGGTTTATCCCTTGCATTCCTATAATAAGCATTAAAACACTCTGTTGTGTTGTTTGATAATTACTCACTCTTGCATCTTCTATCAAATGCATGTTTGCACCACATCTTCTCAGAAGTATTTGCTAATCAATCATATGAATCCTTGTCAAGGCTCTCCATCTTACTCATATGCTACTTATAACCTTACAGAGAATAATCTAAAGTAATACTCCATATCTGGTCCTGGTAAATAACTAATATTTTATACTTACTTTATAAATTATCTACAAATGTTGAAAGCACTAACGATGGTCAAAATATGTGTATTCATGTTCAAACAACTTTTGTAGACCCTATATCATATGTTTAAGATATGTTCAGTAATAAATAAAGTGAAAATATAAATATTACAATATAAATATTTTAATGTGTTACCTGTTGTTTATTATTCATGAACACCCATATTCGATCATTGATAATATCATTAAATAGGCATCCAAAAAACCATTTTCAATTTTCTTTGTTGTCAAATCTTGCCACAACCCAAGCCAATTGGAAAATATTATCATTTGAATCCCTTCAAATGGCTATAAACATTTATTTGCTATAGCTTGTCTTCAAATGATAACCATCAATGCATAGTATTAACTTACAAGTTTAACGAACTTATATTTCACTTGTTCAAGGCCTATGTACATAAATTAAACACATTTTTAGTAGATCTAATGTACTATGAATTTCCCTGTTTCTATCACAACTAAGAAGTAGCCTCTTAACTTTTCATATTGTGCCCCTTCATCTCTAAGAAATAAATACAAGACAAGTCTTTTAGGTATATACATTGTGATGTCTGAAATCTCATGTTAGTAATCTCTTAAAATAAGCCCCTTTAACCCTGAAACATGCCAGCTAGAGTTATTTTTGAAATATGTCAAATACTTATGAGAAATTCACTGGTAATCAACTTTTGTACTTTCAAATGATCTCCTACAAGAATAAGATTCATAAAATGTCTTGATCTAAAATGCATTCGTATTTTATGTAAGTCTTATATGTATTCTCCATCCACATTTTTTCCTGCGCTGGAGTAATTTTTAGACTTTCATTCTTTATATAAACATGGCAAATCTCATCTGAATACTCATATTCTTAAAAAAATTTAAATATGTCAACAAAATAAAAAATCGTGAGATGTATATATGTTCAAAATGTCATCATCGTCAACTTCACTCTCATCATCAACTAAGTTAATATTTTAAACATATATACATCTCACTAATGTTAGGCAACTCTTCTTTTATAGAACATCTATATATAGATTAAGAATTTATTCACTTGAATATCCTAGGTCATTAATATCTATTGATTTTCTTTCATTGTATGATAGGTAATTTGAATCATTTGATGCTTTAAGGTCAACTTTAATAGCTATGGGATAGGTGGATCTGAAGGTGCATTTGTGGGTGGATCAACGGGGGCATTTATAGGCAAACGTATGGGTATATTCATAAGTGCTGGAATAGGTGAATCTGTAGCTACTAGAATCGGTAGTTTTGTGGCATCAACTAAACCTTTCTCCTCCTCGTCATCCTTAATTACTTCAATTAGAATATCAACTTCAGAGTAAGTTTTGTACAATTTAGGGTACTTCTCCCGATACATATACACCTTTATTGTCTTCAGTTTTCTTGCATTAATTGCACTTATCAAGTTGCTCACATCATTATCATTCTATATTGGCCTCAAACCTTCTTTCAATGATTTATATGGGAATTTATAAGTAAATGTCCATGCATCTTCGTACCCTAACTCTTAGTATTAGGAATATAATCAACTAATATAATCTCACCTATTTAAAAAAAATCATTAAGCATAAAATCATTAATCAAACCTAGTTCTTGGATTAGAGGTACTAGTCATTCCTCAAATAGAACCCAAAACGAAAATAAATAGTACTATATGTAATTATACTATCAAATATATGCAAATTCAATATATTTTTAAATTGGTGTAATTATACAAAATACATTATTGAATCATATAACATGTTTCCATTTCATTAATCATGCAGTAGAATAATGCATTTTGGAATCATATTGAATATTTATATGTATCACTTGCATAAGTTTATATCCTTAGTAATTATTCATGAAATTCAAATGCAATGAAAAAGTTCACATAATAACATCTTACAGCCAAATGACGAGAAAAAAAGGAATGTGTCTTTTGACTAAGTTGTAATATTTTGGTATAAAGTAGATAGATTAAGGTTTTAAACCTAAGCAGAGAGTCTAAACTCTTGATAATGAAAGAACTCTAGACTGGTGAAAGGAGTTTAAACTAAGTTAGTAAATTCTCTGTAGGCTATTAAGCAAAGAAAGTCCCATAAAGAGGAAGAAGTCACTAAGAGTGCGCTTATAGTAAACCAAAATAACAAATCTCAGTTAAAAGGAAAGATGAACAAATAGTTTCCTTTCAAAAAAGATAAAGACAAGAATGAACTTAAAAGATGAAAAAAATACTAAGAAAAAGGGCAAGTATAAGCCTTATAAACATTTTAGTAAATTTAGAGCACCATATGGAAAATAAGTAGTAAGTCATCCATAGGCAAAATAAGATCAGAGCACTATAATTTCTATATAACATTTTCAAGAATAAAAAGACATAGGCCTGCAAAACATTTGTAGACTGTGCCTAAAAATATATGACAAGCAATAAGAAAATAACTCAAACTTTAGTAAAAAGTTGAAATATAGAGAATATTTCTTATATAGTATAGATTTTTTCTTTCCACTTTGTAAGCTAATGGCACATTAAGCCAACATGGTGAAAGCTTTCAACTGATGTTCCGTTAATTATGGCCCTGAAATTTTATATCACATTATCTAGACACCAAATGACCTTATGATTCTTTTTGAAGTTGTAGATCATAATCGCCACATATTTGCCCCTCAAAGATAGCTTCCTTCTCTAACTCCTCCAACACTATTCTCCATTCCACCAACTAACTTTTAGACATCTTTAACCCCTCAGCATAACTTGGGCTATAAATAGAATTCTTCTTTTAGCATATAGATCACACAAAATAATGTACTATATAGGCTTCTAAAACAACAACCACATTTACCTTAAATGAAAAATAGTTAACCACCATTGTAACTTTGATATTAATGCAACTTTAATATTCTAAAAATAATATGTTCAAACTTTTATGGTCCAAATAAAACTACAGTCAAATAGACAAATAAAAATAAATCCTCAACCTAATAAACAATGCATAAAAAAGTTGTGACAATCTATGAAGGCTTTTAGATATCACATTGTCTTAAAGACAATTCTTTATGTTTGTAGCAATAATCTAAGAATGATGCACGCAACTAAAATGAATAGGGGTACAAAAACATCAAGAATACAATGATTCGAAATGGGGGAATAACAATTAAAGATGCTCACCATTAAGCTAAACTTCTTTTCATCATTTTCTCCTCTCTAATGATTAACTTGACGAACCCAAACTTTTCTCTCAATTGAATTTCAATGTATTTATCCTCTCTATCAAAACAATTGATGAACCCTAGCTATATATTTCTCCCTTGACATTCCCTTGCCTCTTCATTCAATTCCATTCGCATCTCTGCTTCATGCAATATTGTGTGGGATATGGTAAGTGATGCCACATGAAGTAAAACACATTAGTGACATAGTAGTGCCACCTATACTACCTTATTTAAGAACATTGTCAATTTTGCATGGGGAGTTAAAGTTTTTAACTGACATTTGATAATACGGAGAAGAAGCGTTAGAAATTCAAAACCATATGGGAGTTTTTGATAGTTTTTAAAAGTGGAGGGGCATTTTGATAATTTGTCAAATCACAAAAAGTCTTGTGAATTTAACCCCAATAATAATCAAGCAACAAAATAAAGCTTAATAATTAAAAGAGACTTTTATATCATTATTGTAAAATCAAACATGATTAAATCATGAGCCTAGTAGTAAAATTTAACAATTTTCCAAAGGATCTCTTAATTGAATAACTTGAAAAACATGAATTAGAAATTAAAAGTTCAAATATACTCAATTCAAAATCCTATAAAACTTTTATTTTAAAGTTATCAACATGAGTTGTTTATACGTCTAGCTTTTAACTGTATTCACAGAATATAAACAAAAAACTCTAAGTTGCAAAGGAAAAGATAGGAGCTAGTTCCTTAATGTCTTTTTATTTTTTATAGAAAGAGACTCTAAGGTTTCTTTCCAATTAAAATTAAATTGTGAATTATAATTAAAGTCTAACTTAATTATAATCTTAATAAAATGAAATATCTTATATTTAATACTTAAAGTTTCTTAAATTTCAAAATTATATCCATGTTAATTTAACTTAACTTTTTTTTCTTTAAATGCTCTTTATGTGTGACCTATTAGGTCCTTAATATGTTGATAATGATTATGAATTGAAATTTTGATATATTAAAATTATTTTTAGTTTGTCTTTAATTCTCTAATCAAATAATTTACAATTATAAATTAAGATTGATATAAAACAATAGATTATAATCACTCAAATATCAGGAATATCAAAGTGATTTGACTTAACATGGTTATAATATATAATTTAATTATTTTATCATCTAATATTCTAATTAGATATAAAGTATGTAATTAATGTCTACTCATTTTAAATCTAATCATGTTCGTTCTTTTTAATTAGTAATTAATTTATAATTGATATTTGAAAATATCAATTTTCAAATCATAATTCACTCTAATCATGAACTTTTCAATATTTTTTTATGTTTTAATTCTCTCACACAATTTAATTAATAAATTATTTTTTATTTCTCTTTATAATTTAATTAAAATTTTATTTTAAATTATTATTGTTAAAAAATAAATTCCTACTTTTATTTATTTATTTTCATTAATAAATTATATTTATCAAAATTCAAGTTCCTTATTTATCTCTTTTTAATTTAATTTATAATTTTTAAAATTATTATTGTTCAAAACTATTTATTATTTTTATCATGAGTTTATTTAATAAATTGAATTATTAATTAGTATATATAAGTAATTTTGCTTAAGATAACTTAAGAATGTGTTAAAATATAATGTTTAAACTATAAGGAATTATATTTAAAGGACATTAGAAAAAGTTAGAGTCCTTTTTGTTGACTTTCTTTAAACCTACTTCAATTTTTATGAGTTTTTAAATAAATGATAATTTAAAAATACAATTTTTATTTTTATTATTATATGTTAGATTCAATCTTAGTTCAAATTATTATATTTATTATATATTAATAGACTTTATTAGTGAAATTTTTTATTTCAATAAAGTATTTTATTTTATACTTATTCTTGTAATTTTTACTTCTTATTTATTATATACCGATTTTATACTGGTTGAACCTTTAAATCTTAAACTTGTCCTTTGATTGGTTCAATGTCCGGTTGATTTTTAAAATATTGATAAATACAAACACATTTATTTAAGTATTTTCGTATTTTAGTCTATAAGATCAACTATTTTCTTTATATGAAAAACACAAAATATGTTAGTCTTTTTACTCTATTAATATTCAATTTTAATAGATAACTAAGAACAATTTACGTATAATACATAAATGTAACATGAATTTCATAATTATGATCTCATTTTAATTTCATTTACAAAGTATATTTATCATATGAACTTCATGTTATGCGTTAATTAATTAAACAAATGCATATAAGATAAAGAATACTTTCAATTAATTATGTTATAAAATCTATAATCAAATGATTGGTTATCTTTTTAAAAATCTATCTTTGAGTTTGAGTTGCATAACTTTGTTTTTAGGGTTTATTTACATCCAAAGGTTAGCTCACTAAGTTTAGTTCATTTATGTTTTATAATTTGAAATAACATATAGGAAATAAATTCCGAACTGGTTTAGTTTTTATAGAAACACCTAATAAAGCTTCACGCGAGTCTTGAACATAGATGAAAGCAGAATCTGCCGGGTAACCCACTTAAGCCAAAATTTCCAACGAACAAGAGTCTTCGCGTAAGAAAGCCAAGCCACAACTGGACCCGGTAGAAAGCGGAAAGGGGCACAAGAGAGCAACCAAGACTTTGATGGTAAAATTTGATGATGCTCTTAATTTGTTAGCTTCCGGAAAGGGACACAAGAGAGCAAACGAGAGATTTGATGGTAAAGTTTGATGATGCTTAGCTTGGAAAATAATTAAAAGATAGAAAAATATCTCCTGCGTATTTGTATAAAAAGTTTAAGAGTTTAATGGAGCAATCAAAATAATATATTAAATCTTAATCATACAAAAGAATACGTAAATTATAAAAGTAAAGCCACTTTAACTTACAACGAAGAACTTTTGTTTTATGGTTTTGGAGCGTAGTGTTGGCGTCTATTGGGCCACAGGCTTTGGTTGTGGCTGCAGATTTTTGCTTCCAATTTTGTGGGTCATCTTTCTCTTTCTCACACAATTACTGACTACTGCGTCTTCTTCACTTCTCCACCAACACGCTTGCTTCCTTTCAGGTTCTCATCAATTCCTGCTGTTTCACTTCTCTTTTCTTTTTACTTGCTTCATTTTTCTCCTGAACGCGACTTTTAGTTCTCCTGAATTGTGTCCGCTCTTCCCTCCATTTTCGTATCTGGGTTCTTTTGCTTATTGTCCTCTGCACCTGTTACTTTTGGCTTGAAAATTTGAAGTTAGTTTCTTTACTGCTGGTTGATTGTTGATGGCCACGGAAATTGGACTAAGCTTTTATAATTTGAAATGGATATTAAGAATTTAGTCTGGTTCATTTTTCTTTGTTACGAATCAGAGTAGGGACCTGAGATAAAAGAGTAATTGAAAGCAAGACAGCCACCACACCCCAGGTCTCCGGTGAACAAGTAATCACGATGAGGTGACTGAATTGTAAGAAATTAGATCATTTGAACATGCCTTGATGGTGGGGAAGATATGATTGTTATCTAGTTAGCTTCATCCTCGACAGTGGTTGAAACTTTACAAGCAGGAAGGGGAACCCATAGCTTATTCTTGATCCGAAGTGTTCGACCTAGGAAAAAAATGGAAACAAAAAAAATGCATCTTAGAAGTTCTTGATGAGCTAGTTCATATGCATGCTTGTGTTTCAATTTTTATCCCCATATGATGTTTGAAATTCTTTAGAATCAACGAATCATGTTATAAAGATGTTGTGGTAGCTGGTAATGATACTTTGTCTTTTTTTTTTTCAATTAGAATTTGTATGCAGTATTTAGCATCTAACTCTATTCTTATTCTTACTTGAGCTTTTAGCTGCTGAAAGAAGAATGCTTTCTGCTGTTGTGTCTTTCTTGTCCTGATCTCTCCTGTGGCTATGAATGCAATAAAGGTTTCTAAGAGTGGTTTTGTGACTCATGGGAGAATTACCTCGGAAACAAATGGAATTGCATATGGTGTTACTTTGTCGAAGCCGCCAAGTAAACTGCATCCTGTAAATCAAAGACTTGAGCCTCAGCATCCAAGTGGTGTGCATCTCTTTGCGGAGAAATTTGGGCTTTGTGGTGAAGGATTGTTGGCAACACATGGGCAACTAATTAGTTTCACTGCCTCTAGGAGATATCCCATGCTATGCCGATCTATGAAAACTCATGGGACTGAAAAAAAAGAAAGTGCTGGACCTTACAGTGATTGCGCTGATGTATCAAGGTGACTTTTAAACTAATAGCTAAATTTCATCTTTTTCAGTTACTCAAGTCCTATTTGTTTGTGTTTTTCAATTATTTTTCATACCAACTTTGATGATGAAAGTAAATAAGTGCATCAAGATGTCAGTATGAGATCTTAGAAGAAAAAATACTTTAATAAGAGTCAATTATGATTTTTGAATGAACTTCTCCAGCCAAAAAAAACGGATGTTAGGAAGTTCTTTCATTTTGTTGAAATGGAAGATAGATTTCCATACTTATAAATAGAGCACTCCTCATCTATCCTTAGCCTCCCCTTCAATACCTAATAGGAAGATTGTCTCGCTTTTTGTAGCTAAATGGTGCATTGCAAATGAAACACTTTTTCTTGTTAGTCTAGCCTTCTATAAATATAGCATATATTTATGTCTCCAAGCTCCTTATGCATCATGTGAGTGGTCATGGCATTTTGACGGACAAGTGCTGATTACTTCTTATATAATCTTTCTGATCTTATAGTGACACCCCTGAGTCTTCACCGAAATGATGAACAGATGGGTTTGTGGTGTAGTATTGGTCTTCATCTTACTTTTTCTCTAAAACAATAGACCATCAGACAATTGCATGGAAGCTTCAATAATCATAATGCAGCGAAATGCATGCATGATTATTGCTCAGGAAATTTTAATGAAACCCAATTTGCCATTCTTCTTCACAAGTGCTTAAATTAGTATCGTAAAAGGATAGCATCCCCATCATGCTAGAAAACAGATATTGTTGGGAAATTATCTTATACATTTTAAAATCAAAATGCTTAATCTCTAGATATGATCTTATCTGTATTACATTTGAAGAAATTTTCACACAATAATATCCTTAAAATATAATAATTTTGCACATTTTTTTTAGATTTTTTTAATGGACAAAGATTATGATTGTTTATTATCTCAGAGTGACCATGATGATGATGACTGCAATGTTAAAGTCTAGGAAAAGCAGAATTTGCATGACCTAAATTCATGTGGAAGAATCATCAAAAATGTCATATCTTACTCATAAAATAAATAGTGTAGACCTCCAGTCCATTGCCTATAATTTTAGTTTGGTCTTGTTACTTGGATAAGCAAATAGAGCATGAGCATATGAAGTATTCCTTTTAGTAGAAAGTTACAATTCCACTTATCTGACAAATGGATGTTCATCTGTACATGTATTTTTTTATCCACATTAATGTCAATATTCACCATTATTTCCTACCAAATTAGTGGCATATAATGAACTTTTTTTTAGGCATGCCAGTTTTCTTTTAATATCACTATCCTTGAAATGGTCTTCTTATCCATGTTCGAAAAGGTTTCTGCATTTCTTTTTCTTATATTCTGACTTTCTGTTTGCACCATGTCATTAAGAGCATAGCCCATGCTTCAAAGTTTTAATACAGGATGCCTCATGTGTCAGTTCACAGATAGGAGAAGATGAAGATGAGCATCCAATCATCCCTGGGAGAATTATTCATTCAAGTAAGGGCTTAGCTGAAGCCTGTAAATTCGTATGCAATGATGCGAAATTTGTAAATGAAAGGGCTCGTAATGACATTATCTTGCTTTCACGGTAAGTTTATATATTCCATTTTTCTATGCTATATTGCTTGCAAAAAAAGATCATAAATCCATTAATTACCGTATGTGTAATGTCCCAATTTAGGATAGAAGTATGCAATTTCCTAGTCGGACTTTTTAATAATTTCAATGAAGATCAGGCGTTACGTTATCGTTGAGCTATTTGTATTATAAATGGTGGGTCTTAACATTTACTTAAAAGAAGCTTTTATTAATATCTTAAATTTTCTCAAATTGTCAAAGTGAATTGCTGAAATGTTTAATGACCAAGGTTTGAAGAATTTGTGTCTTGCCACATTCCACGCACACTTTAGGACGTTTCAATTTCCTTTTTTTAGTAGATATGTAAAGAATCCCGTAATAATGGATAGTCCCTTAATCAAGGGATTATCTAATCAAGGGATTATTCTTGTAGATTATCCTTAGCTGTAATATCTAGCTATTTTAGGGATATTTCCAAATAAGGAGTTTTCCTAATTAGGAAGACTCCCATAACTATGTACCCTAGCTCTATATAAGAATAGCATCTGTTGTACTTCTAACATCTGAAAAAATAGAGAAGTTTTACAATAACACAATCGAACTGTTCCTACCAACTAATTAAGTTTCATTAAGTTTCTAACTATCCGAATGAAATCTCAATTTGCTACCTAGGTTCCTCTTTACACGAACTGAGTTTGAATTAAAGTTTTCTTCATCTAAAACCACATAATTTAGTTAAACAACTTAATGAAACTTAATTAGTTAATTTAATTAAGTCTAACATAATGTTTAGGATTTTGTCTTATATGACAAGTCATATCTATAATATTAACAGAGATACTAACATTGGGTTAAAATTGAAAAAAAATTGAAAGTTTGAGTATTTAATTGCTACTCTTTTAAGTTTGGATTATAGTTGTAAAATTGAGTAAAGTTCGAGATTTTTTTAATGAACCTAAAATCAAATACGATTTAGAATTTTGTTTCCCCTTTTTTTGTCCACAACGATAAAAAAAAGAAATAAATATCAATAAATGGGCCTAAATTATTAGATATTAGTTAATTCATCATATTAGTTAGAATAGAAATCAAATTTTGTTTTATAGTGTAATTGTTTCCATGTTAACAAAAAAAAATTCAATATATAAACATTAATTTCAATTTGTTTCTTTTATTAATTAGTTAAAAAATGAACAGTAGTTATAAATAGCTATATGTCAGGGCGTGACTTACTTTCACAGGAGTGGGGAGTGACTTAACAATTCATGCCCATGTTTTCTATACTCATTTATTTATTTTTCCACGTGAAAGAATGAGTGGTGTAGCATTTATTCTATTAGTCAGTTAGTGGACTAAATTTTGTATATAATTAGTGATGAGTTGCTGTTAATAAAGAGAGAAAATATTCAAATTTTTTTGATATCGATTTGTTCATGGTATTAGAGCAGAGCTATTAAAGAGAGTTGGTAGTTTTTTTGTTATCCGTTTTCATCACGGTATGGAGGAGGATAATTTCGATTCAAGGATAGAGAATTTTGTTACTCAAACTATGAATGATTCATTAACGTTGCAAGGATCTGATCATCCCGGAATGACGTTGGTAACTTCTCCTTTAACAAGTAATAATTACCTTTCATGAAGTTGTACTATGAAGTTAGCTCTCAAAGCAAAAATGAAACTAGGATTCATCGATGGTAGATACAAAATACCAAATGAAAATTCATTAGTTTACGATTCATGGTGTCGAGTTGATAGTATGGTTACATCATGGATATTAAATTCGATTTCTAAAGAGATCATTGATGCTTATTTGTATGCCTAAAGTGCTTTTGAGCTTTGGAAGGAATTAGAGAAGAGATATGGAGAATGTAATGGTCCTCTTTTGTATCAGTTACAAAGAGAAATTAGTACGATCACACAAGGAAATATGTCTATTGTTAGGTATTTTACAAGACTAAAGAAATTATGGATGAGTTAAGATGTTTGTTACTAATGCCAAAGTGTTCATGTAATTAGTGTACATATGGAACTGGAAAGAAAATGGAGGAGATCAATTCAAGTCATAATTTGATACAATTTCTGATGGGGTTGAATGAAAGTTACGACCAAGTTAAGAATCAAATTTTGGTGATGGATCCATTACCAAGTATTGACAAAGCATATTCAATCATTTTGACAGTGGAGAGATAGAAAGAAATTCATATGGCGATAGTTAAACCCGATAACAATAGTGCCATGTTTGTTAGAGGACAAGTAACTAAGACCGATAAAGGAGGGAAAGGGAATTATAAACGAAAAGATATCGTAGATAAGTGTGAATTAAAGTGTGATTTTTGCAAAATGACCAGACATACCAAAGATATTTGTTT
The DNA here is from genome assembly GCA_025629805.1 of Erythroxylum baracoense. Taxonomy (NCBI): domain Eukaryota; kingdom Viridiplantae; phylum Streptophyta; class Magnoliopsida; order Malpighiales; family Erythroxylaceae; genus Erythroxylum; species Erythroxylum baracoense. Next base: position 18,476,955 of record JAOTAY010000002.1, read on the forward strand.
CAAAATTCATGACTATCCAAATTCGTATAAGGAGTTAAAAGAACATAAATAGAAAATGTCAAAGAAAAATTTGGCAAATTTGGTAGAAATAGGGAAAACAGAAAAGCTGCATACAGAGTCTATTCATAATAACACCAATGACTAGTCGATGAATGTTTTTAGCTTAATTCGGAAAGATTCACGAAAGGGACAACAATGTCTGGCATAAGTAGAGAAAATAATGTGGATTTTGTAGAATTTACAGGCACGATTCCATACCATTCTTTTAGTTTTCTTAAATTAATTGGAACTCACTCTTGGATAATATACACTGGAGCTTCTGATCACATGTGTATGAATGTAAAAAAAATGAAAACTGTTCACCCAACCGTTTAACCAACTCCTTTTTATCTACCATTTGGCACTGTTAAATTTGTTCATCACACTGGTGATATACATTTGATAGATAATCTTACCTTAACCAAAGTTTTTACATATACCCAGTTTTCGTTTTAACTTGTTATTTGTTAACAAGTTAACAACCACAGCACATATCAAATTCATCTTTTATCCCTTTTTTTGTCTTCTACAGGACCTAAAGACTGATGATATATTAGTTGTTAAGAAAACAATAGACAGACTATACATACTTCATCATTCGTCTTTTGATCAATGTATCATTGTCTTACATTAAAAAAACCAGTGTTTTTCCTCGTTCTTTTGTCAATTAAGTTTCTATAGTAGATGGGATAGTATGACACAATATACTTGGACATCCTTCAACAGTTGTAACCACTCGCATTTGTTCCATGAATAGAATTCATTTTGATTACCTAACTATTTGTGATATCTGTCCTATGTCAAAAATGCAACGACATTCTTTTCAAAATAGTGGTATACTTACAATCAGATGTTTTAAACTCATTCATGTGAATTTATGGGGTACTTATCATCCTCAAAACATTAGTGGCTCCAAATTTTTCTTAACTGTCGTTGATGATTTTAACAGATGTACATAGTCATTTCTCCTCAAATATAAATCTCAAGTGCCTTCCATTCTTCAATCTTTCTTCCAAATGACCCAAACCTAATTCAATCTCAAAGGACAAATTGTCCGAAGTGATAATGGTTCAGAGTTTTTGAATCAAGATTGTTTCTTGCTTTTCACCAATAATGGAATCATTCACAATGATCTTGTGTCCATACCCCTCAACAGAATGGGCTGGTAGAAAGAAAGCTTAAACACTTGTTATAGATAGCAAGAGCTTTGATGTTTCAATCTCGTTTGCCAAGTAAGTTTTGGGGAGAATCTGTACTTACTACCACTTATTTAATCAATCGTATGCCATCTATTAGACTTCCTTGGAAAACCACATATGAAATTCTTTTTTCATAAACCACCATCTTATGATCACCTTAGAAGTTTTGGTTGCCTTTGTTTTGTTGCAAACACTAACCTTGTCAAACGAAAATTGATACAAGGGAATATAAATGTGTTTTTATTAGTTATTGTCCTGGACAGAAAACGTACAAACTTTATGATCTCCAAAACCATAAAGTTCTTGTCTCTAAAGATGTTCATTTTTATAGACAGATTTTTCCTTATCATCAGTTACATGACACTTCAGACTCTACTCCTTTACCTAATTGTTTTTATTTCTCTGATGTTAATATTCCTAAACCTTGTGATCATTCTACTGACTCTCCACCACATAACCCTTCTTTGCCTCCTTCGGCCATACCTGCCTTAGAAAATTAGTCAACTCTGATACCAGCTCAGTCACGTTTACATAAAAGTGACAGAGCTTGAAAACCACCTGCATGATTGAATGATTTTGTTTCATCTACTGTTCGTGTTATTCCTTCTTCCATTACCAACAATAGCCTTACACCACAAACATTTCCTTATCATCACTCACCTAATCTTTCTACATCATACCTTTCATTTTTAGCCGCAGTGTCTAACATTCAAGAGCCATTTTCTTTTAATCAAGCTAGACTAAAATAGGAATGGATAGATGCCATGAATGTAGAGTTGCAGGCATTTTGTTGGGTCCGGGTTTGGATTCGGATTTCATGGCAACTATGGGCCACAATTGGGATTGAATGAAATAATAATTAGATAAATTTGGGAACATTTCAATAAAATAAAATTGTAACATATAATTAAATTAAAATTTAGATAAAGGAAATTCATGGTGGGACTTTTTAAAAAAAAACAATTAATAATAAATTGTCATAAAATAAGTTTAGATATGAAATTAAATTAAATAGGGGTCGGATAACACATATAACTACTTAGAACTTAACCAATAAAATGTTTTTGTCCAATATTTGTAATTGTCACGACTATGACATAAAAACGTCACAACCATAACATTTCAAAGGAGTGTCATGGCCATGACATAAAAATGTCACAGCCATGACAATGAGAAGAAGTGTCATGACTGTGACATGAAATTGTCACAGCTGTGACAATGGGAAGAGATGTCACAGGGATAAGAGTTTATGTACGGGCTTGAGAGGAAAATAAAAGAGTCATGGGGGTGAGGGTTTACACACGGGCGTGAGAGGAAAATAAAAGAGTCACAGGGGTGAAGGTTTATGCACGGGCGTGAGGGAAGAACAAAGAAGTCACTGGTATGTGTGAACCATGCACGGGCATGAGGCAAAAGAAAGCGAAGAAGAGAGTCGCGACTTTCCAGTCGCTCTCTGTCCCTTCAAACCATCAGAACTTTCAACTCAGAAATCAAAAAATTACGAACTTTAGATCATTAGAAAGCTAAGAAAAAGATCTACAACTTTCATAAAGACACTTTTGTCTAATTTTACCTAGATCAGTGCAGTTTATGCCTTGAAGTTTCAAACTACATTTTAACCCTTATTCTCTATTTTCATTCATCTGTTATCAACATCTATATATATGTAAAACCAATAACTACAACCATAAGACCCGAATCCAACTTTCAATTCCATACATGCAACTTCTAATCTAAAAAATTTTACTTAAAGAAAATCCATCCTAAAAGCCATCACGCAACAAAAATTTCATTTCCAGCCATATTAACATTTTGACAGAACATAACATTTTACACATACATACAAGAATCTCTGCAACTTTTCTATTAACTTTCAATAAACAGAGTTCTTGCACACCACCATATTACAAATCCCAAAAACTACAGCAGTAGCAAAATGCAAAACACTTTCATGGATACTCATGCTTGAAATGATTCTAAGTGTCAAAAGTATCTGAACTACCTCTTTAAAAAAAAGTATCTGAACTACCCAGTTAAGTTACAAATGATAAAAATCCTTGGAGTCTGCCGAATTTTACAAGTTAATGCTATTATGCTTTTTCTTCACCTGAGGAGAGTAAAAATAGTGGGTTGAGCTAAGAAGCTCAGTGGCTAGTACATTTATAGCCAGCGATAACAAACCACACATAATTAAGTAATATATATATATATATATATATATTTTTAAGATTC
>JAOTAY010000002.1:18495121-18518829 GCA_025629805.1 Erythroxylum baracoense
TCCGATCTCTAGGTATCCTAATATTGGAAGAGCACATGTCACCAAAGCATTTGTCACATTTATCCCCCCCCCCCTAAGTTGCCATAGGTCACAAATCTATTAGGCCATTTTTTACTTAATGAATGCTGCCATGTTTCATTAAATGATTAGTCCACATGTCACTCCAAGATTGGTCCACTTGTCACTCAACCAATGGTTCCAAATGTCAATGCATTAAATATGCCAAATGTCAATAACTCATAGGCTTCTATTATGCCATTTGTTACTTAATGAATGCTGCCATATGTAATTAAATGATTAGTCCTCATGTCACTCCAAGATTGGTCCACTTGTCACTCAACCAATGGTGCCAAATGTCAATGCATTAGCTATACCAAATGTTAATAACTTATTGGCTTAGTCATTCTAATTTTCATGTACTAACTTATCTTGCCACTTAACAATTTTCCCAGTCCAAATGTACATTTTAATACCTCAATCCTCTAATAATGTTAATTAATTCCAATTCACTAAGTATGATCCATCAACCAAAATTCAAGACATATGCAATTTACAATCATATCACAATTTCTAGTACATGTACTATATACATATGTAACATTTCAACTAGGGTACAATTTAGGGCCTTACGTTGGATATATTAGTGTAATTCCTCTATTAGTAATCATATTCTTGTGAATATGACATTTAGTATAGAATATATTTTCCCTTTATGGCTTTAGCTCATCCTCTTTGATTGGAAGACTTAATATCGTTCTAGTAGTAAGTATATCACTCTTAATAACATACTCAACACTATCTTCACTAGACTTTTAAGTAGTAATATAACTTCTTTTTCTTCTGAGTCACTCACACTCTCCACTTCTCCATCATCCTTATGATTATAACCCTTCTATTTAGGTATTTAAATGCAATATGCCTTATTCCTAAATAATAAAAATATTTAATATGTTTATTTTAAAAGAGTCAAGAATCAATTTTGCATATGCTCTAATTTTAGATATAATCCTTCACTTTATGTGGCTTAGTTTTTACTTCAGAAGAACCAATATCATCCTTTTCCAATCGAGCCTACAAGAATGACTAATACCATTGTCAATTTGATATTCATTTATGCTTTAGCAATCTCTCTGCCTTTATAGTCGTATACACCATCTCTTCTAACTCTATATAATGTTATAGCTTTATTACATTTAATACATCTATATTTAACAAATTTAAGAACATGAATATAATTACCTTTTGATCCTCCTATATATTGGCTTGCATCATAACCATTTCCATCTACTTATAATAGTCTTCTGCACCTTTGATCATTAGGTGATACAAATCCATGTAATAATGGCTTAGCATAAATCTCTTCCTCTTAAAAGCTTTAATATATTCCAAGTCTATATAGGTCATTCATAATTTCTTCTCTTATTAGTAACCATATGATCTTACCAAATTATGACATAATTGGTAAACTATACTATTGCTACCTTTAACTTCTTCTTCTTAAAGTAATTATGGTAGTCAAAGATCAATTTTATCTTTGTCGCTCACTTTAAATAAATTTCAGGATCATTCTTACCCGCAAAGGAAGTTATGGTCATCTTGATGCTACTAAGATTTCTTTCCACCCCTTCTCCAAGTATAAGCTCCCTCCTTTTCTTTAAATCAAGCCTAAATCATCTCTACGGTCTAAATCTATCTGAATTAGCCTCAAATGCTAAATCATCATCATTAAAACCATCTTAGAAAACTCACCTTTATGGCTAACATGCATTAGGAACTTGTAGTGATTATCTCCTTTACAAATTGGTTATAATAGTATCTTGCAACTCCAATCAATCTTATTCTTTCCAAACATCATATTCATAATAGCGGTTTGTTAATTTTGTGAGCATACATATGAGGGAGTGCATGGAGAAAATTTTCTTTAAATAACTAAACAAAATCAAACAAGAATTTGATCATATAAAGTCCAAAAAATCAAAAATATTAGTAAAACAGAGACCATAAATCATGGGTCAAGTGACCAATATGAAAATTGAATCAAACAAAAAAGATTAGTAAGAAAGTTTTGGCATATGGAAATGACTCTCTTTTCTTTTCATAACCACACAATCTTGATAAACAAAAGAATGCAAATAATTTTTTTTTCAAAACAAGAAGATATAAATGACATAAAAAGCAAAGGAATTACAAAGAACACAATTTATTATTAAAAAAGGAATAGAATAGAATTTGAGTGATGCGAAAATAAAGATGAAAGAATAGTGATACCAAAGTAATGATGAAAAGGATAACCACATATGATTTAGGGCCACGCACTTATAAAAATTGATGTAAACCGCTTATGAATATACTTAAGGGAACCCACGAATAAGTTTGAATCAAACCTAAGCAAGCTAAAGTATATGTATAAAAGAATTTACTGGTTGATTATAAAGAATAAAGAATCTAATTTATAAAGCATTAGCATGCTATAAAGAAATATTTCCTTAATAAATTTGAAATTCTATGAACAATCAAGGAAATTTTTTTAAAACATTCAATAAATAAATATCTTAAAACTTGTTATAACTAAAAAGAAGCATGCATTAAATACTAAATAATAAAAAGTTAAGATTTTTTTAAACTTAAAATAAAACTAACGTTTCTAATAGCCAGTCTGAGCCATAGTTATAGGCTCAATCATATTGGTTATGGAAACTTTAACACCACTAAGCCATGGTTTATATACATATCTATGTCTAGTGATTGTGGGGTATGACCTAGAGCATTCTTGTGGATATAAAATATGAATATATGATAGACAATTTTGGCCCATACTTATGTTGAAGATCATTTTTTTTAAAACTTCAACTCTTGCTTCTAATGAGGGGCACTGGATGGGACGTGTCCATAGATAAGTCTATGATTAACCAAAAATGAATACTTTTTTCCTTTAAATCTTCACTGACTTTAGCTCTTGTAATTAACCCAAGTCTACATACAATGGATCCCCCAGTTTAGGCTAATCATGCTTATATCACTGAGACTCCTCCTTGATGTTCTTCCTTAAAACACTAAATTATTCTTACAAATCCTTGAAAGGACTTTTGTTCATCATAACTGCAACTTACTCCTTAATGAGTAATGATGAAACTTTATTTCATAATTCAATTTAGTGTTTAAATTTTCTTTTTTATGGTCAGACCACCTTGTTTGCGCAGGAGCTTTGACTAGCATTTTCAAACTCCTCATGTTTTTCCTTCAATTCAAATTCTTTGGACATCTTTGATATAATATAATTGCTTTAACATTTTTTTATTGCATTCATCATGACTATTCATGAAAAGAGTTATCTTTCTAACTAGAGCTTATTTATCAATTTAGAATCAAGATTAAAATCTTTCTTTTACTTGTGAAATGGAGAAACACTTGAATTTTTCCAAGCCTTAAAATTTATAATTAGCTTTATCTGTATTGGTCTGAAAACTTTAACATCTCCCAAATTTTTGCTTTTAATATCCTTTTATTTCATATTTTAAGCATTATCATCATCATTATTTTTATTCCTAATTAATTTTTGTCAACCAAAGTAATCATAGCAGATTCATTGACCACTTTATTCATATTTTTCATTATAGTTTTAGAACATATAACCTGGAAGACCTATTCTTCGTGCATACTCTCAAAAATTCATCTCTATTTAGATTAAATATGATGTAAAAACCTTTAGAAAAGTGTATTACATAAACTTTATTAACTAATTGACCTACACTAAAAATATTTTGATAGAAACTTAGGATAAATAATGCAATAGTAATCAACTGGATGCCTAAATATAAATTGATAAAAGTTATTCCCTTTCCTTTCACCTTTATGTAAGTTTCATTACCAAACCTTACCATTGGTTGAAGAACTCTTATCAAGGACCTTAAAAATGGAATCATCATAAGTAGGGATGGCAAAATCGGCTTGGCCTGCCCAGCCTGCTTTTGGCCTAGGTTGACCAAGCCATAGGCTGTTATTTTTAAAACGATGTCATTTTGGAAGGTTTTAGCTTAAAAAATAAATGATGGGCCAAACCTGTGGCCCATCGGGCCATAGCCCTGGCCACAGATCGACCTGCCGGGTCACGGGCCACTATAGCCAGGGGTGTCCTGGGCCTGATCCATTGACATTCCTAATCATAGGTCATATGACATGTATAACCTGAGTCTATAAGGCAGTCATCCTTGTCATTATAACTAGACATTATAAAAACTATAAATAATATCTTTCTTTTTCTTCATGTTTATTAACTTCATCCACATTTCCTTATTGTTTTGTCTCCTTCTCAATAGACTTACGCACCTTTTCAATATGTCTAAGTTGGTTGCATAACCTACATTTTGTAATGTTTTTAAGATATTAAATTTCCCTCCTTACTTTCATGATGATGAAGTATTTCATATTCCTCTTGGTTTTTCTTCTTTCTCGCTTTTTTCCTTCCTTTGTACTTAAATATTTTTAGCTTGGTTAAGACTTAAATTAACCTTGAATGCCCCTTCTCCAACTTATTATCTATGGATCCTTCTTTATTTTTGAGTCTAAAGGGAATTCATAAGTTCCATCAATATAAGCTATGACATATCCTTATACTTCTCCAAAGTTGAGTATTTGGCTTAAAGTATATGAGGGACACTTATAACAACTTTAACAATAACTATTTTTTTCAAGTCCTCTCCAAGTAGCCTTAATTGATTTACAGTCTTCATAAGTCTATCACTAAAATGCTTTTACATATTCACATTCCTACATCTTTAATAGCTCAAAATCCCTAAAAGGGTTAAGGATTTAAAATTTTGAAACTCTTCCTTTATCTTTACCAATTTTGTTTTCCAATCTCATAAGTCATGATTCTTGCAAAAATGACCTTTAAAACTGAAACATGATTGGTCTCTAGTACCTTATAACTCTTTGGCCTTTGCCTTCTCTTTATTATAGTTCTTTAATTAATTGATTATTAGGTTATATGAAAGTGAAGTGGGTTTAGCTCTTATTTCCACCAATTTCCAAAGGCTATAAGCTCTCAAATAAACTAATATACTGAAAACCATGTAGTATAATTGTCACCCTTAAACTTGGGAGTAAAAGTTATATAGAAACTTATTGAAGCCACTATTGTAGTAGATCTTGAAAACTTCTTATGTATTTCAAAGGAAAGGTTTATATTCTCTTTTAATTTTTAGTAACACAAACCCTTAATATCCTTAGAGTTCTTAACTATGTCAAAAAATATGAGTTATATAGTTAGAAATGGAGCATTCTATTGACAACTTTGTTAGGAGCATTCTATTGACAACTTTGATATAGTTAATCTCCAATCCTCCTTCATCCTTAGAGAAACATACCTCACTCCATTTTACCTTAGAATATTTATGGTTATTTGCGTCCCCAATCTAAAAGATGTTTTTAATGGCTCTTTTGATGGCCTTAATGATGCTTTAAGAAAAAAAAAAGAGAGCTTTAATAAATATAGATGTTAAGCATAGAGATAATAAGTTTCTATTATTCTAACATTCTATTCTTATTTGGAAAACATCAAATAAGGGTTGAGAGTCCCTATTTGTGTGTCTAATGGTTGTGATTGGCATTCTAAGGTACTCAAATAAGGAAGCTCCAAGTTTTAATCTAGAAAAATTGGTCAGATGCTCAGCCTGGATTTGATTGTTGCTTAATATATAAATATTTCTCTGTGTTAATTGTTAGACCAAATAAAGAGCTTAACTACCTCATTGAATCCATTAGCACCTTTATAAACTCTTTTTCAACTACACATAAAATTATGAGGTCATCTACCAAAAAATATTTGAGATTTTGTTCTTTTTGCACTTATAGTGAAATTTAAAGCTAGATCTCTCCATAATATTCTTGTTATTAAATTTTGAGAGCACTTCTAATTCTATATAAACGGTGAAGAGGTACGGGGATAAGGGATGCCTTTGCTTTACACCCTATCCTTCTTTAAATAATTGTGTGGTTTTCCTAGTAGCAATGATGTTAAATATGGTAGTTATTATGCATATTCTTTTCTAACTTTAAGGATAAAAGACTATGCTACTATTTTAAAAGTTTTGCGAAGATCTATTTTTATTTAATAACTTTTGATAGTTTTGATCTGGTGATTTTCCTTAAGCAACTCTTGGATTAGTAAGATATTGTCCCTTATATTCCCACCATATATAAATGCCCTTTGATATGGATTAATGATATTCTTAAGAGAGCTTTTCAACTTAAAGGTAAGCATTTTTGCTAAGATTTTGTAAATTACATTGCAACATCAAATTGGTAAATTATGTACACTAGTAGGATTAGATTTCTCTATAATAAAATAAATTTGAACACTATTTATTTCCCTTAGTATGGAATAGTTGGAAAGGAGTTCAAAGATAGTGTTTAATACCTAGTTTCCTACCAAGTTCCATAAATTTAGGAATAAATTGGCATTTAAACCTTCTAGCCTAGGTTCTTTCTTAGGGTTCAAATTCTACAGAGTTAACTTTACATCTTCCTTAGTTAATGGAGTTGTTAAGGATCTAGCTTATTCATCCTTGATTAATGAAGAAATAAATGTCTTGAGAACTTACAAGCATAGTTACACTTCTATTGCTAAAACAATAGTACTTTTAAAGTAAGATAAGATAGCTTCCTTGAGATCAAATTAAGTAAAGATGGTAGAACCATTATGGCTAGGTAAGAAGATGATTCTATTTTTGCTTTTTTGATAAATATTGTATTATGAAAGTAACTTAAATTTTTGTCACTTTATTTCAACCATAAGGTTTTAGATCTTTGCTTTAGCATAGATAAGTGACATTCTAGATCTAGCAAGTAATTAGAAAGAGATTCCTTCTTTGATTGCTTGAGTGACTCATCTCTTAGGTCATTATAAGCTTTTGGTTGGATTCATTCTAGTGCTTAAGTTCTTCTATGACTAATCTGAGTTTTTCACACATTTATATGCTTTAAACCCTTTGTAGTACACATTCATTCGTTTAGAAAGTGTTGTCTTATAACAATCAAGATTAACTAGGTAATTACATAACCTAAAAGGAAAATGATTTAAACTAGATGACAACTCCATATGAACTGTTACTGAGGAATGTTTCAAAGTAAGATGGTGACCAAGATATACTTTACATACTAAAAAATGATTAAACTAGGAAACATTCACCGTTTCCTTGCCCAACTTCTTTATGATAAATCAGGTTCCTTATTATTTATTGCTCCATATTAGGAAATTTCCATTAAGCTTAAGGATTGTGGCTCCAATTTTACTTATATACCCCATAAATCCATTATTGAAAATATTGAGACCTTTATTGTCTCCTTTTGTCTCAAATGAATAAAGGATGCTAATAAAATCCCCTAACCATAACCAAGGTTTATTCATACTAGCATTTAATTTGCATAAGTCTATACATAGTTTAGCACTCTGAAATGCAAATTTAGCATCATATATATATATAGGATAATGAGTGTTATAAAGATGTTAAGTATCTCAACCTCTAGATGCATGTATTGAACTATGGATTTGACATATAATACTCTTATCTTGGCTTAAGTGAATGTAATAATCCGCCCATTTTCATAATGCTAGTGATTGATTAGTATGGACCAATATTTCCTCAATTTGATTAGTATGGACCAATATTTCCTCAATGCCCATAGGCTAGCTTGAGATTTCTTTCTTTTATTTTCCAAGAGTCTTACCAAAATAAATTTTCTTTCAATCAAAAGGTCATTCACTACTTATTTTAGAATTGATTCCCATCACATTCTAAGTAATAATGGACATAATTATTTATGAATGGGTCCATTGTAAACTCTATCCTTATCTTTCCTCCCTTATTCGTTTCCTACTTAATGGTTTATTATATTCTACTTACAATCTTGATTTAATTTGTTTATCTAGGTTTGATTCCTTCTTGTGATAAGCCAAGTGATCCTATTTGCTAGTCTTGACCATTCTGTCCATTTATTCAGAATTCCTTTTTGGGTGTGGCTATATTTTTTTATGGTTTGGGTCTCATTTAAGGAAGTAAGCAAGTTTGTGGCTTCTAAGGTATCTAAATATTTCATGAATTCCTGTCTTGTTTCCTTTCATTCCTTCTCAAGCTTATGGCATCTTCTGAGTTTATTTGCATAAGACAATTAGGAATCTCGTTTTTGTTATTTCTCCCTACTTCCAGTACTTCCTTTGCTTTTTACGAAGGGTGCACCCTCATCTGAAACTATTCCTTTATTTCCATCACTAGAAAAAGGGTTCTGCATTAAAATCCCCTATGGTAAAAAGCTTCAGTGTTGGCTTCAATTGATTTTTCATTAGGTTTAATAGGTTTCTGTATAAACTAAAATGAAAGATTCCATGAGTCTTCCTTCTTTATTCAACCAGTTTAGTCTAAGAGTATCAAGTAGTTCCTTAGATGTTTTCACTTCTATGTATATCTTTGCATAATTGATTCTACTTAGAGAAGTAGATGAGTAGCTTAATATTAATATGCTCTCATGTTTGAGTAGTATGCTATGAAAATGTATCCAAATTGGAATCACCCTCAACTTGCTCTTGTTAAGGATCATTCTAGGCTTCTACCATTGCAGGATAATAGGCTTCCTCTGATATTCTAAGGACATAGTTTAAGAATCTTTAAAGTAAAAGATTTCCTTAGTGAACAAGAAAATTAAGAAGTCCTCCTTATTGACTAAGACGACTTATAAGACATTATTTTTCCACTGATCCTTTTGACCAATCTTTCATAATGGATTAATGGATCCTCTTATTAAAAAAGCATACGATAAGTTTTAATTACATCATGTTATCATAATTTAGAGAGCATTTAGTTTATAATATGATAATTTTTATATGATTTGGTACTTAATTTGATTTATATATTATTTATAGGCCTTATTTTAGCTCTCTAATGAAGAATGAATGAATTTATGGAAGATTGAATTAATTTGGAATGATTTTATGATGATTTGAAAGGGACAAATCAAAACATAGCACTAACAAAGGGACCCACAAAATCTAACCAAGGAGGATGTCTATCCCACTGTTTTGTTTAGAACACCTCCAAAGGTGGATAAACAATAGTCTATTATCCTTTAGTAAGTTTGAGGGCATATGATAACTTTAAGATAGGCAACAAGTCCCCTACCACTTCTTACTCGGTCCTCCTCTTTAGATAATCCTTAGCTTTATAAAGATCTTTAGCTTCGGGAGAAGTAAAAGTGTGGGATGGGATGAGCTGGTTCTAATTATGTGGTATTATGAGTGAAGCAAGTATAAGGGATTGATTTAGGGAGCTCAGTTTGGATATAGTAGGCATTTTAAGGAGATTTACAAGAATTTTTAAAGCAGAAGTAGAATGTAGTGCACTGTTTAAACTAGGAGATTGAATTGGTGAGCTTAGTATGGATATGGTGGACAATTTAGGAAGATTTGTAAAGCGATTTGATGAAGATAGAGGAGGAGGAACACTACCTAAGCTCTCCATAATATTTAAGGAAGAAGGGAGGAGTTAGGTAAGAGAAATCCCTTTTAAATTCCTTACCAAGAAAGGTAATAGAAATTTGAATAAACTTAGGGAAAAAAAGAAAGTTACTGAGATGGGTAAAGGGGAAGTCATGGAAAAGAATTAGTGAGAGTTAAAAGGATTTTCTGTTAATACATTTGTATATTGCTTAAAACCATTCCTTTTTCATTATATAAACATGAATATATACACAAGGAGAGTATGCCACATATCTAGATCAATTTTTATATCACATACATCTTTACTTGTATCCAAATAAACAACTAAAAACATATTACAAATCATATGCATTTATTGTGATAAAAGTACAAACTAACTCCACTAATTTGCAGCCAAATTACAAACTCTTATTTAATGATTATATCAACTTTACTAACATCTAGACAAATGACAAATAATCCAAATTAGTTAGGGAATACGTCAAAAAGAGTTTAAAAAGTTGTTTTGTCTAAACAAGCATCCAAAATATGGGTGAGCTTAACTTTTCACATTACTTTTGCAATATTACTTTAACTTAGGTTGCAAACCTCATTTTTAAGTGTTTAATACGTTAACAAGTTAAGAAATCTATGAATTATCTTATTAAACCTCAATATTATATGATCTACTTGAGTTTCTTTAAGTCACTACAACAATAACACCAAGGATTGATTATTTTATTGAAGCATTATTGTTATTATGTTTTACTTCTTTAAATTTAGCTTCATACTTGTCACATCAAATCATGTTATTTATATATTGAAAATGGTTTAATGAATTGATCATAAAGCTGACAAAGCATCAAAATATGACTATTAAGTCTCAAAAGGACATTTAAACACTTTTGCAACTCTTTTAAGATGCATCTTCATTCTCTTGTTTATAAGATAATAAAGTGGCTATACTATTTAATTTATACACAAGGGATCCTTTTTTTGATGTTTCAATAAAAAATTAATTCTAATATATGGCTTAACAATTCTCTATTATCCCTTAATAACATAGATGTCCACATGAAATGAATTATTAATTTTTATATTTAGAAGATGAAGATGTTTATACTTTTAAGGAAATGTAATATATCAATTGAATCCATAAAATTATACAAATTTTTGTTTCAAAATTCCTTCGACCAATATATAAGGGGTAGTTATAAAATGAACTTGTGTTAAATAATTGGGGTTTATAATGCATTAATTTGATTTTATAGAAATTTTAGGATAAATTAATCATTAAACAAGGATAAGGTTATTTAATGTAATGAATGAGAGGGATTTGGTCTCATGAAATATAATGATTGCCAGGAATAGATGTTGTAAGAAAGCTATATCATTATTTAAAGATATGATATGATTTGTATTTCATTGGTTAACTTAATACTAGGTTACATTAATGGTGGAGATATTGGTACAAAAAGAGCGGTTATGGGTTTATAATAGAAACTGGAGAAGAAGTCTTTGTTTCTCTACAAATTGTGCTTATCAATATGAATTCCAAAGGTGGATTGGCAGAGCTTTCCCATATTAGAATTCTATTATTTATGTAATACTGAAAGGTGGGTTTAGTTATAAGGCTTAGAGCTCTTTAATTTGATGGAATCAAGGAATATAAAGGTAGATAAACTGAGAATTATAGGTTTAATCTCTACTTATTGGACTTTGTGAGAGTGGTTTAAGATAAAGTCCTATTTAGAGAGTGGTCATCATTTTACAGGGAAAACTGTTACTGTAGAACATTTCTATAAATATGTATGCTAAACTTATATTTGACATGATACTAAAGAATTATTTATACCCTATAGTCAATCAGTTGATTATAGTTTTATAACATAGTTATTTAAAGACCTTTTTTTATTATACATACCCATTTAATCAATTGATGTATAAGATAAAGTTTATGAGACATTGCAAACAAAATTATGATAAAATCATAATTATGATATTCATATTGCATTAATATATTACCCCTAAATTGTTCCTAGTTATTATTCTATTGAGACCAGATATTAATAGAGCATAAAAAGACTAATGCATGTTATGTTTCTTTTTTATAAAGGAAGTAATCAATCTTATATACTCAAATATGGAGATACTTAAATAAATGAGTAGGTACTCATTAAAAAAGTTCACTAAAATAACCTAATATGAGAATTTCATTTGGAACATTGCTTATATGTCTGTGAAAATTCTCATTGTGATAATTGCATAAGTGATCTTTTAACATGAAATGTCAAAACTATCTCACCGTTTTTTTTATACTACTTATGTCCTTGCCTTGTCAAAGGTAGATTAATCATTAGTCATTGGACATAATATGAACTATATAGAGGTAGTTAGGAGATCAATACAGGATTTATCACTCTAAATTGATTAGGAAAAATGTTTTTGTTCTTAATTAATATTGATTCCAAAAATCCTTGATTAAGGTGAAATGACACTTTAAAAATAGTTTTCAAATCTCATTAATAGAATCAATTGCTAACATGAATAGACTCTAATAAAATAAACATTAATTTTATGCTTTATTTTTAATAAAAATTTATATGATGTAAGGATTAAATTTTACAAAAAATCATACACAAATAGATTAGTCAAAACTATTTTGACATTCCTAATCTTTTGATGCTCATATTGCATTGTTAGATACCAATTTTGATTTTTATATATAAGTTATTTAATTAGAAAATCAAAGATAAACTAAAGGAGTTTAATTTATTTAATCATGAATATAATTTAAGGTTATAATTCATATATATTGCTACTAAAGTTAGGGCTAATTAGTCATTTACAAAGAATAATTAACGAGAGAAAAAGCAATTTAATCACTTTGGACTTGATTATAAAGTTTGAGAAACTTTAGGATTAAATACGATATATTTAATAATGATCAATATGAGATATTAATTCTTATTTGGACCTAATTGGTATTTAATTAAAACTAATTACAATTCTAATTAAAGTTTAATTGAAATTATAATTTTAGTTGAGTTAAATTACTAAAAGGCGTAGACCTTATTATAAATAAGTATAAGCTTTAAAAAAGGTAGCACTTTTTTCCTACCCTTTTTACACTAGATTTCTCTCAACTTGTTTTGTGAACACAATTAAAGTTCGGACACATATGTAATGATGGTTGTGATGACCTAATTTCCTAAATTAATTCGAGAGAAATGACAAGAAAAATGATCAAGATATATAATAAGGTACGATCTACATTTATACTTATTATAATTATATGTTAGTCATATTATAGAATTTAAAGTAATCATGATTTTATGAAGATTAGACAAAAAAATTTCATTCTTACTCCAATTTCTTGATAGTGATATTACAGTTATCTTTAATTTTATGACTTAATTGAAATTGTTTTATTATTATTGATATTAAATTTGATTGCAATTATATTAGATATGGAATGATAGGACTAGGAAGTAGTCAATCTCATATATTAAATCAATGAGATACTTAAACAAATGATTGAGTGCTTATTATAAAACAAGTTCGTTGAACCGATCCAATATAAAAATTTTATTTAGAACATACATGCATGTCTATGAAAATTCTCATTATATTGATCGTATAAGTGATCTTTTAATTTGATATCTCCAAATCTCATATAAGGATTGTTATATTTTGATATTAATTATTTCCTACCCTTGGTAAAGGCAGCTCAATCATTATTCATTAAATATAGCATGAATTATATGAAGGCAGTTGAGAGTTTAATATAGGATTCTTCACCTTAAAGTGATTAAGAAGAATGTTTCGTTGTTTTCAATTAGAATTTATTCAAGAATTCTTGACCAAGGAGGAATAATACTTTGAAAATAGTTTTCAAAAGTCATTAACATAATCAATTACTGACGGTGGAGAAGTAACATGATTGGACTTAAATAAACTATATATTAATTATATGTTCTATGTCTAATTGAAATATTGTATGATGTAGAGATTGAATTATACAAAAAAAATCATATACAAAACTGTTAGTCAACTTTTAACATTTATATCTTTAAGTTGTTATAACTCGTTGCTAGATTTTAATCTTGATCTTCGGATATAAGTTAAATAAGTAGAGGATTATATGATTTAGTGTTATAATTTATACAATTGCCAACGTTCTAGGAACCTAATAAGTCACACACAAAGATTGGTTAAAGAGAGAGAAAGGTAATTTAATCAAGTTGTACTTGACTGTAAAGTTTAAGAAATTTTATGATTAAATATGAGATATTGAATAAATAAAGATTGGTATTTAATTAAAATTAGTTTTAATTCTAATTAAGATTTAATTAAAATTAGAATTATATCTCAATTAAATTACTAAAAAAGGTCCAAACCTTATTATAAATAGCATAGGTTCTAAAGGAGTTAGCACTTCTTACCTACCTTTTCTACACCACTTGTGGAGTTCTCTCAACTTACTCATATAGATACCATTAGAGACTAGACATATTTATAGATATAGTAGTTACAATGAGCTAATTTCATAAATAATTTACGGAAAATAACAAGAAAATGTATGAAGATACATAATAAAGGTACGATTTACATTTATGTGTTTATCATGTTATATAATTTAAAACAATTTTAGCTTTCGAGAAATCAAACAAAAAATTTTAATTCTCATTTCACTGTAAATAGTATTCGCTCCCACCTTGTCTCATCATTTATAGCCATTAATCATATTTGGGATAATAAGCCCTTAATGTTTTAGCCAAATGTGTGTTGAGAAGGTTAAACTAAACTTTATCATAATCATTAGAAATCTGTTAGCATGTGATAATTCTAGTTTGGCTTTTTGCATAGAGTCTAAGATGCATAGTAAATATACTTAAAATAGATGGAATGATAAGAACAAAACTTTGATTTTGATAGACAAATGCTCATAATTCCCATTCCAATTGTTTGGGTAATGTTGAATAATGCTTGTAGACTTTATTATAATGTTGAATGTGATGACTAGTATTGTAGAAGGAGAGAGGTCATTTGGTGAATAAAATGTAATAAGTCATTTGGTGAATAAAAGTGTAATTTCATCTAATATCTTTGCCTGAGTAGGAAGGTGGAGCTTTATAGTAGCTCCATGGAAAAGTATGATATGTTTCACTAATTGGGGCATTTAGCTTGTTTTTCATCTTAACTCCGGTTAAGTTATCCAAAGTCTCATCTTTGTATACACCTAAGATTATAGGCACTATGCAAATATTATTTATACATAAAATTTTGTCTAGTAAAATGTGATCAATAGTTTTTTTAGGTAAATTTTATTGAATTTTGTTCTTATAACTATTATTGTATTGTAGGTTTATGCATTGCCAGAAACTAATTTTAAAGATTAACTTAGGAGGAACTTGATAAAACAACTTATTAATGGATGGAAATTACGGATGACACACCCTTATCTTAAAATGACTAGGCGGCCTGCCCAGTATCCCACTGTGACCTTCTGATCGATATTTGATCCAACTAGAAAGTTCTTGTGGAGCTAAGCCTATTTCCTTTTTAATCGAAAAGCTTTAATGCATCATAAAAAGATACAAGTAGTGGAGTTTTTTTAATCATTTTTTATTAAAAATTTCGGTAACACAACCGTTGTATTTTATCCTTCCCAAAATTTTCAAATCTCTATAAAAGTTTACATACACTTCTATAATCATCTCAAAATCTCCACTACAAATTTTAGAGTTTAAGTCCATTCACAAGCAATTTCAATAATCACTTCAATAATCTTAAAAATAAACTCAAACATATTCATGCATTTAACTTTAAAACATCCATATACATGCGTTCTTTACAGAAAATATAGTTCAAAACATATTTATGAAAATGCAAATGCTCCCAAAAACATTTACAAGGCAAAATTGCCTACATAGCAGTAATGACAAAGTTGACTAGTTGTGAGGTAAATTTCCTATTGCTGAAACCCCTTAGTGTGCTCTTGGGAGGTTTCATTTAAAAACAGAAAAGAGAGTGTGAGCTAAATGAACTTAGTGAGTGCTAGAATTTTTATTCAAATAAAAAATAAGTATTTAAACCTCCCTAAAAACAAATTCATCTCAATTTGTATAATTCAATATTTAATATGAAACATATATACTTCTAAAAATTAAGATTCTCAAATCACTTTTAAAATAAATAGTGGAGGCATTAAAAATGTCATGAATTTCTTTCACGATATAGCCTATCACTAACTTCTTTGCCATATGGTACCCTTAGGCATAAAGTTACAGAGCTAGTTCTGCATCGCTTACCTACGACTGGTTACCTACTAGTTATGGAGCTGGTTCTACATTGCTTATCTACACTAGGATAACCGTTATACATCAGTAGTTATGGAGTTGGTTCTGCATCGCTTACCCACAACTGATCAACCACTAGTTACGTAGCTAGTTCTACATCGCTTACCCATACTAGGTTAACCACTATATACTAGTAATTATAGAGCTGATTCTACATCGCTTACCCGCGACCATTTAACCACTAGTTACGAAGCTGGTTTTACATCGCTTGCACGTACTAGGTTTATTGTTATATATATATATATATATATATATATATATATATAAAACCTATCAGTATACCTTAGGCTAAAAAAACCATTTCCTTTTTATCAACCAATAACATCATCTCAATATAAACTCAAATCATATAAGATTCAACTTTCAAACTTAAATTCATATATTTATAAAAAAATAAAATTATATAAGAAATATTCGCTTATAATGCATCATTCACTTAAAGCTTATAATCCATATTCACTTCACGATAGAATAGAAGTCTTTTTCATAAAATACATTTAAAATGCACTCATCGTTAAGTAACTTTATCTCCAAGCACACTCACGTGTTCTGTGCTTTTCCTTTACCTACACAAGTGCATTTCACTTAGGCATTTATTTCCAAATTTGGAAATAAGACATTAACATTATAAATTCGGTTTAACCGAATTCGAGATTAGTATTTAATTGCATAACACGTAAGTTAATCATATTTCTGTTTACTACTGTAAGCTAACCTATTATTCTTCGTTTCCAATTCTAACTTCAAAAGTCACTTAAATCCATATTTTACCTATTCTAAATTATCAATTTCTTCAAAACACTTTCTCACTCAATTTAATTCACCATATCATGATCATGCATGATGAGTCACGGTTATCACCTATGTCTAGAATCCATACCTCCAGTTGTTCCTTACTTTTCACATAGTAAATGTTCAAATTAGGCTTTGAGGTCTTTTAGACATTTTTCCCCTAGTTTCCATATCATCAAAAATAATGCCACTACAACTTCTAAATCATAAAAAATGTACCAAATATCACAATCTGTGTCAACACAGGGATAGTATCAGGTTACCATTTTCAATCTCAAAATTTGATATCATTCATTCAGAATTAGGTCTAGGTTTATCTTGAGATTTTTAGTACTAAGTCTTATGTTTCATCTCCAATTGGAACCACTCAATTTGGAGGTTTGTAGGACGATTTATGGCCAAAATAATAGGACTGGTTCAAACTAATCTACAACATAATTCTACTATACCTTCCTCTCTTGTTATATTTAATCAATTCTCTGTAAAGAAACACCTAAATAACACCAAGAAACCACTGATCTTAAGCACATCCTTCTTACTAAAAAAAACACATAAAAATCATAAATTTAAGTTAGGAAAATTGACCTTTTTCTTTCTCCTATCTTTTGGGTAAATGATGAAAACTTAGGTTTGATCAAGATTTCTCCACATCTCCATCAAAACCCATCAACAATGGAAGCCCTCTTCTTCCTCTCTCCTTGGACAACCTTCAACCTTGTTTCTCTCCTTTTCAATTTCTTTTTGGGCTCTCTCATGTTTGCTCTCTCAAACACTCTCACGGTTATGTTCAAATAAAGCCAAAAATCTTATTTTATTCTTTGTATACTTAATGCTTTATACATGTCAATGTCTTAATGGTTGTCTCTAATGACTAATTATTAATTTAATAAATGATGTTAAGAAAGCCTTTAATTGGTCATTAGGTGTGACTCACTAATCCACTCACACCATTATACACAAAAGACCAAAATGTCCCTTTTATTATACACAAAAGACCAAAATGTCCCTTTAATAAGTTTAATTCACTAACTAATCGAACTACATTCTAAAAATATTCCACAATCGTCTTATCATCAAGTTGACCATGAAATTTTCTAATTAGGGTCAATATTTATTGATTCGATTCTTTAAAAATTTTCAAATGGGTTTAAAATCATTAATACCCATTACTTTCCAAAATGGGCATTTTAGTCCTAAACTTTCAGATCTCCCAAAATCCATCTTATCGGACTTATTTTCGATCCGTTTCTTTATCATTTAACTATAAAAATTATTCCAGATATTTTTCATTATTTCGAGGTTGGGTCCCAAAAAAATTCACTACTCATTTGAAAACATTATTCATTGAAATAAAAAATTCAGTGAAAGGAAACGCTTAGGGTTTTACAATAATTTTTATTCAGTGAAAAAAAAAGGTTTAGAGTTTTATAAAGGATCACTGCCCCATCACTCCCATTGCAAAAAGTAGCTTGGGAAATCTATAAACTCTTAAGTTATAGGAAATAAATCTTAATTAATTCACATAATCACTAATATCAAAATTTAGAACATATAATTCTTATGATATAAAATATAAACATAAACTTAAAGAATTTTATGAAACTGGCCTATTTTTATTTCATTTTCAAAGAAATTAATTTCTCTTTGTTGAACTCTTTTAAAGTTTACAAACATTTCAGATTAATTAATTTACATTTGTTGATTGTAAATATTAATAGGTAGGAGAATGACCAATTCATATCTTTTATGATTTAATTTGTTACATCCATTACATAATAAAATGAATGATTATGGTTATTTAACTATTTAATTATTAATTAAATTTAAACATAAATTATTTATTAGTTTAGTTTATATTCTAACATTCTCCCACTTGACCTAATTATAAAATAATTCTAAAATTAAATACATAACTTTTAGCACATAAAGATAAATCTTGAAAGTTCAATATAACAGCTATATATTATTTTGCATCATACTTCCTTCCATATACTACAATATTCATTGTTCACTATACTAGGTCCATAAATAATGATATAAGAAAATTCCATCATATCTATAATTATGGCTCATAGTCTGTCTTTTTTAAAACATCAAAACATAAATATATACATTGTTATAAAAATAAACAATCATTAATGCATAATCAAAAACACATAAACAAGCTTAGAGTGCTAGCATCATCATAAACAAATGTCGTTTGATGGTATAACTAGGACATATTTTATGTACATGGTCCTTATTAGTTGTAATTCCTTTGTTAACTGGTTTGTTGTCATTAGATTAGTACTAATATATACAACAAATATTCTTTATTTTTAAACTTTCTCCTTAACAAAAAAAACTTCATTTTTTTGACCTCTTTAAGAAAAAACCATAATGTATAAACCGTGATTTCAAAACATGCCATGAACTCTTCTTCCATGGTAGATGAAGTAATGATAAACTATTCAACACTCTTTTATGGTCAAAAATCCAAATTCCTAAAATAAAATTTTACAACCGTAATGTATGAACTGTGGCTTCAAAACATGCCATGAACTCTTCTTCCATAGTAGATGAAGTAATGATAAACTATTCAACACTCTTTTATGGTATTACTTTATTCTCTAAAAGAAATAGGTAACCAAATATGCATTTTCTGCTATCAAGACATCCAATAAAATCTAAACCTCACTATCCAATCACTTTCAGATGATCAGACCTTGAATATATGATTATATAGTTCTCCGTTCCTTGAACATATCTCAATTCTTTCTTTTTAGCTTTTTAATGATTAATTATAAGGTTACTTTGATATTTGCCCAACATTTTAACTACAAAACTGATATTTGGTTTTGTACAAGTTTGTAGATACATTAAATTGTCTATAATTGAAGCATAAATAATTGATTGTATCTCTTTTCGATCTATATTTTTCTTTGAAATTTGTATAATACTAATTTTGTCCCCTTTGTCAATAAGAACAATTCTTGTTGAAAACTTATTCGTATTAAATCTCTTTACAATTCTTTCAATGTAAACTTTCTTATAAAATCATAATAATCCTTGTGTTCTATCACATATTATGCCTCTCGCATATCTTTCATCTCAAAATTCTTAGAGTGAAAATATTTTACCTCAATAATATACCTAAGTCATTATCAGTAACTAATATATTATCAATATATAGAACTAAGAAAGCAAACTTAAACTCACTCTTTTATTATATACATTGATCATCATTGTTTTCCTAAAAATTGAAAGATGTTATATTATTATTGCACTTAAGATAACATTATCGAGAAGCTTGTTTAAGTCCATATATTAGCTTATTAAGTTTTCACACCATTTGACCTTTAACTGAAACCTTTAAGTTGGTCTATAAATACATCCTGTTAAAGATCCCTATTAAGAAATGTTGTTTTTGCATGTATTTGGTGTAACTCTAAAATATACTAAGCCACTAATGCCATTATAATCTTTAATAAGTCTTTCTTTCAAAGAGGTGAAAAATGTTTTTTTATAATTGACACCTACTTTTTGAGTATATACATTAGCAACAACTTTAGTGTTATTTCATTCAATATTACCATTTGAATCATATTTATTTTTAAAAACCCATCTACATATAATTTGTTTATAACCTTCTGGCAATTTAATGAGATCTAAAACTTTTTTTCTTCCATGGATTGTAATTCTTCTTTCATGGTATCAATCTAATTCTCAGACTCTGCACATTTTGTAACTTATGAAATTGAAACTGGATCTTTATTAATTGTAATATAAACATTTGAATCTTATAAATAAACCATATAATTATTTAAAATAGTAGACTTTCTTTCTCTTTAAGATCTTTTCAAAGGTATATTTCTTGTAGTTCTTATGTAGCAAGTGGTTATGAGTGTGTTTTCTTATTTAAATATTATTCAGTATTGTCTAAATTTACATTAATTACTAAATGTTATTTGAATGACTATAAATGAAGGATTCCTGATGGAGAAAGGAACCTTTATCATTACTTCTTCGATAACTATATTTTGTCATTCATTACTCATATTAACTGCACCATTCTCAATTATTAACATTTCCAATTTCCATAATTTTAGCATTACAATTTGAAAAATAAAACGTAAATCCTTTATATTTATTTAGGTAACCTCCAAAGTATCCACTAATCATTCGAGAGTCTAGTTTCCTTTCATATGGAGTATATATTCTTTCCTTTATCAAACAACCCTAAATATGCAAATATCTTAAACTAGGTCTCCAGTACATAGTTTACAAGGAGTTTTTAGAGCTAACTTACTAAGAACCTTGTTTAATAAATATATAGAATTTTTAAAGGCATACATCTATAACAATTTAAAGAATGAGGAGTTACTTATCACACTCCTAATTATACCCATCAATTTCCTATTACACCTTTTTGTCATATAATATTTTTGGGGTATGCTTAGCATAATGTACTATACATATATGACAAGTCCTTCAAGAAATTTTGCAATTGGACTTAGACATTGTCATAACCCATCATATTTACCTAGTATTCATGTCCTCTATCATATCTTATAATTTTAACCTTTTTTCTAATTTTTTTTCAACCTTAGTAATATATACCTTAAGGGCATTCATTACTTGAGGTTTTTACTTAAAAAGTAGGCACAACCATTGTAACATCCCATTATCCCATGTTACGGGTTAGAACACTAGAATACCATACATAAGAAAGTATTGAGAAGTTAGGAAGTGCATTTCATGCTTATGCATAATATGGCATACACAAATATATGAACATTGATTTTTGCATATTAAAATGATTGTACATGTATTCATTGACATTTTATGGGTATAATTGATTTATAAATGTGACTTTTGATTTCAATTGTGGTTTATATGTATTGAAAATTGAATTGGTGGGTATAGGTATTAATTTAGAAATTTTGGTGAAATTTAGAAAATTCCTAAATTTTTGGGTATTTTGGACTATGAAAAATACCGAGTGGCAAGACAATTGATAAATGGTAGTAGAAATAAGTGTCAAATGATAGTTTTTATAAATGAATTTAGGAATTATTGACAAGTGTCATCGAAAATTGGAGAAATTAGAGTAGAGATTGGAGATAAATGGACTAGTTAGTAAAGAGGACTAAATGAAGAACCATAAGAAATGGACAAGTGGCAAGTGAAAAGTGTCACTTGCTATGCCATTTAATCAACCACGATTCCTTTAACCTAATGAAAGGCCAATGTAATTGTTTTGTATTTTACTTTCTTCTTCTCTTGGTAATATTCATCATCTTCTTCATTCTTCTTCTTTTTCACAATTTTGCTTCACCAACCTTCATCCACATTACACATTGCTTTTATATATTATTTTCTACTCCCATCTTGTTGTCTTCTTCATCTTGTCTCTAAAACCTAACCTAATCTACCCTAGATGATTGATCATGAGTTTTTATATGTGTTTTAATGTGGATGTATTAATAAAGAGATTACGTTCTTAATTGTAGTGAGTTAATGCTATTCATAAATTGTTTGGTAAAAAGCAATTATGATAATGAATTAAGAGATGAATGATTATAAAAAAGGAAGTTTGAAATATGGTGATGTGTGTGTGGATGAAGAGGTTAATAGAGTTATGTCTTACTTTGTGTTTTGATAAGTGACAAATTATGAGTTTAGGGCTAATAAAAGGGAGTACTATGGTGTATTGAATTGAGATGAATTAAAGCGATAGTTAGGGTTAAAATGGAGGTGTTAATGAAGTAGAAAAGATGCAAAAAATTGATGTTCAAAGTGTATATAATTAGGTTCTGGTTTTGTTAATTGTGATAATCATGGGTTTTGGAATTATGTGTAGTTTTAATTGAACTAAAATTGAGGTCTAAATGAAGAGGTTATCAACTTGAAGTGAAGAATTGTGAAGAATGAATTGTTCGATACTTATGAATGAGATATTATGGAAAAAGGATAGGATTTTATGAATGAAGAGATTAAGTTGGAAATGTTAAACCAAATGAGTAAAAGTTTGAGAGTTTAATGCAATCAATAGGTTGCGTAATTAGCATCAAATGAAGTTGCATTAATGTGTATGAATTATGGGAAATTTGGAGTAGAATTGAAGTAAGTATATGTGTTAAATTCATGTGGATAAAGGAAGAAAAATGCAGGGCACGATCGTGGCTTTTACCCTACGATCTTGGCCTGACAAAATAAAGTTTCTGTCACGATCGTGGCCTCACCTTATGATCATGGCCTGGCTATAAAAAGTTTCTATCATGATCGCGGCAGGAGCACCACGATCGTGACCAGCTCTAAAAAGTTTCTGTCACGATCGTAAGAGGGACACCACAATCGTGGCCAGACCTATAAAGAAAAAGAGTTGTCTTTTGAGTGAAGTATGAACTAATCAATGCTAAGGTGCATTCATATGAGATATTTAAGCTTAAATGAGATCTGAATGAACCAAGTTGATGTTGAAAGAGGTGATTAAAGGGAGTGAAGTGTATTATGTATTAAAGAATGATTAGAAGGTGTTCTTAATTGATTTTTGAAATTTATATTAAGGAAATATACTCAGGATTGTCATTGAACATGCACTATACATGACATATATACATGTGCATATGATTGATTATTCATATGAATATGAATAGTAGTAATGGTAAATGTATATGTTTGCATGTTATAAACGAGCAATTAAAGCGATTACATCCAGACATTGTCGGGACTTCAAGGCAATAATCTATCTGAGAAAATTGTGAGTAACCTAAGATGGTCTTACTTAGATTATTTGTTTGTTAAACTATATATTGAATTATTATATGATGTGTATGTACTGATTCCAGACATTGAATGTATGAGGCATTTGATGCATGGATAATTTATTAAAAGTGCTCATTGAATGTGAATTCGACTGAATAAATGATTCTCTACTTAAATGTTGAATGCTGGACCAAGGTCTTATGACAAATGTGAATGAGATTGTGATTGTTGGACCCCACACCCCGCCCTTAGGTCGGCGGTGTGTGTTTACGGGACATACCGCGGCATCCAACCTTACTCAATATTGTCCTCTTTGGTCAAGGGTGAGTCCACGACTC
>JAOTAY010000002.1:18547802-18569574 GCA_025629805.1 Erythroxylum baracoense
ATACATTATTAGAACAAGTATGTAGTGAAAATCCTTTAGATCCTATTAAAAATCATAATAATCAATTAATTGAAATTCAACTTAAAGATCCAAAGCAAGAAATAAATGTTCCTAATCATATACCATATTCACAAATAGATGTATATATATATATATATATTCTTAAAGAAATTATTTACGAATACAAAATTGACATTTAAATAAAATAACCTCTACTTAATTATATCATGCTTGCAATGTCTACTCCATATGATTGCAATTTATTATTTAACAACTAAGATTGTTTTGAATTATTATAATTTTATTCTTGTTTGTTATAATTGTGATATAAGATTTCTTTAGACTTTTTATTAATTGTGTTTTAAATTATTTCCTTTAAATTTTGTTAAGATGATGCCTTTTTTACTACACTTCTCTTTGTCTTTGAGTTTTATTTATTTATACTACACTTACACAACTCGTTTTAAAATTAATACTAATTGAATTACTTTTTTGTATCTTGATTATTCAACTAAATAATCAATTTATTTAAAACAAATTAGATTTCTCAATTCATTTTATTAATATTACGTGGATTTAGTTCAAATAATGAAAAAAGTTTGCACATTCCACAAATAGTTTTATGTACTTTATAGATTTTTGTATTTTTTGTTATTGTAAACTAATGCTATTATATTTAATATTTTAAATTAAGAGTGACGATAGAAAATAATTCTAAGTGACGATAGAAAATGATTCTATGTGATAAATTGCTAGTCTTATTAAATTCTACTCTATATATTCAAGCAAAATTTATTTAAAAATCTAATTATAATGTTATTGAAAATACTTACGTAATGATTTGTAATACTTCAAGTAGAGTTTTAAGAATTTGATTTTTTTTTCTAATAATAGTTCTTGATCGAGTTATATTCAACCTGACTTGATTCAGTTTAATCCATTTTAAGAAAAATAGATTGATATAAGAGGAGATGAGATAGTTGCTTGCTGTAGAATGAGTTCAGTGAATTCTTACCAAATAAAAAAACTTTATATTTGATATAAAATTTTTAAATATTTAAAACATTGTATGTTTACAAACCAAATGAATCATACCATTTGATTTTTTTAATTTATAACTTTTTTACTCAAATTCAGGCTGAGTTGATTCAGCCTCCTAAAACCAAAAGTGATTCATATCCAATTGAAATTGAAGTGAGAATTGCATCACCCCTCTCAGGACCAAGCCAACCCCAATTAATTCAATACCAAGGTTGTTGTCATCCCATCAAATAATGTTAATCCTACAACCAGGTTCAATGAGGACTTTCGAAATCAAGACAACCCCAGTTGTCTATTTGTCTCTATAACTCTTTTTGTGGTATTTGTGTCAATGGTTCTGAGAACAATCTTGTTGATATCCTTTACGATGATCACATAATTATTGAATATTCTTACACGGACAAATAAACACAAGGGAGGAAACTGAAAACATGTACTTCAGAACCGACTAACGACATAACTACTCTCTTAAGTTGCGGAGGAAAAACGGGAACTTTTAGGAGAGCTCCAAAAGTAAAAAGCTCTATTAACATAATCTTTTGATAGACATAAAATCAGTTTCTGCAACGCGTCTTATAATCACAAAATGATCCACACGTGTATGCTACAATTCTTCCACTTGGACTGAAAATCCACAAGGGCATCGCTTAATCCTAGTTGAGCTTTCCGCGTCAAAACTTTGATCCTCTACCAAAAATACATGCTCGTGCTCTTCAGCTTGTGTGATGAATGGAGCATAAGATTTAGAATCGTGAATACTTGCCTCTTTACTACCTAGAAGTGGCATATTATCATGATTGCCATTAAAAACATTTCCCTCGGCACTTCTGCTGCTGATTAACTCGGATGGCAAACTGGTCCCA
Organism: Erythroxylum baracoense; assembly: GCA_025629805.1. Classification (NCBI taxonomy): domain Eukaryota; kingdom Viridiplantae; phylum Streptophyta; class Magnoliopsida; order Malpighiales; family Erythroxylaceae; genus Erythroxylum; species Erythroxylum baracoense. Next base: position 18,549,707 of record JAOTAY010000002.1, read on the forward strand.
TAAGAGTTCTTCAACCTTTGCCTCGTGATAATTGATGAAAGAAGTTGGTACCACCTAGTAAGAGCTTGTGTTTCATTTCGTTTCTTCTCTTCGGCCTCTCTGAGCTGCTCTTCTTCAGCGTATGCCTGTAGAACAAGTACTAATTCCAACATCACAAAAACAATTGTGCCTTTACTGTAAAGAAACTAAAGTTCCATATTTATTTCCCAATTAACTGCTCAATGAGTAAAAGCAGAAAATCAGTTTACATACGCAAATAAGTTATTATTGTTAGCTGAAAACTTGTTTACTACGATTTGTTTAAATCAGATTTGGAAAAATAGAAAAATATTTCAACTTGTCAAGACATAAATTGAAATATTGGCAAGTTGGAGTTAGTTTGATTGTAACAGGAGAACCTTGTCTTCCAGGAAACATTTTCACACATACGGTTAGCAAAGAATACTCGGACAAATATTTGTACTCTAGGAAGCAGAGAACATTCCTTTAGCGAGCGTGCCCAAATAATGTTAGACAGAAAGAAGAATAAGATACTAGAATGTCATCTCTAGGTATTAAGAAGATATTCACCCAGATGTACAGAAGAACAAATCCCAACACCATTACTCCTCATAATTTTCCTTCATGGTGTCTAAATAAATATAGCAATAGTAATAAGATGCACAAAAGTAGATGAGGATTACAATGTGTTACAGATGAAAAAAAAGAGGGCAAAGGTGTTAGCTTAAGTTTTACTCGAGTAAACGATGTTGTATTTTCCAACAACCAAGGACGACAGATGTCACAACCTCTGTAGAGACGGCCATTAGTTTTACCTTTTTTGCTTTTACCTATGTAACCAGATTAACGGCTATATAAGCTGACTGCTGGTGTAAGGGAAACATAATCATTAATCTATAACAACCAAATATTCCCTCAGTCTTCTCTCTCTCTTCAGACCTCTTTCTTTTGCTGATCCTTCCTTATTCATTATTCTTCGTGCAGGAGCAGAGACTTCCCAAGTACGTGGTTTCAATGGTTAACCTTAGCTAAATGGTGGTCCAATACCACCCACCATTCATCCCTCACCATTCGAAGTCCTGTAGTTGCCCCCTACCAATCCATGTTCCCTTTTTTGCTAAAGATTCTAAGTTACTGGTAGTCGATGATATCTTGCAAGATCGAGAACCTACCAAGTGATAGAATTTCATTTACAAATAGCACAAAAGAGGATGCTACGACAGGCAAACAAGAAGAGGGTTGATAGAGAATTTCACATTAGGAAGTTAGTGTTTGTTATACTTCAACCATATCGTTAGGATTGTAGCTAAGAGGTCTAACCAGAAGCTAGCTCCTAGATTCTATGGACCTTTTGAAATAATAGACAAAGTCAGACCAGCTGTCTACAAGCTTGAATTTCCCCCTGAAGCACTCATACACAACGTCTTTCATGTGTCTCAGCTAAAGAGACACTTGTCATTCTCTAGCAGGTTCTCTCCTATACTCCCACTAGAGCTTAGAGCAGAGGAAAGAACTGTGGCCATTTTGGAAAGAAAAATGCTCAAGAGGCATCATAAACCCGGCTACTCAAGTGCTGGTGAAATGGTCAGGTCTAGCAAGACAAACCACTTGGGAAATTTTGTTCAGCCTACAAAAGCGCTTCCTGGGCCTGAAACTTGTGGACAAGGTTCGTTAAAAGGCAGATGGTATTGTTACATATAAAGAGAAAGAAGATGGTGAAGGTTATTGCTCTTAAGTTTTACTTAAGCAAACGATGTTGTATTTTCCAACAACTAAGGGGTATAGATGTCATAACCTCTATATTTACTGCCATTAGTTTTACCTTTTTGCTTTTACTTAAGTAACCAAATTAATGGCTATATAAGCCGATTGCCAGTGTAAGAGAAACATAATCACTAATCTATAACAACCAAATATCCCCTCAATCTTCTCTCTCTTTTGCTGATTCTTCCTTATTCGTTCTTCTTCTATTTCCCACTAGTTGCTTTTGTTGGTATTGCAATGGTATCATTAATCCGTAACATGAGAGATAGCTCCAAAAGGAAAGGATGCTCCAAGGGAGCATGACATGCATGCATTAGGGCTTAAAAAACCAAATTGTGTAAAAGAAGCAATACAGTACCTCTAATATTGCATCTTTAAACTCGGTACAGATTACTATACCATCAAAGATAGGAATGGAACGACCACTTCTGAATTCAAAGCCAACCATGGCAGGTGCATAATCAATCTCCAGCCTTTTGGCAACATTAAAAACCCTTGGTAATCTCAAGTGCACAGTCCCTGTTGGCAGGCACTTCTCAGACCAAACATCAACTTGTCCACGCTCATTCTGAAATTGAATTCAGAATGCCAATCGTTAAAAATATAGATTTTGGGGGAGCAGCAGTATTGTGTGTCTGTTAAATTTTATTATGTAAAGCAAGTACTGTGCACTTTCAAGCTGTTATAATATTATAGTGTACCAACAAGCCACATTGAACAGAACCAGAAGAAAATATTCAGAGAATAGTAACTGCCTTTTACCATTAAAAAAAGACCATCTATAAACTGTTTATATCAGTTGAAATCCATGGTCTGAACCTGAAATTAATTGGTCAATTATGTTGCGGAATGGTCCACAAACAATTTCGTCTTGTGTGCAAAGATATAACTGAGTATTGAATAGACTAAAATCTGGTTTAGTTGAGGTTATTTGAGTTGGGAACAGATCATGGCAGAGCAGAATTACCCAACTGTTTAAACCACATATTTAAGCTAATTTTAAGTCACTTCACCAGAAGTAGGAAAAACACTCGTTGATAAACACACAGATAATCAGAAATTGACACATGAAGCTCATGCTTCTTCATAAATACTTACAATCATTACCGGCAAACTTTCCAATTGCATATACTTTTATTTCACTTATGGAAAATTAAATCTTAGGGACGGAGTACGTATAATAAAAGTTTCACCTTTGGCACAATTCCATTTACAGCATGGGGCAGTTCCAAGGGTTCCAGTTGCCACTTGCCATAAAGTTCAACCATTCCCTTAGAACCACCCTGTCCAGAATCATCATCTTCTGAAGGTTGTGCTTTCTTAAGTTTTCGAGATTCCTTCAGCACCTTCAACGTACATCATATTTATTTCAGCATTATGTCCAGTTCCAAGTAAAATATCAGAATTAGAGTGAGCATCATGTCAATGCATCATACCTTGGCTGGAAACTCATTGGCTTTAACCTGCAGCCCTTCACGCATCCATCTTTCCCTCGTTTTCAGTGATTGCAAGCATGTTCGGGGATAAACTGGATTACCAGAACAAAAACCCAGAATGGGACCTTTGGGATGCAGTATCTGACACTTTGTAAGCCATTTTTCGATTGTGTATAATGGGTGATTTCTATAGGCCTGCAAAAGAAACATCAAATTTGAACTTCTCCAATCATGATGACAGAACAAATCAACCACCATACCTGCTGATTAGTGGGTAGTGGCTCAGTTAATGCTCTTGTTTCCAACTCCATATCCTCAAGAGAACTCCTTGTGCCAACAAAAGAAAGTGTGGTAGAAGATCCTGCATCAATTGTCATTTCAGATTCTTCAGGCCTTTCAATGGATACTGACTTTGCAGGTAAGTTCACATGGTCACGAAGATAACACCAAATTGGGAAACAAAAACGCTAGTGATGCTTTCACACCTTTGCATTTTGTAATTGACAAAATGCTTCCCAAATCAATCTTACCTCCAGTTGCTCCAGATTCCAACACCCTCAGTGGTGCCAATACTCTATCCCACCAAACTGAGTCAATTCGTTTTGGTGATATCTTGTACCACTTCATACAGTACCTGCATTACAATCATATCTGTCTTACTCTGGAGTAGCCAATATGTCTTCAAACTATTCCAATAGTCTCCTAATCATAAACATCTGTGACAAGAAATCAACTAATACAAGAAAGTTCTGAGAAAAGTATTGCATTTAAAGCAAACCAAGATATTATTACCTGTCCAAATCATAAGGAACTATGCTAGAACTTTAGGTCAGTAGAAATTGAAGGGATGTACGGGTTCAAAAAGATGTTAAGAACATAATCTTTTTTGTGCAAGCCCAACTGAACATGTCATTATTCATAAAAATCACAAATATTTGAATGAACAAAATATTCCAAATCAAAAAGTAAAATACCTGCGGGTCACATCTTTAGCTCCATGCCCAGAAAAACCAACTACATATCTCAAAGATGTTCTGCACGCATCAGCTGCAGCTTCTACCTTCTGCTCTCCATCTATAATATCATTTACAGCATCTACATGTACCCACTTTCCGTCCAAGTTTTCTCCACTGCAATAGACTTCTGCCCAATACAGGGGAGAACCTATTTTCCTTGACCCAACCGCTGTTGAGATTCCCTGGTAGGAAGAGTCCTCACTTGCATTTCTTCTTACCCTTTTAATTGGAGAAGAGACACTTGAAGAGCTAGCTTTTGAGTTATCTACATTCAACCCCTTGCCATTTTGAGTAATTGCAGCTGCTGTTGCAGAGAGAGCCATTTGCAACTGCGTCTCAAACTCGACATCACCTTTTCTCTTTATACCCTGTGATTTCTCAATAACTTCAGGAATAATAACCTGTGTATCACATGTTGATGAGTATACAGTCTGATCTTCCACGTGCCCATTAAGATAAGAATCATGTGATTGAGATTTCTTGCTTTTTGAGTTGCTGACTTCACTTCTGCTTCTTGAGATCTTCAAGGAATGTTCATGAGCAATATTTTGCTCATTGCCTGACAATGATTTAACAGGTGATTCAGAATTTTCTTTAGCTCTATCTACCATAACTGTAGTAGTATTGAATAAGCTCCTGCAAACTCGGCTTCCGTCTTGACTTGAGGATTCACAATTATCGGCATCAGGCTTCAAAGAGACAACATCCAAAATGGACACATATCTGGAAAAAAAACATGCCTTTACTACATAGAAATACAGTAACATACTGCACACAGGGAACTAATGTTATCATAAACAAGAAATTAAAAAGCCATGAGTATCACTTTGGAGGTAACATATTAAAAAAACAATATCATTAGAGTTTTTCCAACAACTAAATACAAACATAACATAAGAAAAGTGAAAAGAGGAAATAAACCAAAATATAACCCATACTTGAATCATGAAAATATTTATAAATATCAGGGAACTCTGCATAAGAGTCAGTCTAATAATGCCAAAAATGCATACATACTGTGAGTACAAAAGTAAGTATGGAGTTAAGTCAGAAAATTCGTGGGTAACAGCAAGAAGCTAGAAATTCATTTCTAAGGCTTACCTATACTTAAAGATCTATAAAGGACTTCCTTTATTCAAACTGAAATACATAAGCATAAGTGTTCTGCACCTTCTTTGCAAGAACTTCTCTAAATCTCAATATTTATTATATGAGCACCTCTATGTCATTCAATAAAAAGGTTTAAGCATTTCAAGTAGTGGCCATGTTAAGTTGCTAATCAAGATATGCTTGTAGTCCATATAGTCTGAAAATAAATAATGAAGTTATCACATAATTCTTTTTGAATTCTTCAACATGCTAGTTTTAAAAATAATGTCTAATTTAAAATTGATAACAGCTTCTAAGGAAAGCCAGTGATACTGAAAATGAAATTATTAGCTAAAGATGTCCTGTAACTTTATATTCTTTCGATTAAAGGTAAAAACTCTTACAAAGGCTCAATTAAATACTTAAATACTTAAATAAGCAGCTATCTATGTCTCAATATGCAGACATGGAACTGAACTCAGTGTAGAATTGTTTGTCTTATCTGTACTTGACAAGTCATTCTACATATATACACAAGAACTATCTAACTAGGATGTCAAATGTCAAGCAAGCAATTTTGTTTTCCACACCAATGTATCTAGGAAGAGTTATGCAACATTTTGATTGAGTATCTGGAATTTATACAAGAAATTTTTTTGACAGTTTAAAGAAAAAGGTGTAATGATTGAAGAAATATAATCCCTCCAAAATCTACAAGAAAAAGTCAGGAAACTTTTCCCAAGGACAGAACCAATATAATGAAAATTTCAACTAGTATTTTGGAAGAAGAAACAATAGTCACGTATTATGTATAATTCCTCAACTTTGTCTGCAAAATACCTTGTTGTAAGTTTCAAAGCTCTGAATAGTGCTACTGACAAGGCTGAGATCTGTGAAAGGGGAAAAAGCATACCAGCATGTGAATCTAGACTCTCAGATTATGGATGTGTTCCCGAAGATAAACAGATGAAGAAAAAGATATGCAGCTCAGCTTGGGGACAGGAATTAAAACAAAAGCTCAGATTCAATTAAAATAAATAGAACAGAGTACACACAGCATGATCTTAAAACTAGTGTAATTAATAAGAGAACAAGAGTATACCTCCTCTGGAGTTCCTTCACGATTTTCAAGGGCATAGGCCAAAGCAGATTTAAATGATCTACTTTCATTCGCCACACCTCGGACATGAAAGTTATTGTGAAACTGCAGGTTTAACATAGACATGTTACAAAAACTGACCATTGATATTTTGTGAGACAGAAAAAAGGCAAGTTCTTCAAGTAAAAGAAAGTACCATACCCAACTGACAAGATGCGATAGGGAATTAGCAGTAAGCTTTGAGAGTTCTGATATTTTCAGCAAGTGTGCTGGTACAAGAGAAAGCAAAGATGCCTGACACAACAATTAGAACTTTTCTGAATCGACAGAGAGGGAAAAAGGGATCAAACAGAGAAAAAATTGAATGCTGTTTCTCTATGTGTTATATGCGTTACAGAGACAGTGGGAGAGAGAAGAAAACCTCAACATTTCCGTTTAAGCAGTACTTAGGCAAAAATAGGTCACATAAATGGCTAGAGTAACAGAGTGACTAGATGCATGAGATGAAACTAACCTGAATAAGAGGATCATCACAAGCACTGTCAATTATTCTTCCCCTTGCAAGTAGACAAAGTAAGTGGACCTTATGTACAAGCTCTGCCACCTCCTGTCCAAGAAAAGAAATACGATTTTCATGTATGGTGAAAAATATTATGACTACAAGATTATGTACAATGCTAATAAAGCAGAACCCACCTTTTCCTCAGCACTAGCACGACGAATAGGCTTGCGTTTGGTGGAATCAGTCGGCTCAGTAAAATCAAGAGTTATCTTCCTAATGGTGTCACCTGGATGATTATTTGCGGAATCCGGTACAGGAGTATAACCATCTTCCCAATCTGTGTCATCCATTTCTTCTTTACCTGAATTCTACTTCAAAGGAGTTCCCCAAATAAATTTCCCCTGGGATATTTGGCTACATGATGCCCATTACGAAATTGACCATCCAAATTATTCCCTTGTCTGCAGATGAAACTGAAAGTAAAGGAGTATAAAGAAGAATATAAAAAACTAATCACTAGATTTCTGAATTAGAAAGAACATTATCCAATTCGACTTAGGGAAATCAGAAATAACGAGAGAAAAACAAATCAACGGAGAAAAAAACCCAAAAACCAAAGAAAAACCTAACTTCACAAGCCCAACACAGAAGGTACGTACAGACCCATAAATAACAACAAAAAAAAAACACACACACACACACAACAGCGAATGCGCAAATAGAAGATATCCAGCGGGAATGTGTTTCACCACAAGAAATCAAAACTTGAAGAGTCGTAATGAAACGTGAACATGTATCATAGGCTAGTACGATTTGCAGAAGGCAGAGATAACTGTTATTGTAGAAAGAGAATCAGAAAATGAAGGGTTGACAAGCAGTACCCACAAATAAAAAGTTCAATAAGATAGGCAAGAGCTTGATTTCTCGCTAATTGCTTTCTGGTGTTTCCGTTCAAAATATTAAGCGAAACAGAGAAGAGTGGCGTGAGCGTGAAACAGAGCAAGAGGAGAGAGCGCGCGAGAGTCAAACTAGGAAAATATTTGACGGCTTAATAACTATTGACTGAAACTTTGGGCACCTTGTGTTGATTTTAATCCGACCAAAATACTACGTTTTAAGGACAGAACCCCTTTTCTTTATTTGGTAGATATTTAACGCTTAAAAGAAAGAGTTGAAGGTGGGAGAGTTTATCTACTGTTCAATCTTTACCATTTAAATGTTTTCTTTTTTTTAAAATTAAAATATTAGATCGCAATAAAATGTGATTCATGTTCCTTTTACATTAATCTTATAGAATATCAAAAACTGAAAACATATTTTAATGTGAAATTAAGTTTGTCAAATTACTTATTAAAAATGTTTACACTTGATCATCAAATAGAAATTTTACAATAATATTAACCCAAAAACGTCTTGGTCATACTAGAGATAAAATTCCAACTAATTTTCATACTGACACGACAATATTTGTTTCTTGCGGTCATTTAACATATAACGGGACTTACATCTCCTTTTTCAGTTGTCACACCTAAATTGGAAAACTATATAATGTGAATTTCATTAATTAATCCTGTTATTTAACCATTTACGTTTGGAAATAGCTTGCTAATGCAGTATGATCGATTACAAAATTAAAATCACTTTTATTTGGATGATGAACAACAATTTTTAAAATAATTGAAATTCAAAAAATTCTAATAATAAAAATTAAAATTTAGGGGTATAAATAAAAAAGATTCAAAGTTGGGGATTTTCAACCTCATAATTCATCTTAAAACATAAGCTAAACACTAACTGACAGATCAGTTATCTTACACGAATTGCCAAAAACCTCCCCAAATCTACAACCAAACTATGATCTAATGGTTAAAAATTCAGAGGTTGCAAAAACTTCGACACTTCTATGAATGACATGGCAACTTGGAAACTTCAGAGCCATATTTGGGCAACTGTTCCCATCAGATAACTAACCTTGGACTTTAGTTTTAGGAGATCACAATTGTGCTTGCAAGACAAAAGATCAGGGTGAGCCACCCGCTCCAGGGAAGAGTTCCGATATTTTGTTGAAAACATCCATAACCTGAAATGGTTAATACACAAATACATTGTCAACGACTCTTGTGGAAGTTTTGTTATGTTACTTGTACTTGCATCAACGTAAGTTCCACACTGATTTAGTGGGAAATCACACTGAGAAACGAATTTCAAAATTACAAACAGGCAATCAACTAATGCAAGTACAAAGAAAACTCAACCAAAACTATCAGGTATTAACTATTTTCCTTTTCAGACTCAGTCTTCCGCATAATCATTTGTTTCTGAAGAAACTCCTGTAAAGTTAGTTGATACAAGCATCTTTGATACGGGAACTATTGATCCAGGTAAAATTAAAAGACCCAACTGCATGACCATTATTTTAGCTGCACAATTGAACAGACAATTCTTCTTTTGCTCCAGTTTATCATTAAAACTATTGACCACGATAACCATGGCCATCAAAACGATGGCCCCTTAAGATGTTCCAAATTAAAAACACTCTCTTCCAAGTAGCTAAGAGACAAATTTGTTATAGAGAATGTTCCAATCCAAGAAAGTTTGGTCATACCTCCTTGTCATTCTGGTATTTGGCTATACTCAATGGGTTCTGTGAACACTGCATCACAAATAAAATAGTTGAGAATTAATCTCTAAACACGCATTTAAGATACAAGATTAATTTGGCTGGGACATACATCCATGATTGCTTGTTGAACCCTTGGATTTTGAAAAGCCATGGCAACATCAGGATTGGCCATGATTTTTTTTATCACTTCTTCAGGTGTGAGCCCAATTTGGTCTGCAAAACTCAAATACATAGGCAAATTGTCAACGATAAGAAAATATATTAGCTTCAAACAATTATCCAATCACACGCTAACAATTATCAATTTATAAGCTTTAAACCAAACATATGAAAACAATGTATGGAAGTATGACATATTATGTTTCTGTTAAGAGTATATCTGATTCCTTAATATTATTCATACAAAATCCCAGCATTTGATCATTAAGTTCAACCACAATGTAGCAACTGTTATTAATACATCAAGGAACAAAGGCCGTGCATCAGCATGAAACTAACCAAATTGCTGCTTGACCTCAGGACTATTAAGGTCAAAATTTTTCAACGACTCCATCATACGGTTGTCCCACTCACCGCTTCCCTTCATATTATTTCTGAAATAAACAAAGCCGCACAGAAAGAATTCAGATCTACCAATAACTAATGACAGACAAAATTGTACCACGACCATAGCCCAGACCTTCAAAAAGAAAATAGAACAACTACCATAAGTTAATGCACTCAAAATCACATTTAATGTTAAAAGATACACACATTTGCTTGTCCCATTCACTGCTTCCCTTCAGATTAATTCAGAAACAAACGAGTACAATAAGGAATTTTTTTTTTGAAAAGTACACACATTTGCTTGTCCCATTCACTGCTTCCCTTCAGATTATTTTAGAAACAAACAAGTACAATAAGGAACTTACAATTAACATTAACTAATGTCCTAGGCTCTGCTGATTACAAGAGTCATCTGAACCACCCAACTCACTTGGAAAAATTAGTATCAGACATACGTAGATAACCCATATAAAATTCCTCGTGAAGTGTAAAGTATGGTAACTGATGGTCATGGAGCCAAGAGTCATGTTGGCTGGATATGCGCAGGCATTCAAAAGTTCCCATATCCCACAATATATGAAGACTGGTGATCACAACAACATAAACTTCTCAAGCCAAATGATAAACATAAAGTTTCTCTGGGCGAAATACATGTTCTTCCAATTTTTTTTATCTTTTTGCATCACATGCTTATTATAGGTCCATAATTGTTTTCCAACAATCATATTTTCATGACTAACATTACTAGGCTATAATAAAATTGGAGTATCGAACGCATAAAACCCTATGATCAGCTGCCTTCCACAGAATTCACCAACAACATTCTTGATAGCACGAAGAAGTTAAAGATGAATAATGCTGGTGCAGAATTAATGGAATACTCGGGAGTCATCTGGATACACCTAAGATCATAACCACACAATTGAACAGACAATCCTTGTTGGTTGGTGGCGTATTAATAAAGCCTACAAACTCTATGGTAAAGAAGAGGCAGCAGATAAAGTCCTCCCTAATTTGACTTCACAGTATGACGGACGAGTTCCATAGTAGGATTACAGTGCTCAAAGGGATGCCAAACCAAGATCTTACAGTGGACATCATATTGAGAAAGATCTTACCGGCCAAATTTATATAAGCTGCCTGTCTCTGGAAGTCACATGAAATGTTGCAAGTTTCTAAAATGAGCTCTGAATGCTACTCAACCAGAAAGATTTTCAAATTTTACATTACAATTATGATATCCCTTCATGAAACATGATGCATATGTTTGATATCAAATTGAGAAGATTACATTCCTGCACAAGATCCCTGTTGCTAGAGATCGTATAAAATGTTTCCTCAAGCTTTTCAGATAAGCTACTAATGCCATGCAAACACAAAGGTTTAACTTTCAGTTGATTAAATGGTAGGCGTTGCAAGTAGACTTAAGTTGTGACAAGAACTCATTATCAAATGTCATCACCAGAGATTCCCAAGGAACTTAAAATGCTTGCATAGAGTAAAAACATGAAGAAAAAGTTCTAGCAAAAGAAAATCTCTGAAACCCATAAATATCAAAATACCAAGCATCAACCATAATCAAACAACACAAATATCAAAAGGAAGGAACAAGAACTTACAGCATATCTTGCAATTGTTGTCGATATTGTGGATTTTGTAGCATCCCTAATTAATATGCATCAGAAGCAAAAACTTAATCATTTTTGACAAAATTCAAACATGATCCAGTAGAGAAATCAATAAGCTCCACATTTTCCTCGAGAAACACAGGCTACAGCCTCTGTGTGTGTGTGTGTGTGTCAGAGAGAGAGAGGGAGAGGGAGATCGTCCCAATACAATACAGCCAACCACAGATTCAAACATCCAGTATACTAGCAGAAGACAAGGATACCCAGTATACTAGCAGAAGACAAGGATACTTACATTTGAAGGTTGTAGGATTCCTCATCTCCTCCGGTAAGTACCTGCAGGGATATAGGGTTTTATATCAGTGATAACTCAAAACAGAAAACCAAAATATTAAACAAACAAAAGGCATGGAAAAAGCTATCCGATTATTCTGGTGCAATCTTGCATTACCACCCCAAAGGCTGAATTAATATGTTATGGAAAAGGTGAAGACAGTATAAGAACAATAAGATTCATTATATAACTGGAAGTAGGAGAATACAACAGTAGGAAGATAGTAACAAACTCAAGGGAGAAGGAAAAAGGGAGTTGAACAAAGAAAAAGATATATCATGGATATTCATTAGAAACCTAGAAGCATCTAAGAGGACACAACAGCAGTAAAACACTAACAAGCTCAAGTAAAAAGAAAGAGAGTTTTGGATAAAAGAAGGGTTATACGGATAAACAATCTTCTGCACGGTTGGATCTTCCAACATTGTCTCCAAAGCTTCCACTGATAATACTGGGCCTGCTTTCCAGATCATAAGTTACTATTTCATTCAAATTCTTTTGAAACCAATAAATTCTTAACTAAAAACAAATGATTCAATCAAGCATAATATACCAATATAAGTACAGTTAAAAGGAACAAGACCAAAACAAGCTTCAACCAAATGCAAAAAGGAGACGAATCTATATTTGCTGTTAACCATGTAAGAGAAAGAGACTAATCAAACCTAAATGCACATGAAACAATCCAGTGCATAATTGCACCCACGTATAAATGAAAGAGAATAAAATAATCTTTAACAGAATTGTGAATACGTTCTTCAATAATTTACAGATTATTTTTGTCTTTATTCTTTTAGTTATTTATTTACTGTTTTTGCAGGCAAGGACGGCTAGGGAAGAGGACTCAAAAGCTCAAGCTACTCTATACGTCTTCAAATCACAGCTGTTGGCTGGAGCCATCCATTCCTTTTCACAAGTTTCGTACGCGTAACTTTATTCTCTGTCTTGAAAATTAGGAGTCTTCAAAAAGATCTTCTGTCTCTTGTGGGACTAAGTTCTAGCATAATTGTAACTTTTCCTTTTAAAACAAAATAATCAGACACAAGCAGATCTAAATAAGCACCAAATCAGAAACTTTTCAGTCTTAGTGCCAATAGTAAGCAGATCGTCCTATGAAAGAAGGGAAGGAAAGATGACCTAGAGTATCAGGAGTTTTCATCTTCTTGAAAATGGATTTCATCAAAAACCCAGAGAGCACAGTAATAGTGTACTCTGAAATCATTTCTTCTTGAACTTGCAAAGTACACTCTAAGAACACTGCTTCATGCTTTTATAAAGAGCTTTTTTTGTGTACTTAATGGCTCAAATACTAAGAAACGGCTATTATTCCAGAACAGATCTTTGTAAAGGCAAAACAACACGCAAACAAAAGCTCTTCCATTCTTATCTCATTGTACAGAAGACATGCCAAGCTGCATACCATGTAAAATATGTTACAAAATATTAGGACCATTTTCAAGCCTCACAAATATCTTAAAACCTTTGGGTTAACTGTTTTTCAACTAATATAACAGCCTCTATGACCAAGATTATATCTGCCCTCCTTAGTGCCATAACTTAAGATATTTGAATGACTGTTTGACTCTAAACTGGTAAATGCTTATAAATAAAGAACTCAATGAGGTTTTATTTAGTGGGAGCTAGTGTTCTGACATTCAGAAGCTTCCATATGGATCTTTGTTACTTCGGTGTAGGAAGAACAAAAGATATAAAAGGTGCAGAATCACTGCACTTATAGACGTTACTTAGGGCTGACAATAAAAAGCCTTTTTGGTAGATTAAAGGTTACAAAATTAGAAGGGAGCTACTTTGAATAAATTGTTCTTAATTCTTTAGCTAATTTGTTTTTCGATATTCAACCAATGAAAAAAGTTAAGTTTTAGATAGAGTTTGAACCTTGGATTTGAGTGCATCGGATGCTGACATTTATGTATGCATAAAACAGCACCATTTTGACCAATGGATGCAGTGATTAAACATAAAGAAATTAAAGAAAGCAAATCACTGGTGTTTCTTTCAGCCAGAAGCCAAGATTGCTTTCGAGACTATTGACTATTATATAACCACTTTCAATTAATTAATAAAGCCTGTGTTCTGTAAGCTTCACCAATTATACACCCCCATCTAGGATTTTGTTTAATGAGCTAGATGATGTCATCTACAATTTGTTTAAGAAGATGGTGGAATCAATTTAAGGTTTACAAGAGGAATAAGAAAGGGCAGATTAATCAACCTCAAAACCTAAATTAGTGGGATGATAAGGAGGGGAATTTTCTTAGGGAGGGTCCGCACTATCCACATGGAATTCTTTGATGACTAGGAGGGATATGAATAGCGATAATACATTATAAAAATAATAGCTGTTATCCTATTATGGAATCATTAAGCATGCTTAGAAATCCCACATCACCCAGAAATATGAGCATAACAAGCCTAACAAGATTTGGGCAATCCTCTTCCCTTGAGGTGCCTTTTGGGTTGCAACTAGGCTTATTTTTATTTGCAGTACCTACTATTATAAAGAGATGGACTAAATTAATAGATTATACATTCCCAAGCACCCTTTTCATCTTTGTGTCCCTAGATGTCGGCCTTACAGCCAGACCACGTTAAATCTTGTATGAAGTCTTGCACAATTCTCCCTGCCTATTTCCATCATGCTTGTCATTTACCAAACTGCACCTCCCCCCTTCTACGTAGCAATCTACTTCTCTCACTGTGTACAAAATGGAGGAGCAGAGCACCAGACCATATATAGATATCACATATCACTAAGGCACAGACGTTGAAAGCTCTAGAGTTGGATACAAAAAACATGATAACATACTAGCCCACATGTACAAGGAGCATACAACATGAGAAGCCAATTAGAATCTGCTATTGACTTTATTTCTTACCAGTAGATTGAGAACCGGGAAAAGTGGTTGGACCCTGCTTAGACGCTGCTCCATTTTGAGATGCCTTAATTCAAGGATAAAATTAGATGCCAAGAGCCAAAGGATGTCATGATCTAAAACTCAATATTAGGGACTTACTTCACCAGAAAACTGAGAACCGTTGGATGAGCTTGTCTGAGCGGTATCTTCAACTCTCTCAAAAGGACTCTTTAGTAAGGTTTCTTCAGGAGCAACATCTACAAAAGCTGCAAGTGCGAGTTTCATCAGGAATTTCACATCTGAAATATTCAGAAAACTTACAAAAACAAACACCTATCGGCTAGGTCCCAATCAACCAAGTACAGAAATTTGCTAAAACATTCATCATTGAGGTAATAGCACGCAAAGCAGAACTAAAGAAAAATAATAATGTGAACTACCAAAATATGCACCCATAACCAGGGTACTTGGAGGGATGGAAAATGGGTTCCCAACAAATACATAAAGGCTCATATTGAACCCGAAAAATGTTATTAAACTAAAAAAGCCACTCCATACTTTATAGTCAAGAATAGTTCACCTACAAAGAAAAATGCATTCTAATAATAGAACCCTATGGCATGATTGTAGCTCACCTACTTCTTCGAGCATCAGATGAGTTCCTTATAGGTATCAGAGAGCAACCTCACACCTGGTGAGATTGCCTGTAAAATCTCTGACCCATGCCTAATATCAAAATGGCTTACCTAACATGCATGAAGATGATCTCAGCGATCTGAATTGGGGAACTAACTACAGTTTTTTAGAACTGATCTCTTATATGAAATTGAAAAACATTCATGGGTAACATGAAATTTCTGAATAATATTCAAACTGGACCAAGAACAAGATGGAAGGTATGAAGATGAAAAGTTACATCATCCAAATAGATGCTAGATATCACCCATCAAACATGTATTTATCTTCCTGTGTAGCATCAGTAATCTGAGCCATCTAAGTGGCTGAATGAGCGGCTGAATGAGCCGACCAAGTTTATATGGGGAAGTAGTTTTAGGCAAACATTAGACCCCATGGTAAGATTTCAAGTTGAAGCTACCAGTCAAGTTGCTTGAGGCTGGAGGACATTATGCAATTAGCATTGGAAGTTCAAAAGTAATGACTGTAAAGAAGATAGCCAAGCACAACCAGGTTCACCACAGTGTTGCCTTGACAATGTGAAGAGTATGTAGACGTTAATTTCAAGTCTTTTATTGACATCAAAAGAACAAAACAAACCCTTCAGGACTTCCACATTACTTTGGGTCAAGTGAATGTGCAACAGACTAGAAAGCAAACTGAAGAGTTTGATTGTGCATTGCTTGAGACTAGTTTGCAAAAAAAAAAAAAAAATTACAAAGAGAAAAGAGCACAAAAATTCATCATTCTCAAAACATACAAAATTCAAAGATTTGCACTTGGACTTGCAATTTTCGCATATCCACATTGTACACATAATCAAGGGAGGAAAATCATGAATCTAAAATGGCTGGAAGCAGAACCTTGTAAAAATGGAAATGGTTAGAAGACGTCATTCCTTACCATATTTCTTGGGTTCCTCTTTTATCTCTTTTTCATTGTTCACATCAGTTACTGGTCTTGATTCTACATTTGTAGCAGAAACATCTACAGTCACTGCACGCTGAGAAGCAGCTGGGGAAGGTGAGGTAACAGGCTCTGCTGTTGAAGACGTGACAAATGAAGATGAGGATGTTGTTGGTGTCAGATCTGAAGGTGTGCTAGAAAACCCAGGTGCTGATGGTGTTGGAAAAGGAAAGGGCGATCCCGGAGAGAAGCCAGAATTTTTATATTGGTTATTTTGTGTATTCATTTGGTTCATCATAGTTTTGAAAGCTTGTTGCATGGCATAGTTCTGGAGAAATAGTTAAGAACATACAGGTAAGTCGCAAGTTAAATTCCTATATGATAGAGCCACTTTGCTGGAGGTAAATATGAAAAGTAGATCAACAAAGATTCATCCTCAGAAAGAATTATCATAAAATTGAATGAAAATTATGCATCTACATTATTAACACATCAGTGAAATCATGTGAAATATAACAGACAAACACCAATTTTAAACATCACATATCTAATAAGGCAAGATAACTAGATGACGTGCAAACAAAGTGAAATAAAAGACAAAGTTAAAGACAGCCAAAAATTTATCAATATTTCCATAAATTAAAGAATAAGGTTAAGCACCTTACTAGCTAGAGTTGATTTTAAAGATCTCTCCTTAAATAGAGTGAACTGTATAAGCTCAGAACAATGCCACATGAAAATTTAGCAAGCTTTGATTAATCATATCACAAAATGAAACCATCCAAAATATTCCCAGTATTCAAATGAGAAAAATTAAAAAAGTCCTCAGAGTGAATGTAATATTTACATTAACAACCCAATTCAGTCTTTTTTGGCTATGCAAATAGAGGGCCAAAGGCAAAAATGCTAGAACGTTGAGAACGGAAAGAATTAAGAAGTTATTGAGTTATTGGCGATGCTGGGCTTCTGAAAAAAAAAGAGCACTTTTTGAGAAGATAAATGACCTTCCGATTTCCTAACCTGAAACTCATTCCAAAAATTCAAATCTAACAAAAGATGCTGCAAAATATGCTCAAGATGGCTTGGATGTTCAAAGGTCAATGCAACAATGTAAATGTTCCTCAAAGCACCAATAATCTTTCCTAAATGCAACAACTTTCCAACTGCATTCCTTTCCTAGTCACCAGCCAGAAATCCTGTACTTTCTTTTTTCCTGCAAAGTCATGGAAGTTGATAAGACCCTTCCTTTTAAGGCATTCTGCCTGTAAGTCAAGGGCAATTGATTAGCATAGACATATTCGAACTTGGGTTGAAATGGTACTTAATCATTGAACTTCACCCAGATAATTTTGTTCCCTAAAATTTTTAAGGAAACTTAAGTAATCGAGAATTTCCCAAAATTTTCAACCTTTACCTGGACTTCAATTTATATAACTAAATCTATAGATCTTCCAGTGGAGGCTTAGCTCCCATAAATTTTTTTTGTTAAAACAACCGACAGCCTTGCCATGTTTGAGATCATATTTCAAAAAGTCAGGTTACGGGTATATAAGTCTATCTTACCCATTTAATTCTTCGACATCCTTAAATATTGATTTTCTTCCCAACATTGGTAGATACGGAGATATTAGTTCAATCAAAATCTTTTCCAGACAACTAAATGATGTACAGAAAAAATCGAGCAGGTTAAGTTCTGATGTATCTGACAATGTAATATAGATTGCTCAAGGTCTAGCATGACAGCTAAATTTGACAATAATTAACTAAATCTGACAATGTATATTATTATTAAGGCAACACGTTCTTGTTCTAGAAGGCAAAATTCCATCAGTAATTGCCAAAGAACTATCATATTTTGAAGGTCTAATGATACTATAACACCAAGGGAACTCTTTCATGATGCTTGCAATAAATTTTAATGTATTTCGATACACTCCACAATCAATATCATCGTAACTTCCTTAATGGTATGTCAAGAGACTAAACAGAACAAGCAAATACTTGTACCTTTCACAGAGCTAAAACTCAGGACTCACCTTTAAGTTCGTAGCCACCTGCAATGTGATTAGTCGGGTTAAACAAAGATTGAAATAAAATGATGAAAGCAACAATTGGATATATGCCCGAGAAGTGTCTAAGAACAAGCAAGTGGTTATTATTCTCACCCATGAAAAAAGAGCTGACAGCCCTACACCTACACCTATCCAGAATAGAGGCGATCCACTACAAACAGAAAAAGATAATTAGTCAAATGAGAACACAAATAAGAAATCATTTGAAAAAAAAACTAAATTTACTACGCACATATACAGCATGTTTGTTTTTTTTTCCTTTTTTTTTATAAACTACCAACTTCTCCTACAGCTCAAAAGAACCACACACGTGAGGACTTGAAGAAGGGGGTGCCAAGCACTAGGCTACTCCATCAACCTCGTAAAAGAAGGAATTGTAGTGAAATAGAAACAATAAGAGCGAAAAACAAGGTTACATATTTGATGGAGAGGATGGGGGTGGCATTGGCAATGGATTCACTCCAACTGAAGACGTCTGCTTGCCACTTGAAGAAGATACACTGGCCAAACGATGAGCACCTAATTTTGCAATCACTATAACCACCAAAGAAGAAGAAGATAAAACAATAAACAAGAAAGCGATGAGAAGTAATAGAAACAGGAATAGAAGCATAAAAAGAAAGAGAAAGAAAGAAGTTACCGTAGCGGGGGTATTTTGAGGAGACGGGAAATCGGGAAGAGAGAGGCATCGGACGGAGGCGGAGGAAAGGAAGGGTTGTGGAGAAGGAAAGAGGAGTATGAGTGGGGTTTTGAAGAGAAGTAGGATTTCTCATAACCACCAATTTTGAAGACGACGACGATGGAGTATAAGTGGGGTTTTGAAGAGCAGTAGGATTTCCCATAACCACCAATCTTGAAGACGACGACGATGACACAACTGCCATATTTAGCTTTTCCATGGAGCTCAACTGAATTGAACAGAGAATGAATTTGCGTTGAAAATTTTCAACTACGACAGGAAAGGATAGCCTATGTGCTACTGCTTTCGGAGACACTGTTGAACTTGAACTAATTAAACCCACCGGCCCAGCCTAAGTTAACCACATATTCCCTTTTCAAACTTTTTATCAATTCAATAATTACTTTAATCAAAGCAATCTTAAAGATGCGTTTGGTTTAGCTTTTGACACGTGAAAAAGCACTTTTTCTCACTGCAAAAGTTATTTTAAGAAAAAAATGAGTGTTTGGCTGTAAACTTCAAAAGCACTTTCGGAGTAGAAATAGTTTTTTTAAAAGCTAAAATACAGCTTTTTCAAAAGCTCAAATTTGGAGCTTTTCAAAAAAGTACTTTTTCAGGTAGAT
>JAOTAY010000002.1:18580325-18598227 GCA_025629805.1 Erythroxylum baracoense
TCCAAAAATTTCTAATTCATAAATTCTAATTTATTTTTATGCTTGATAATTTAATAAAATAAATAAAATAAAATAAAGAAATAAAAATCCTAAAAGTGGGATCCAACAAAATAGGTTATTTTGAGGTGAAAATCTAAGTGCAAGCTAGACATATACAAATATAATGTTTGAATGATCAAGAACTATGATTCAAGGATACATACCGGGGAATAGTCAAATTGGGCATGCATTATACATGACATATACATATGTGTATGACTGAATGCTTGTGTAATTTTGCAAATTAATAATATGTATAAATGTGTGTATTGCATGATATAGAAACACAAATCGAATGACAACATCTAGATATTGTTGGATCATCCAGAAAATAGCATAATCTGGAGCGTACTGTGAATCAACCTAGATGATTTTCACTAGGATTAATTTATTTTTGTTCAAATTTTAGTTATTAAATTATGATTAATATGATTGATAATTCCAGACATTAATGGTCCGAGGAGTTTGATATTTGAGAATGCATTGGGAGTGTTCTGATTGTATGTGAATATGAAAGAAATATGTGTTCTCAACAAAATTATTAAATGTCGGGCTTATGTCTAATGAATATGAAAAGCGACTAAATCTGAAATGAATGAAAGCTATTGAAAGTGTGATATGTGAATTCGTGCATTTCATTACATAATATGCATGATCAGATAAAGGGGTTGTGATCGGAGTGGCCAGTCTGAAAAGAGCTTAAAGCTCAGAAATACATATAAAGAGTCACAGGCTTAGTGATTAATGAGCCCAATATCCATAATGTGTACAAGATAATATAAAATGATCCCGATATCTACAAGAGATATGGGACAGTAAATAAGCGCTCGATTACAACAAAATAAAAACGAAAGTGGAGTCTCGTATGCATTTACATTTACAAATAAATGATTATGAAAACATTTCTGAATTGAGATGATATTGTGATATGTCATATTTATGTACATTTGATAATATGATTGACTGGGATAGATGAATGAATTATTCTGAAAAGTTTATATGTAATGTGTGAAATTCATGATAACTTGTTGAGATAAGGAATATTGTTATTTGGATTATATTTGAAATGTTTGATGTTCTGAATGAGTAAGCACATCAAGGATGGTTTACTCACTGAATCCACAAAACTTATCAAAATTGCAATGTGACTTTTCAGGTACAAGAGAGGAGACCTAGTTCCTAAGACACTCTAGAAGAATGTTTTGGAATTAAGAAATGACTCAAAGGTCTGGTTAGCTAACCTATGAGGAGTTGTAGATTATGTTTATGTAGTCTCTCATTTCATGTAAATCTTTTTTAAAATGAGTAGTAAACTCTCCAAATACTTTTGATGATGTAAATATTTGTCTAATGAAATTTACGGCTACAAGGTCAATTATGTTAGTAAATAAAATGGGAAAAGTTGACCCTTTTCAATGTTTCGAAAGTGTATGATTCCATAATAAGTGTATATGATTGCTTTAACATATCATTGTCATAGGGTATGTTCTTGAATGTCCTTTGGATGTTTGGGTATATACTCTATGGTAGTGGGGTGTTACAATTTCTCATCATCCTTCAAAACTTTATATGCCTTATCTGTAACACCCCTATACGAAACCTACAACCATCCACACATAAGGCAATAAATTTCCTGTACATACATTCACGACATGCATTCGATTCAATGCTATACATATAGATGCTTAACATTATCGTTTAACATTAGTAAAACATTTTTACATTTACATGGTAATCCAAAAGAAAACATACAATTTCCTTTAACCATTACATGTACAATCATTTTAACTAAAAACGTCTTTCAAAAGTACCTTTTTCTTCTATCTGTTGGCCTTGTTTCCTGTAGATGTTCCCTGTACCTCACTCCTATGACTTGGACCTAAATGGATTAACACTCGTGCTAAGCTTGAAAGCTTAGTATGGAAACGCTTAGTTTAGATGGCCACTCACAACAGTCATCCACCAAGCACATACATTCATAAAAAGTCACAACAAATATAAATAGTGATGGCATACTTAATCAAATACATAATACAAACATGCTTCAATATGTTGTTCATATACCATAAATTCACCTTCAAAAGTCAAACATTAATATTCAGTGCTCAATGATACAAATTATCAATACAAATGCAAATGTTCATCAATACTGATTATTTATGTTGTCATGATGTATTTCTTACTTATTTCTGTTTACTTTACTTTTTTTAGGCCTGCACATTCCCATAGGTGTAGATAAAGTGACCTATGGATATCCAAAGATATTAATCTATGGATACTCGAAAGTATCAAATTGTGGGCACCCAAAGGCATCTGTGGAGACATTATAGTCTTGAAATGAAGACACCATTGGTGTCAAACTTTAGCAGCTGCACTATAACCCTATAGGCATGCCTATCTATCCACCACCAAGATAATAGAATAGGAATTACAACTTTTCCTTTAAACATTTGCCAATTTCACAATTCATATATTGTTAAGTTATATGATATACATTTCAAGTCATAAAATCTGTATATGTGTTCATACATGCAAGTCATAACTTACCACCATTAAAAGGTTGTCAGAATCACACATGTATAATCATACTATACATATATGAGAAATAAATACGCATACAAATGATTTATGTACATGTAAGTTTTCTTTGGAATGCATTACGTTCAATATTAAGTTTTCATGTTTAATCACCCAATTCACACATGGTAAGTCCTATTTCATTTATTTGTAGGTGTTTGAAAGGTTTCATACAAATTCAAAATGGTTCGAATAAGATTCAGCAAAAATTGGAAATGAAAACAAACTTAAAATAGTGTAATTTGGGGTAAGCCTATGGTGGGTCTAAAAATAGACAAACAATCAATCCAGAAGCAAATTATATGATGAACTCCAGTTGTTCCTTAATATCCATATAGAAAACGTTGGAATTAGGTTTTTAGGTCTTCTATACATTTGTTCCCCTATGTCTCTAGTTTCCATATAACTAATAATCAGACCATTTGAACTTCCCAATCATGAGATATAGACCAAATATTACAAGTTGCTCCAAAACAAGGGTAGCATCAGGTCACCATTATTGATCTCAATTACCCATGTCATAAAGTCATAATTAAGTCAAAGTATCTTTTAAATATTTATAGTTCTATCTCTTAGGCTTCATATGAAACTGGAGTTACACAATTTGGAGGTCTTTAGGCTGAGTTATGACTCAAACGATGAGACCGGTTCAACAAACACCTAGATAGAATTTCACTATACAATTATCTCTTGTCATATTCAACCAATTCTATACAAGATAACACCAAAATAGCACCAAAGTATCATCCCAGTGACCATTACACATCCAAATGAATCTTTTTACACATTGAAATGTACATAAATACATAAATTAAGTAAGTAACATCCCAAATCTCAAAATTGACAAAGTAGGTCTTCTATTGCCTTTCCTTCCTTACGTCTTTGGCTTTACTTGACTCACCAACTAGAAACACCAAAAATATACCTCTCAATCCCATTTCCAACCTATACTTTCACTCCTTCATAAGCAAAGTAAGATGAGATAAAGGTGAAGAGAAAATCCCTAACTTTTACCTTGATTTCTACCTAAGATTAGCTTGATTTGTTACATGAAAAATGATGAGATGAAGAAGGTGAAATGGAGAGGAGAAAATCTGAACTTAGAACCCCCAAAATATTGTGCATCTCCCCTCTCCATATCCTCATTCTAGAACTTTCAAGACTCACACCTATGCTTAATTCCTATTGGACACACATGCTTTATTATTATTGGTCACACATGCCTTAATCCAATTAGTTCATGTGTTAACTTTAGAAAAATTGCATATTGGTCCTTCTTCTTCCTTTACTTCCCACATTGGCCTACAATATTATAAATTCATTTCATTCCCTTATGTCTTAATTTTCTAATGAAATGAATTTCTTACAATTTGGTTAATTATTTTGGGAGTTATACCTAAAACACTACAGGTTGTTCTAAAATAGGGACAGCAGTCATAACTCAACTTTAAGGCAAAATTCAAAAATCTTATAGGCTCAATAAAATTTATATTTCTTCATTAAAGTTTTAGATCTACGTCTCTATCTTAATTTTCAATTGGAATTATCCAATTTGGAGGTCTACAGACCAAGATATGGCCAAATTATAAAGGTATGTTCATGTCAAAACGAACAAATTACCCATTTACCCTTGTCTTTGACATTAAGTACCATTATATCTCTTACTAAGATGCACTTAATTCAATAGATTCACTTCTTAATACCCCTTAGACATGCTATAATACTTCCAGGGTATATGTTGAGGCTTTACACTATCTCTATTCTAGACTATTATCCACCATATTAAATCTTTTTTGTTCTTTTCCAGCTTCTTTATATTAGTTAGTACAATATTTGACCTCGACCTATATAAAAATTGTCTTTTATCCACATATCGCTTCATCACTAAGATTCTAACTATTTCAAACATACTAATTACTAAATTGTCTTTAACAGTTAAAATCCACTGATTGAAATTTTTACTTATATTATTTTCAACTATCAAATGATTGGTAAAATCTTGCTTACCTCTCTATAGGAAATTAAAGCAAGGTAGAAACACATCCAATTTTTATTTTTTTTCAAGTTTCTTAAGTTGATCATTAAAATCTTATTTATCTACTGACTATGCATAATTTCAAAGGTACTTTCTCAACTCCTCTCCCTTACAGTTTCTATGCCAATTGTGATACATGTGTATAGTACACGTGTTGAGTTGCATTTGTAAAGTCTCATATAAAACTTTGATAAATCAATAAAAAATTTTAAAAATTTAAGTTAATATTAAAAATGATAAAATTAATTACATATATATATGTGTGTGTGTGTGTGTGTGTGTGTGTGTGTGAAGATTAAGTTAACTTTTGCATATCATATATGATTGTAAGTCTTTTAACATCATCCAATTTTAAACCAGATGCTTTTAGATTGATGAACCAACTTTATAGATCAATGTTTACACTTCCACAGTAGCCTATGCCAATAGATAAAGCCTCCAATCCCTCCTAATGCATTCAATAATTACCATAGATTTGTGTCTTCAAAATGTAGCCATTTATCCTAAAAATAGGTCTCAAATGCGTTTATAATATTTTCATGCATCAAAGCAAATATATAACCTTTTGAATTGCAATAAAAGATTATAAAAAATGAAATAAATGTTGTATTACTATAATTATTTTTATAAGATGTAATTCCTTTACTTGGAGCAAAGAAGTCTCCTGATTCCTTGTCAATTGTAATCCCACTGTTGAGCTAAGATTACTGATCTTCAATTCATGTACATATCCCTACAGTTTGACATATTCATTGACAAAATTTGTTACCCTCTTTTTTCTTATCCTCTCTTTATGACTTTACATATTTTTTTTTTCATATAACAAATATTCTTAGCTTCTCTTTACACTCTTTAACCTTCTTTTTTTGTACATGTACTATACTTTTCAAGAATTCTATTATTGAAATTTCTCATTAAAAACTTAGTATAAATCAATTTTTGTTTGTTAGTTGTGAAATGACTATAGTCATATTTGTATATCTTCACTTTGAAACACTTTTTATTCTTGTCATATCTAACATATAACTCCCATATGTATCTTTCAACACACTCAACCATGATCCTGTTACTTTCACTCTTTTCTAACCTAAAATTGTATTATGTTTGCACTGCATAATCTATAATAGTGTCTTTAAATTCTTTCACATTTCCAAACTCTATGTGTAATCTCTAATATAAGTTGAATTTGCAATTGCAATATAATAAAGATACTATAAAATATACTTATGGGTTTTCTTGGCTTGGCAATATTACACATGAAAGTGTTAGTATGATATTGATGTCCATAATTAGGTAATATATTTGCAAATATGATAAGGGTCACAAATGCAAAAAGTAGAGTGATAATAACTGATTAGTAAAAAGTCGTACATAGGTGATGTTGTTCGTATAAAATGAACAACTACAAGCAATTAAGAAACAACTATAGGCACCGTCAAATGAGTATAAAATATAAAAAAAATAAGTCATAGAAACAACAATATTGGGATTTCTAATGTCGCAAGGACCGCATCCATTTTTATCATCTAGGTTGCATGAAATAAAGAATGAGTAAATGCATGATAGGAGGAAGGAGAAGTCACGTGATAAGGAGAGAACAATGTCGCATAGGGAGATGATTGATTAACGAACTTCAATTAGATGGCCAACGAATTGTTGGTGGTTTGATTTCTTTTAAGAGCACTTCTAATCTTGAATAAACTGCGCCTATATGAATGGGATGAAATGCAATAACTAGTAGATTTATGAGGTCAAAAGTTATTTACTTGGATATGTAATCGTCACAAGTGATAAATTATGTTGAAGGTAAAAAGTTCCTAGTTACCTAATGAACTTTAGTGTGGATTTTGTTTGGCAAGTTTCTCAATTACCTATCTATACATGAACTCATGATGTTGAATGATTATATTGATAACTTTAGAAGTCTGAAAGATTAAAATTACATAGCCTTTTGAAATGGAAACTAAGAAATAGAAAACAAAATTGATCGTGTTGGACTTCTTAGTAGTCCTCTCCATTAATTTGTGGAATAGAAGTTGTGTGCAATAGAGAACAAGAAGTCGCTTCATAAGGTGAAGGAGAAGTCACATGATAAAATAAATTGTTTTATTATATTATTTCAACAACATTTGGTGTTTTTATTTTGGTTCATAAACTCAAGTTTAATTTAACTTTAAATTATTTTTTTTAGATTTTATTTTTTTTTCCTACTGAAACATGATTCAATGTTACTGAAAGCACCCCAAGGTACCTTTCTTCAAAGAATTTCAGTATCCTAGGGTACCTTTCTTCGATGATATTCTTAACTAGGAATATCCTCATTTTCTTCTCTTAATGATTTGAAATCGGACTTTCTTTCTTGTAATTTGAGAAAAGTATGTTGGTGACTTTAATGTTTCTTGTAGTGGTGAACAATGATAAGGGAGAATCGAGGTAACCTTGATACATAGATAAATTACGAAATAGTAAAACCTAACAAATCTGACTCGGAGGAGTGAGTTGGCCAACTGCTCGCAGAGTACTAGAGTATATACTATTGCAAAGCTCCACTGACTCTGTCTGAGACTGAGACTGAGACTTGAGACAGGGTCTTCAAGAATATACATATTGTTCGGAAATTAATCACCTAATATGTGCAAACTTGGAGAACTGGGCATGACCAAAGCAACCATACATATTATAAATCAAATGGCAAAGAATAGGTAGCAGGCAAAAAATGGCAGTACAAGGGTTTGTTTTGATAGCATTGGTTTTTGCAGCAAAAGCAAGGTTGGGTTCGGCCACGTCACTTGTGACATTTGTGTTCGGCGACTCCTTGACAGAAGTTGGAAACAACAATTTTCTTCAATATTCTTTAGCAAGGTCTGATTATCCATGGTACGGCATCGATTATGCAGGCGGGCAGGCCACAGGAAGGTTCACAAATGGGAGGACCATCGGTGATATAATATGTAATACACATAAACACGTCCATTCTTATACTGTAATAACCCTTTTTCTTATGTTCCTTATTTTGTGGAATTTGAAGCGGAAAAGCTTGGGATTGAATCGCCGCCCCCTTACCTTTCGTTATCAGCAAATGATGATGCACTGCTTAAAGGGGTTAATTATGCATCCGGCGGAGCTGGAATTCTTAATGACACTGGACTCTATTTCGTAATGCCTCTTTATCTCATCTCTTTTGAAATGCCTAAATCACTTGCATTTATATTATTTTCTGTTTTTGCAGATTCAGAGATTATCCTTTGATGATCAGATAAATTGCTTCAAGAAGACCAAAGAATCAATCAAAGCTAAGATTGGAGAAGAGGCAGCAAACAAGCTATGCAACGAGGCCATGTATCTCATCGGAATCGGTAAAGCTGCTTGCTTCCTTCTCCAATTCTTTTTCCCTTATTAGCAAAGACAAAGATTGAGCTTGTTTTAATTAAATGCTGTTTACAGGCAGCAATGACTATGTCAACAATTTCTTACAACCATTTCTAGCAGACGGGCAACAGTACACGCACGACGAATTCATGAGCCTTTTAACTTCAACCTTAGCTGATCAACTTTTGGTAATTCTTCCTCTGCTAAATGCTTTATTATGCACTTTCTATACATCTCATTACGTATGTTTAAAACTACTTCGGTTCTTGCCAACTTTGTAACCATTCGATTCTGATAACCCGGCTGATTTTTAGGAATGAAACAGATTAAGACAGGATATAATTAAAACGAAGCTGTTATATATATATTAGCAAGCACTATTCCTTATAGTTACCGTCAGATTCTTTACGTTTCACAAAGATCAAATGCACCTGTTATATGATAATCTTAAACTATAAACCAGAGGCTGTACCAAATTGGCGCACGAAAGATCATCTTTCATGGGCTCGGTCCTCTCGGTTGTGCACCATCTCAGAGAGTGAAGTCCAAGAAAGGGCAATGCTTAAAGCACGTAAATGATTGGGTGTTGGAATTTAACTCCAAAGTACAGAAGTTAATATCCTCTCAGAACCGGCACTTACCAAATGCCAAGTTCATATTTGCGGACACATATGCAGACGTTTTGGATCTCGTCAACAATCCCACAACTTATGGTATGGTTAAGTCCTTTTGGACAAAACATCACCAACCTACGAAACACGCCAATGGTCTCACCGTCTCTGGCTTTTTCTGCATGTTTCAGGTTTCAAGATATCTAATACATCATGCTGCAATGTGGACACATCAGTAGGCGGTTTATGCTTGCCTAACTCAAAACTGTGCCGCAATCGCAAAGATTATGTATTCTGGGATGCATTTCACCCTTCTGATGCAGCAAACGAAGTGCTTGCTGAGAAATTCTTCTCCAGGTTGTTTTCAGGTTCCCCTGCTCCTGCACCGAAGCCCACCCCAATCGACGGTAACTCTAATTAACGAGGCTTATTCCTAAAAAAGGGATGTTAAAAGTTGCAGTAGCTAAGGCTTCTGTCAACTAATGATGTTTTTGCAGCTGACAGTAATAAGTTAAAAGTGAATTTGATTTCATTTGGATGTATATCTTCATATGCTTGTCCGATATCCATCTTGCATCGAAGCAGCTTTAAATAAAAAAATTCACACTGCTTATTTATACAAATAGTTGAAATTATTTTAAAGTCAGAAGTTTGTAGTTGGGTATGTGTTTCAACGAAAACCAGAAACTGTAAATTATTGAGAGAGAGACAAAAATCATAGTTCACTATGTTAGGGTTCAGCCATGGCACGGAAAGTATCATGAAACAGAGCATAATCAAATTAAAACTCATTCTTAGAGCATTTCTGACGATACTGTCTCAATTTGCATGTAAACATTCACAAGAGTTTTTCTTCTGTGCAATATGCTGTCTCAATTAGAATGTAATCATTGATGAGTCTTTTTCCTCTCTGCTCGCTAACAGTGCTTGAATCAAAGGAAAAGAAGTTCCACTTTGTTTAATCCAAAGAAAATCCGAATGATTAACAGAGTTTGAAAAATCTTTCATTTCACCACTAGTTTTACAGTAGCTGCGTTCTAATTGAGAAAAATTATCGCAAAGCACCCAAACCAAGAAGCACGCCAGAATGAACGACCCATGCGGACAACGTCAACATTTGCTTTTGATTAAACAAAATAGAAGATTTAGACCTAAACCTGAAGGAGTTAAAGAAAATAAGCAAAGGATTTTAGCAAAAAAGAAAAAAATCTTTGCAAGGTTGCGGAACAGGAAAAAGAAATAAACTCATTGAAAAAACTGGTATCTTTCTGTAGTCACTAAGCCACTACAAATCTTTATAACCTATCATCTCTCGAATTTTAAAGGGAAATAAATAAGCTCTGAAAAATTCGAAGTAGGCAAAAATGGCTAGTGATTCACTCAAAATAAATTCACTCATTGTATAGATCAGGAAATTATTACCAGAAAGGGTCTAATCAAATTAAGATCCATTGGCAGTGCACATTAATATTGTTTAGCCTGCAATAATACTTCATAAAGACGAATCTAGAAGTAAAATGCTCTCAGTTGAAAGGCCAGAGTTGTCCACATGAGAGAACTCAAAGAGGGAAAACCCCATATCTAGTTTAATTCAAAGAAAATCCCGAAAATCTCAAAAATAACTATGGCGGTATTTTTCTTTGGATTAAACAAAACATAAGATCTGGACCCACACCTCAAGCCCCTATTCAGTGTGGTTAAAGCAAAATCAATCATCATCGAGCATCTTGACAAAACAAATTTGAACGAAAATGGGAATTCCATAATTTTCGGAAAAAAAAGGGAATTCCTTGAAGATTGTGGAACCTACGAGAAAAAGCAAGAATTCATGGAAAGAAAATTGAAACCTGCTCGTCCAGAGGTACCTGTGATTGGATTTGGCATCTCTTCGTATTCTCTGTATCATTTTCGATGTGAAACACAGAGAATCATAGTAAAGATGCATAAATCATGAAAAGGAAAAACATCAAGTATCAAGATATAAGAAGGTAGGCTTGGGAGAAGCGTAAGAACAACGGAGGCAGATACAGAAATGGAGGTTTTGGTTCACGTTTATAGATGTAGGGTTTGAAGCCACTGTGAAGTGCTTAACCCGATCCGGATCCGACGCCTGTGAATAAATTGAAGATCTTTTGCGTTAGAAATGCCAATAGACCAGGCCGAGCAGGTTCAAGGCCATGGTGACCCGTAACCTGATAGGCTAAGATGAGCCGACTTGTGACTCAACCCATAAATTGTGAGCCGGCCTGTCTTTTTTTTAAGTTAAAATTTTTCAAAATGACATTATTTTAGACAAAATAAAATAACCACAGACCGTTTTTGTCATCCCCATTTGCGGTTATGTTGTAACTTTTCTTTTCATGTTGATAGTATTTCTGAAAATAAAATGCCACCGAGACATACTCTGAATCCAACAAAAACTTGACCAACTTCAACCAATGTAAATTTTCTTATTTTTGATTAGGAATAGATCTTTCTTTTTTATGGGCAAATTTAAGCTGAGATAGGCTTATTTAACGTTTGAGGAGTCGTATTGGGCTTACAAAAATTAAAGTTTAGGATGACAAATAAATTTGATTGACAAGAACACCACCCAATTCATTCAGCTGACCTGATCCCCGACCTCAATCCCAGTAGTAACTGGTTCTTTTGTACAAGACAAGAGAATACTTCTATCTCAAAATTTTAGGTCATCAAATCAATCTACCACAATATTAGTACTCTGAGAAGCATTACAAGGGTCACCAAACCGCTGCCAAAATATCTCCGGGAAACAGCACCTGAACTTGTTGAATTCATAGATGGGGCTGTAATATTCGCCAGGGTACCATTCAACTTGCCAACACTGCATGCATGCATCATTAAAAGATCAACCACGTGTTTGTTAGACCAATCAATATATCTATATCTACACTTCTTAACAGTTGAGATGCTCGTTCCTACGAGACAGAAAGATTTACCTTCCTGGAAATATACATGAACCATGACCTGTAACATTTCAAACAAATTGGTTTTAGACTAATTACATAATCATATAGAAATCTGGTTATGGAGCAGCAAAAAGGATCTGGTGTTACTTGGATTTGTGGTGGTGACGGTAGCCACCCCATTGAAGTCGCATGTTCCACTGGCTTTACCCATCTGATGATAGTAGGTGTCAAAAGCGTAGGTCGCATGAGCAATGACATTGTCTGGTTCATAGCATGGCTCTCCCTGCACCAAAGCTGAACAATCAACCTTCCCAGGACCACATGCCCAATCCAAAGCAGCTTGTAGCATCTTTGGATCAGCACCCTCCTTTGCTGCACAGTAAGTTTGGTTTGTAGTATCATTTGCTAATACCAAGCCCGATCCAGTTAGGTGCAATATGTACACGGGTTCCCCATTTGCGTTAAACAATCCCCAATTCTTCTCTGATACTGGCCCAGGTTTCATGTCCTCATTATAGAGTTCATAAATGTAGGTACTAACGGTAATTCCTGGGTGCTTGGGAGTTCCGGTTTTGTTCTGCACATGCCTAATCAAATTACTGTTGTAAGTATTGGCATTGTCCAGAGTTGCATCAGGCTCTTTCGGATCACCTTTCGATGGCCAGCCAGATTCCGTCACTATAACAGGAATGTTCGTGAAATTGAGGAAAGCCATGGCGAAGTAAGCTGCATCAACCATGGCATCGAAAACATTGGAATAGTGGACTAGTGTATTAGCATCAACAGCCTCTTTGTTTGGAGGAAGGGGTTTGAGAAGTGCATAATCCAATGGGATTACACCATTTGATTGCATGTAGTCATAGTAGGGGTAAACATTGAGCATAAGATATGAACCTGTGGACTGCAGGAAGTTAAGCATGGGAACCAAAACAGGGTTCCAGGAGCGGTTGAAGAAAGCTTGAGAAGGTGGGAAGGAATCTAGTATGATTGAAGTAGAAAGTGGAGTTGAAACTTTGATTTGGCGATCAAGGTTGGACGCCACAAGGGCTGAGTGAATGAATTTGAGGGCATTAACAAGGACGGGCGCTGCATTTGGAAGGGTCGTGAGAACCTCAGAACCTACAGAGATGGCTGTGATGTTGGTTGCTGGATAATGAGCTACAACATTGTGGGAGACCCAATTGGCTGCAGTTGAATTTGACTGACCAATTCCCAGGAGCTGCTCGTTAGGAACAGAAACCATTACCTGGATTCCCGTATTTGCAAGTGCCACTAGCATGCCCCGGTCAGCATCATATAACCGGATATGTCTGATTTGCTGTGCCTTGAGGAGGGCTACCACTTGAGTTGGGTGTGGCATATCGGAGAGTTCTGTTCCTACGTTAACACCAATGAATGGTTCTGCCAGAAAGAATATGCAAGATTTCAGGACTACATTTTCACATGCATTTCCATGTTATGGAGTTGTTGGATATTAGGGAAAAAAGTAAGAATACAATCACAAGGTAATCGTAATTATGAGCAATATCAAAATAACAGCATGGTTTCGTATTTACATTTCATGCAAATGACTAAATTAGCTAAGCGTTTCAGACGGCAATACTTAAAAGTACAAGACGAATCTGCTGTTCATTTTCAAACTTATTTCTGATGTACTTAGAAAAGGCTTGGTTCTGGGGATCTATGGATTATAAGTCTCAAATAACTCGATGCTTTTATAGACTTTACGCAACCAAATTATAGCTTGAAAGGGTAACCCTGTATCAGCGGAACTGCAAAAAATTAGTGGCAGAAGAATAAGCGTGATACGTCCTGATTGGAACTACTGTAATTTAACCGTAGGAAAGTAGTAACCAAGCAAAAGCTAGGCCTATTCAGCATTTGGGACTGAGAATGGCTTGAAAAACAGAAGGTGCACTATAATGTGTATGCAAACCTGAATGAGACAGAAACAAAAAAAACGAAGAAAACTATAAATAGATAAATAATTAATAATTCATTGGGAGAAGGTACATAACAAAAATCGTGGTTCCTCGGCCTCCAATGCACGTCTCCAAATCCTAGAAAAAGTTCCTAAATTCTCTAAATATTTGACCATTTCTGGATAAACAAAAGCAAATAGGTTACTACATGCAAGCGCCATTGGAAGACGGGACGAGTAAATATGATAGAGTGCGGGTGCCTGTTATACCAAGTAATTTTTATTTTTTCTTGAATGAATACAATGAAACAAGAAGAAAGTAGTCATATACATGTAAATAGAGGGCGCGAGAGAGAAGGGCAGCAGGTAATAAGGTACAAAGTGGAGGGCAAATCTAGTACTTTTAACAACAGAAGCACTGTAAAATCTAGGTACCAGCTGGCTACCACAGGAACAGAACAGAACGCCAATAATTAAGAATGATGTAATAAGAATATGAAAGCTCTTCCCTGCCACTTAAGTTCTTTATTTGGAACCCGTCTAAAAACCGATGCCCCAAAAATCGTTAATTAATAAGAATGTTGTATGTATTGATGATTATTTAAAACCTTCCAACCTCTCCACTGTCATTCCTTATATCTCTAATTTAATACCCAACCTACTCAACCCCACACCGAGAATATCACTTCTTTTTCTTTTTTCAGTTGCCCATCTAACATTTTGCTCTGGGAATTTTCCATAAGCAAAGATTTTAAGAAAACACAAAGATTTGGAGTATCCATATTTGTAAAAGAAACTGCATGAGAAACCAAATGTTTGACCATGGAAAATAAAAGAGATGTACATTAAGTAATGAGATGTAAACAGGAATGTGAGAACATAAAGATTTCATAAAGTGAGAAAGCAGAGCTGGTATAAAAACCTCACCTTCATCAGCTACAACAGCAGAAACTGCTAAAAGCACAAATATAAACACAGCCATATATTCAACCTTACTGAACATCCTCTTCAAAGAATCCCAGTAGATACTCAAATGAAGAGAGAGAGGGAGGGAGGGAGAGAGGGAGCAAACAAAGTAAAGAGCGAAGAAAAGAAGTGGAAGAAAATAAAAACAAATAGAGGGAGAAAAAAGCGAAACAGGAAGGTTTCCGCGAATCACGTGGAAAGATGATCAGAAGATGGACGGTGAAGATATGATCTGCTGGCACGAACACAAAGAAGAAGGAAAAGCAAGGCGTACTAGATCATCTTTGATATTTTTTGTTCGTAGAATAAATATTTACAGATTCATTAGTACAAGTGAACTCTTTTATATTTTTTTTGGGAAGTTACCGCGAGCAAATGTTGGGTGAGGAGAGCTTTGGTTTTTGGAGTGCAATAACAAGGGCCCTTGGCTATTGTGGGTGTTGATGTGGGATTCGGCCGTTACCCAATTTCGTTTTTGTTATGGAATGGATACCATTATAATTTTGTCCAAAGTCATATTCCCCTGCATAATACTAAATCCATTTATGCTTTATTATCAACTGGTACAAGAAACATCATCGCATAAATCTAAGAGGAAAAAACTTAGCCCCGGGGCATAGTTCAACTGGCAAAGGTTTGAGTGGTGTGGTGCTTGCCATGCTGGCGACCTGCAAGGTGGGGGTTCTAATTTTAGGGGCAACCTTTAAGATTTGGGCCCCTTGTATGATGAGATCAGTGGATAAATCTAAGTCCCTAGTCAATTGAGGTACATCCCGCGATTTACATCCTTCACTAATCCCGAAGGTACGGGAGGTGAGGGCTCCTAATATTAGATTTCAACATTTAAGAGGAAAAAACTTGTAATAAAAGCACAATTTGTATATATTCGTAATTACATGTAGGTGGGCAGCCTGCTACTGTTTAATTGGTGGGTACGAGAGGCAATGTGGGGCGCCTTCCTATGTTGAGAAAGGAAAAAAAAAAAAAAAAAGGAGACAAGAGTCAGAGACAGGTGAGGCACACATGTTGGTCCCAACGGTCAAATAGGTTGTCCTTTTTCCATTCCTTTTTTGTTTCTATATATTTTTTTTTTCCCGTCTTCGTTCAACACCGAGCCCATGCCTTCTCAATCCGTTTAAACTTTAAACACTTGAACTAATTAATCTGGTGAACCCCTTAGCAAAATGCCTAGTCTGAGAACCCTGTAATGGAGCCGTTGTGTGCTGCTAAAAGTTAAATTTTAGCTCAATCACACGATTCAGAAATCAGGATGCCAACAAGAAGACTGACCCTATCTCAGGCCTAGCAAGTGCTTGAATAACATGTCAGTTCTCATCATTCTTTTATTTGTATACCACTTTTATGCATTTTGTCATCTTCCCCTTACTTCTTTTATTATTATTTTTGGCAAAAAAAAACTCTAATGTTGATATTGATAATAAGTTGAATTTTAATCTTTTACAATATTCAAATTAAATCTTATTGTTACAAAAACATTTAAAATATAATACAAATATAATTCCAACAACTTTCTGTCATTTTATATTTTAATATTCAAAATTAAATAATTGATTAAACTAGTTTACTAATTTTAATTAAACTAATAAAATAATTCAATTAACTCGTAATTAACAAACCTTAAATTTACTTATCTCTAATTAAACTCGTAATTAACAAACCTAAAATTTCCAATATTCTTATTAAAACTCCTAATGTTCTCCCACTTCACTGTTGTTAGCTACCATCGAATGGAAATTTTAACAAGGATAGTAACCAGATTCTATAGCTTTAAAGTAATGTATAAACGACATAATTGAAAAATTACCTGCTAAAGGTGTTGAAAGTTTATTGGAATTCATGGTTCTCTGCCACACAAAATCCAAACACAACAAAAAATAGAATATTTAGGTTTTTTGAATCTAACTCACCAATTTCTTACACACATCATGACAATGCCTTCAAAAGCCTCACAACAAGCTAAAAGACCACCTTCAAGAATGCATCAATTAGGTTAAAGCAAAGACATTGTAGTGGACCATAAACCCAATGAGTAGGCTTAGATGAAATTTATGAATAGATCCAAGGGCCCATAGTAAGATTAGTAATATTCATCCCATAAATGGCCCAAATGATACAAACACATACCAAAGATATAATTGTGATAAGATTATACTAGTCCATAACAATTAATTCAACATTCTCCCACTTGGACAGCATAATCATAGCAAACTAAATATACATAATCAACACACTGATAGGATGTATGAATCGTATATAATTAGATATTATTAATCCAAAAGTATGACAATAACATTAATATGAATTAATCAGAAATGAATGTCATCAATTTGTCACTCATCGAGAATGTAAAGTTACTATATGTCATAAATAGTGACAATATATTCACAAGATGCATGTACCATATAAAATTCAAACAATCCTCACAAACCATGCATGAAACAAAGAAAACTTCTATTGAAACAAACACTACAAGAAAATCAGGTAATAGCGTTGGAATATTTTCGACGAAAAAAATCCGCCGCTATTTACCGATGGAACGTCCATATTCCGTCAGAAAATAGAATGTTTTACCAACGGACAACACCTCTGTCGGAAATACTATAGGAAAAACTTTCGCGCAAAATCTCCGACAGAAAATAGCAACCCCAAAAGTCACGGCGACAGGAAAAAATGCAGGAATCGTTCCCACGATTTAATTGTTTCGTCTATTTACCGAAAGGAAATATACCGTCGGTATTTAGCTTTCATTTACCGACGGTCGAACATTCCGTCGTTATATCTTGAAGCAATATACCGACGGACAGACCTTTCTGTCGGTACATTGTTAATAGACGTCGTCGTGTCGATGACGAAGGGGCGATACACTGACGGCATAAGGTTTCCGTCGGTAACTGTCGGCATCTTCTCGTTGATATAACCCTACTATACCGACGGAACGTCTCACGTCCGTCGGTAACTGTTTTATGAACAAAATTTACTGACGGCATTAATGTTCCGTCGGTAAACTTGCCGACAGTTACCGACAGCAGGTGATATTCCCATCAGTAACTGTCGGCAGCGAAACCTAGTTTGCTGACGGAATAACTTATCCGTTGTATTTGAGTTTCTACAGTAATAAAAATGCCGCGCTTTTACCGACAGAATGGTCTTGTCCGTCGGTAACTGTCGACGGACGCGTATTCTGTAAACCTAAATTGCCGACGGAATGTTGTGTTCCGTCGGTAATCCAGCGGCTATAAGTCGCGCCTGACCCCCTCCCCTCCCGTCACGCCGTCATTTCTCTTCTTTCCTTACGGTTCAGAGTTTTCTAACTCCTCCTCTCGCATTTTTCGATCGTGTTTCGATTATTGTCTTAGTCATCGTGCGTTGTTTGAGGTAAACTCTCTTATAAGTGTATTATTTTACAAAAAAAGCATGTTTTTAAGTTTTAAAC
>JAOTAY010000002.1:18601738-18630259 GCA_025629805.1 Erythroxylum baracoense
AGGGGAAGGAATAGCCTTAAAGATAATCAAGGACGATTCC
Source organism: Erythroxylum baracoense (assembly GCA_025629805.1). Classification (NCBI taxonomy): domain Eukaryota; kingdom Viridiplantae; phylum Streptophyta; class Magnoliopsida; order Malpighiales; family Erythroxylaceae; genus Erythroxylum; species Erythroxylum baracoense. Next base: position 18,601,779 of record JAOTAY010000002.1, read on the forward strand.
TAATTAATAGAACTCGGGGAAGAGAATGGAAGACCAAGCTTTGACGTGGATAGCTTCTCCTATTGATCCTTCCTTTCCCTTTCCTTCGTCTAAAAAAGGTCGAGACAGATTAAATGGAAAGAACCACCTCAATTGGTCCACTTGTTCGTACGATTTTGAAAGGAAAATGAAAAATTAGTCATCTCGCAAGTATGGACCAAAACCAAGGGATCCTCATTTTGAAGCATGAGATAAAGAAGACTCCATGATAGCTTGGTTGTAGAATTCTACGATTCCTGAAATAATTGATACATGCATGTTCTTAGCTACGACTAAAGACAATTAAAAGGCTATGGAACAAACTTACTCTAAAGCTACAGACACAACTCAAGTACACAAAGTCAAGGTGAAAATCAGGGCTTCAAAACAAGGGAATAAGACTATCAATGAATATGTCAAGCAATTGAAATCATTATGGCAGGAACCTTTTTTTTTCGAAAATTAATAGATTTCATTATATGAAAATATATACAATCTAGGGAACAAAACAAGTATAATCCATAGAAACTAGATTACAGAGAATTAAGGTTCCTAGTAATCATCTACATCTTGAGATCGAGAGAACTTGAGAAACCACTTAGTCCAGTATTACACCAATCCCCATCTACTCTTCATGCCACTCATCAGATTTGCAGCTATTCCTCTGGCTAACATGGCCAATCTGCAATGTTAGGAAGATGCCCTGAAAAACCATCTACTGCTTCTACTTTCTTGTTTGAATACTCTGCAATTGCGCTCTTTCCATATGTAGTATACCAAAGCTGCCCAACTTAACCTGATAGTTTTGAGATCAGCCGCATTATGCACTCTATTTTTCCACAGCCAAGCAATAGTTTCATTCCAAGAATCTGTTGGTTGGGCCACGTTGAGTATATTCTGCAACCGATCCTAGACTTGTCTAGCATACCTGCATCTAATCATGAGGAGGTGTTCCAAACTTTCCAGTTCCGAATTACATAATTCACAGTTAAAATTGCTAATGGAGAACTTGATCTTATCCCTTGTAAGCAACCCTCCATTGATTCCCATCCATAAGATGAATGAATGAGCTAGGTTAAGATCACTATCCCATACTAAGGCTGCCCACTCCTACCTTGTGCTCTGTGTAGCCTGTAACAGTGTTTTACAGGCTTTTGTGTTGAACTTCCTTGAGTTATTTGCTAGCCACTAAATTTCATTCTGCTCTCCTTCTTGACATCGTGGCAACTCTTCCATAATGAGACTGACACTTCTATCGTTGCGGAAGGGCCACATCCATTGATTATTTCAAATAAGCATACTTACTTTAGCAGTTGGATTTACCACCAATTTCAAGCCTTGTACCTCCTCCACCTTATATAAAGGACCTTTACAGTGCCAATTATCATACTAAAAAGATATGCTTTCTCCATTCCCAATCATATAGTACACCTGACTCTGCATCCATTGCCTGGTTTCAATAATTTCTTTAAGAATGCTTGACATATTCTGCCTTGACTGTAGTATCCAGCTACTCTTGTGCTTAATGAATACATTGTGTATCCATTTCACCCATAAATCCTCCTTTTTGTAGCATAACCATCACAAATTCCGCCCCCTACTCAACCTATGATTCATCCTTGCAAAATGGATACCCAATCCCCCTCTGTTGCTTAGGTCTACAAATTTTGTCCCAACTAATCTTCGCTTTGCTTCTACCTTGGTTTGAGACGTTCCACAAGAAATCCCTAAGCCTCCTGTCAATTTCCTTGAGGATAAGTAGAAACAACTCTTCAGAGGATTGCATCTTAAACCTGAAATCTCTAGGAATTCCTTCATTGCTTTCATGATTATATCAATTGAGTTTTTCCCTACCTTGTAAAACAATAAGAGGTCATCTGCAAAACCTAGGTGTGTGAGTTTCAACCATTTACACCTGCCATGGAACTGGAACTTTGGATGCCTCCGTATATTATTCACTAGAAGAGTTGACAAAACCTCCACACATAAGACAAACAAGTAAGGGGATAATGGGTCCCCTTGCCTCAAGTCCCTCCTTGCTTTGATTAGATTTGTAGGTTCCCCGTCCACCAAGATTGCCATAGAAGCAGTAGTTACACATTCCTCAACCCATTTTCTAAACAGAGGAGGATAATCGACCGCCTTTAATATAGTAAAAAGGAAGCTCCAGTTAATTGAGTCATATGCCTTCGCAAGGTCCATCTTTATAGTGCAATTCCTCATTCTCCTCCTAGAGTGATAACCCTCTAACAGCTCCTGGCATAGTAGGATATCTGTTCCCACTAATCTCCCCTTAATAAAAGTACTTTGTTCTGGGCTAATTATCTTCCCCAAGCTCGCTCTCAGCCTATTAGCTAAGATCTTAGTGATGGTTTTATAAAGATAAGTACAGCAAGCTATGGGCCTAAATTGTTCCATCTTCCTTGCATTACTCTGTTTGGGAATAAGGCAGATAAATGTTTTGTTCCATTATTTGAGGATCGTTCCTCTCTTATAGAACTCATCCACTGCTGTTACCACTTCTTCTCCTACAATATCCCAATATTTTTGAAAGAATCTCCCATTATAACCATCCGGTGCTGGAGCTTTGTCGGGGTTCATTGAAAAAATAGCATTCTTGATTTCTTCCCTTGATATTTCTCTTACCAACGCCACCTTGTCGTCTTCATCAAGTTGTTTAAGCCCTACTAGAACCTCTGTGGTTATATTTCTTATTGGCATTACAGTCCCAAATTGCCGAGTAAAGTACTATAAGGCAACTCTCTTCTTACTTTCTATGTCGTCATGAATCTTCCCTATGAGCTCAATTTCAGCTAGGAGGAATAAGAATTCTATCCGATTGCCGGAAGACGACACCCTCCTCCATCTAGAGCATCCGAGATTTCTGCCTTAATAGAGTATTGGCACTATTCAGTAGTAGATTACATTTCCCCACCAATGCAACTTCTTGTGTTCTTAGTTGCAAATCTTCTGGTCTAACCAATATTTCCTTTTGACATTGCTTTAGCTCTTTCAGATCATCAGTTAGAGCTTTCAAGTTTGGTTGGACTGTTTTCCTGTTGAGCAATTTCAATCAGTTCTGCAAGGTTTTGAGTCTCATGGTGATCTGATATCCTTTTGACCCGGGTATGGCACCCTACATCTCCTCGGTGAGTATATTTCTAAGGTCAGAATTGTCCATCAAGTGATTGAAGATCCTAAATGGGGTCTTCCTCCTCCTATTAACTGTTTGCAGCTCCATTACTATTGGACTATGATCGGATACAGTTGGATCATCAAACAAAGCGCCACTTGTAGGTAATTCTCTATCCATTTGTCATTTACCATACATCGGTCAAATTTTTTCAGCAAAAACCAATCTCCCGTTTGCTTATTGGTCCAAGTATAAGCATTACCATACCATTTCAGATCAGCCAACCCCGTTCTCTCCGCCATCTCCTGAAGTTCTCAACAGTCGACTTGGTTCCAACTTCTCCCACTCCTTGTTTCTTTAGATTTGATAATACAATTATAGTCACCTAACACCATCCATGGCAACCTCATGAGATGGCTAGTGTTCTCCAACTCTTGCCAAGCTTGTAGTCTTTGGAACTTATGATTGGCTACATACAACATTGTAATGGCAATCTTAGTCCCAGTAGCTTTAAGCAAGACATCATAATGTATGAACTGATCAGTTCCAATAAGATGCACTACATCCACTGTCTCAGGATTGAAGCCTATGACCACTCTTCCATTGAAATGCTGAGCATGATTGCACAGAACCCTCCATCCTCTGTCTAGGAACCATAAACTCTTCTCCAATTGCTCCCTCTTTATTTTGGTTTCCAACAAACCAACAAAATCTAACTTGTTGTTCTTGATAAACTCTTGAATCGCAATTTGTTTATTCAAGCTATTAAGGCCTCTAATATTCGATACTACTACCTTAATCATTTTTTCTTTTTACCTACCCTTCTTCTCTTATACTTCCTATGCAACCCCAGGGTTATGCTTATTGGGTCACTTTTGGTACTAGAAGTTTCCCCCTTTTCCATCACCGAAGTGTCAATAGTCCCCTCAACTTGACTTGTTTTATTGACTGGTTGATCATTCAGTGCCAAACTCATCACATGCTTCCCATCCCTGGGGCCTTGAGTATCCCCCACTAATGGTCCTCCACTTGCTACCATTTGGTGCTCCTCCTTATTCTTTTCCCGCGGTCCATTTCCAATCTCATGATTCTCCTTCGAAGACAGGTTGTGGGAAGCTTGTACTTCCAGAGATAGTCCTCCATCAGCTCGGAAGTCCTTCTCTTGGATTGGGCTTGCCTCATTCATCTATTGTCCCTCCTGCTGTTCTTTCCTTTTCCAAACCCGCTTCTCTTCTTTCATCTTCGGTTTCCACATGTATGTTACTTTGATTGTATCCTCCACCAGATATCCATTCTCATCTAGTTTCATGATTCTCAGGGCATCCGATAACTTCCTCGATATATCTACATCAATACAAACTCTAGCATACCCAATCCGCTTCAATAAAGACGTATTCTCATCGAGTCCTAAAGGTTTGCCTATCTTGCCCGCAATGTCATCCCTTCTGCGGACCAATTCTCCAAAGGAACCTTGTGTATATGTACCCATAACGGTAAGGAGGTAATCCTATTCCTCTCCAAGGTAACTTCAGGCTGCCACTTCTTAATCAGTATTGGATGCCCCATTATGTGACAAGGCCCAACTTCCAGCACTTTCCGTGCATTCTCTTCGATTTTGAATTCGAAGACAAATAATTCATCTTCATTTCCATCATATTCACCAATCCCTTAGGCCTCCATATAGCATTAGCCCAATTTTTAGCTACTGGAAAAGCTAACCGCCTCTCCAGAAAAAATCCCCACAAGAGCGGCTCGCCACTTTTGAGCACCTTGTTGTAACACCTCCATCAGTGCTTGGATTAGTTGTCCCCATCGGACTCGACAAAACAAAGTATCCCTAGATTTTCATAGTCACCAATAATCGAGCTCCAAGTGGGCCTCTCCTTCTCCATTCCCTGCTGAATCTTAACTGGAGCTTTCCCTGAAGGTGGGAAATCCGAATTGGTATAAGGAGTGGAGGGTCCAAAGTAGCTGGGTTATTAGAACGGTTGATAGAGTGAGTGGCCATGGCCATAATAATAGAAATAAAGACAAACGATAATGAGCTTAAGCAATCACCTCGAGCGTAGTTCAAAAGATTTACAAGAGTTATGTTGGCTATGGGAGAGTTACAACTCTTCTAATGTATGTTGATGACCTAAGAGTTACAACTCTTCTAATGTACGTTGATGACATAATGGGGGATGATGATAAAGAGAAACAGTTGCTAAGTCAACAATTAGCTAAGGAATTTGAGATTAAAGGCATTGGGAAGGTTAAAGTATTTCCTAGGAATTAGAATTGCACAGTCTAGGTAGGGATTTTTGATCTCACAACAAAATTATGTTATAAATCTTCTCAAGGAAATAGGTATGACAACATGCAAACTTGCAAGCACTCCTATTGATTTGAATCTTAAGCATGGAAAAGCAAAGGAGGATGTTGCAGTAGATAAAGAGATGTATTAGCACCTAGTGAGAAGATTAATTTATCTCTCTCACAAATGATCGAAAATAGCATATGCAATGAGTGTAATTAGACAGTTTATGCATAGTCTGAAGGAAGTTACATCTACAAGTAGCTCAAAGAGTACTTCAATATCTTAAAGGAACTTTAGAGAAGGGTATTTTGTTCAAAAGAGGTTCTTAAGGCATTCACTTATACAAATTATGCTAGATCTATTGTTGATAGAAGATCAATTTCAGGACAATGCACTTTTCTTGGTGGAAAAAACAAGGTGTAGTTGGTCGGTCAAGTGCAGAGGCTAAGTTTTCGTCGGTCCCTCAAGATATGTGTGAAATTCTCGCTGAAGATTATTCCTAAATATTTGAAGATTAAGTGGGATGACCCTACGAAACTATGCTGCGACAACAAATCAGTAATCAACATAACTAACAACCCAGTTCAACATGATTGAAATGATAGACATTTTATCAAGGAAAAGCTGGAGAGGTGCACTAATTTATACACCTTATGTCCACTCATAGTCAATAGGCTAACATTCTCAATAAAGGTTTGATCAACTCAATTTTTCAGACTATTATATCCAAGCTAAGAATGGAGAATACCTATTCATCAGCTTGAGGGGGAGTATGGCAAAATCATGCATATTGATAGATTATTATATTTGAATAAGTTTCCTATTATATTCAAATATCCCATAAATCATGGGATTAAAGAGAATCCCATAAATTATGGGATTAGATATTAGAATACCCCATAAATCATAAGATTAGAATCATTACTTTCCATTTATAACTATTAGAAATTTGTAAGCCTATTGTAAACAATTCACAATTCAATTCCTATTTAAATTCTAAGAATGTGTACCCAATCTTTCTATAAAATAATTTTTTTCTATAAGCTTGAGTTTTCCATTAAAAGGTAAGATGTTTCTTCTAAAAGTGATTCTTAGATTCTAGAAGTGATTCTTAAATTGCTACCCTCCATTGCCTGTTTAACCCTAGAATTCCAGCATTTCTAGCCCAAATTTCCAGCAATTCTAAACATGAAGTTCCAACAACTTAAGCTGAAATCCCAAATTTGAAACTCAGATTTCAGCAGCTGCCGAATTTTGTAAGTTTTGAGGATCTTAGCTACTAGTTTGATATATCTTCTAATTGTCCTACTTCATATTGTCTCCTACCGTCGACTTGTCAACTACAATTCATGATCCCTATTTAGTAACACTACCACTAAAATAAACAAATCCTGATCTAGTCCTTAAACCCCAAAATGTTTTGTGAAGGAAAACTATGTGTTCCTTATGGTAACTTATTAGAAGAACACACACATGCAGGTTCTGAAGCGTTATCTACATACATGGCCAATAGCAACATTTTCCTTAAGCTCCTCCCTTTTATCCTCAAAACACAAACAATAACAGTAAGGTGTTGCCTCAGTTACATTGATTTCTAAAAGTCAGTATCCTAATTTAGGGTTTAAATCAACATTTCAATTCAAAAGCCATCCCATGATTCTAACACTGCATTTTTTTTCCTGTTCTGGTGACAAATGCAGCAGAATATAGCCACCTCATCATGACTTAATGTTAACTGATGATGCTACTTGCAACAGCTGATGTTTCGTTCCTTATCTGTATATAGTCTTGAATCAATCCAAAACAGGTAATCAATCCAAAACAGGTAAATAATGCAGAATTCTTACTTATCACATATCTCGAAATTTTTGCAATGCCTGCAAACCCAACGGTTTCCTGATACCATCAATATGCAACAATGTGAGCAACAATGCTGCAAATGAACCATGATAAAATCTTCCTTCATTGGAGAAATTGTCTCGCCAAGCTGAAAAGTAAAAGGAAAAAAAATCATAAGGAAATGTTAATCATAATTGTACTCGTATCTAATTTTCATTTAATTATAAAGACCAATTATCTCATGACGGACAAGTTAATAAATCAAGCTCCAAAATTACATACGTTCAAAAGAACACAAGTGAGACACTAAATAACAAGTATAATGTGTAAATATGAAAACTTTTTCATCAAATAGACAAACTCAAAGAAGCTACCATTATAGATGATATACTTCGATACTTGGTATTGTTCTTAATCCCATAAAACCTCATTTGTACTTTAGAGCAGATTATATTAATCTCTTTATCAAAATTTTGGGTAAAAAATTACTGCATCCTTTTTCTCCTTTTCATTTTTTTTATATTCCAGTCTATGATCAAACAAATTTAACAATCCCTTGTCTCCAATTCACCACGTGGTTTGACAAAAATTAAGAAAAAGATGGAACTTGAAAAAAAAAATAAGGCACCTGAAATCGGTGCCAGGCTAGTAATTGGAAAGAAAAATATTCTATATGGGTTGCTAACCAACAAAACTCAATTTTTAAAAAAGTGTGTGTCTCCATTAATGTTTACATTGAAAAAGAAATGAATCACATGGAAAATACTGAGCAGCAAGGCATGGGATATAAGAATTACCCTGTGCATTAATAGCAGATCCTTTGACGCGTTACCAGAAAGATCCAACTGACCAGATGCTTTTAAAGCACGTTTCGTTACAGTCTTTTTGGTAGTTCCCTTTTTATTCTGTTTTCTGCTATCTTCTTCTTGGTTAAGCTGATTAATCAGGTCCTCAGCAGCACCAGGCCAATAATCACCATCAAAGTATGGCAGTCTAGCTGCTGTTACCTTTGCCTTACATTCACCAGTAGATGTGAAGAAATGATCGTACAGATTAGTGAGTTGGATCACTATGTTATCCTTGGTAGCTTTTCTTAACATAGACAGGTACCTGACATAGAAAAGGGGTATCCCAGCAGTATATTAGAGAGGACCATAGACTAATTTGTATTACACAGAAATAGAAGTCTTTTTTTTATATGATTTCTCTCACCACTCCCGAAGTTTGTCAGACTTTGGTGTTTTCTGGATCTCAGGATGACAGTACAATATATAATCTTCACCCTTTAATGGAGGGCAAGCCCAAATATAGCAACTTGTAAAACCCCTCTTCTTGCAGTACTCAAGATATCCAATCTGCAGGAAGATACATATAAAAGCTAGAAATATCAATACCAATTCCTAGCAAGATCTACAGTTGGTACCCTTAGCTGACACCAAAAATATTTAGTCATGTGAAACTAACCAATATTTCATGGTAAACAAAAGTCCGTAGAGCCTCTCCAGTCACTGCTTTAATCTCAGGTCTAAAATACTTAACAGAATCGAGATAAGAAAGATAGACACGCCGTTGATTTGGCAATTGGCATTCCGATCCAAATTCTTGAACATACATTCCAAATAGACAAACCTCCACCCCTTCAATCTTCTGAAACAACAAAACCACCTGGAAGAGAAATTAAAAATCCCATGTCATTATGAACAGAATTTCAAGTGTAAGCTTACGCAGTCATAAATTTTCTACAATTTTCCACAATACAACAATGCAGCTATATAATATTCATAAATATATATACACACAGATAATGCAAGAGTGAATAGTAAAAATTCTGTTTGCCTAGAAAGTCTTTAATAAGAGGCCCGTTATAAAGTTAATATGACTAGTAGATATATCTTTTAAACTTCTTTTGACTCTTAGTTTGAAATAAAGTCAACTTTTCATTAAATTTGTTCACAAACCAAGCTAAACTTATCCACCAAGTTAAACTTATCCACAAAAGTAAACTGTTTAAAATTATGATAACAGTTGCAACATATACTCCTAGACAATATGATGAAAAGAGACCTAGTATCTTATACTAACAAAAAATTTTCATTATAGTTTCTAAAGCTAAGAAATTTTAATTCACAACTTCTGCTATATCATGTCTGGAATGTTGAGCAAACCTATATGCATCTTTTGAGGGCTTATATTGATCAGATGTATAAATATATAAGGTTTTGAATTTATCAATTTGGCCTTAGTTTACAAGAAATTTTTTCAATTTTATTTTTCGAGATTTATTTAGACCTCTGCCATTCCTTAAAATCTTTATTCTAACTCAAATTATAGTGTAACATTGCTTTAAGACATTATTTAAATAGTGTAAACATTAATTTTATCCTCTTGTGCCAAACATTTTGGTTTATGCTTTCTTTTTAATTATGGCTCCAAGGGAGCAACGTCAAAAGAAATCTTCTATTTTCCGCATGATTACTTCTAGGATCTTAGGAACACAGGCCACAAGTGGCAATTTATGCAACTATGTTATTGTATGTGGAACAATATATTGTTTATATGAAGGTAAAAGATGTGAAACAAAAATATTGTCAGCCCTTCAACTTAACAGCATTTTTATTGTAGTCCAACTATTAAAATTTCTAATCCAATCCTTGAACTTCGCTAATCAGTGTATATTAGAACTTCCTTTAATATTCTTAACAAAAATCATGTATGACAGCAACGGAATTTAAATTAAATATACAAATGTGAGTAGCATCTGTCTAACTTGAATGCCAGATAGAGTTTTCATTGAAGACATTGATTAAAGTTCTAATATAAAGAGATTAGCAAAGTTCAAGAACTAAATTAGAAGGTTTAATAGTTGGACCGAAATAAGAAATAACGCTAAGTTAAAGACTAAAAATATGTTTGTTCTTGTTTCTTTTCTTTTTCATCATCAAATCCAAACAATTTACTTTATGCATTATCTAACATATTTTTTTGGTTCTAATATATTAACTACATATATTGGACAGAAGCTAACTAGATTTTCAAAAAAGTCCTATGACATGTTAGCTCAATGATTAATGTTCATCAGAACCATAAGTCAATTTTGGTAGATAGGGAAACAAAGATAATTTAAGAGCTTATTTATAGTGAACTATTGAAAAAATAAAATCAATGAAATGAAAAACACAATATACTGCTCATATAGTAATATAGTAGAAGAAAACAAAGGTATATGTTTTATTCTTTCTATTAAAAAAAGAATCGATTGCGTAGTTGACAAATCTTCCAAAGCAACTAGTTCTTTGAAAACTTTTTCAGATTTAGGATTAATAAATCTTGCGAATTTGTGTCCTATGAACCATGATATGAATTGAATAAGAAAGTATAGAATAAATTCTTGCATACATTTATGGAACACTTGTAATAGAGGGACAAATAGTCGAAGTGATACAGAACAACCTAGAGTTTTAATGAAATAAAATAAAACAGATCATTCAACACAAGCTTTAGTTTGGTGAGATGAAGAGTTGGAATTGGTGAGACACTTATTCACTTTATTGTTCACCTGAATAGTGATAGCAAGAGCAATTTTTTCATATTTACTTCTGTTAACAGTCCTAAAGTCCACAACAGATTCACACATGGCAAATTTAAGACACATCATCAAGTTAAATTAAGTTTTTTTTTCCATCTGTTTTATAGGTTGTTCGGAGGTTAGTCTCCACTTTCCCATTTTCTTCCCCAGCATTAGGGAGTTAGTTTTCCCTTCTTGTAGTTAAGGGGTTTCAGTTAATAAAGAAGGAAGTCGAGAAGTTCATCACAAGTCCTCTTGAGTACTTCTAAACTCAAGAAAGTTCTCAGTTTCTTCAGTGCTCAAACTACCAACATGGGGCATCTTAGGAAGCCACCTCATCATTCTCTAGGACCTGTTAACCCCCCTCCCACTAGACACACTAGCCGAGCCATAACTCGTATCGTAACATGGAATGGTATCAACTTCATACTAAGTTTTATGTACTATATGAGAATTAAAAAATAAGTTAGCTATATAAACTTTTTAGGACATACGCTTGTTTAGAAAATAAAGAATCCTTCCTACAATAGGATTCAATTTTGTAAAATTCTTAGTTGGAAGCTTCTTATTATTAAGATTACGGTTTCCAAAACTTCTCTACATATATGTATTCAATCGTTTAATGAGAGGATTACTGATTTTGTTTACAGTTTTGAAATTCTCAAATTAGAGGAGGCATACTTTCTTTTAAGAGTGATTCTTATACTCTAAGAATAATTCTCAGAACTACCCAATCAAACATGTTACCCACCCTAATCAAGCTTACAGCTGATTATGCAACCATTGATTTTTCATTTCAATCGATTTTTAATCAAGATCGGTTTACTTTTCATTGAATTCTAAACTACAGTGTTTGAAAGGTGAAAGTTCATCGGCTTCTTCAGAGAGAAAAACATCTATTCTCTCATAAGATGATAAAGAGTTCCGAAATTACTTTTTTCCAAGTTATAGTAGTAATTCTGCCTATGCCAACCATTCTGAAGATTCGATCTTGACATAGAACTTTACTTTTGGTTCTTCAAAGGATAAATCACCACCAATTTTGTTGCTTATATGCTAGGGCATACGTAGTCAAACAAGGCCTACAAAAGTCAATATTTTACCTGAAATCCCTCAATTAAAGCCATGGTTAGAATAAGATACCTACAAAGAAGAATAATGTTATGGTACACTTCTCTTTTAAGAGTCTCCCAGTCCATCTTTCCTGTTTACTATCAATTTGTACACAACTCATTCACACTTCCCTTTTAGAAGCTAGATCCCCCACACTAAGCATAAAATCTTTTATACCCCTTTTCAGCTCTTCGCAAGAGAAAAAGGAAAAAGTAGACAAAGTGCTATTAGGCTAAACATGACTGCAACGTTGAAATTGAGAAATTCTATTTACATAATAAGAAAGTATATATCATTCTGGTACAGTTGGTCGCCTTCTAGGATGTGGTGATCTACCTAAGTTTGTTATTCTTGTCAGCATAAAGTGCAGTATTTGGGGGAGGTTATAGAGACGAGTATGGACACTAGATTGGTGATTTTGTTTTGGGGAATCTCTGGGTCAGGGAAGAACAATAGCCTCGCAAAAGATACTATTTTCTTTGTTATCAAAAGATACAGATCAACTTTTACACATTTTCTTCTCAATTTCTCTCTATTCCTCACCCCCCCTTCTCTGTTTCCTATCTTATTACAGTTATCATAGTAAGGTCTTATCATAATGCTTATATTTTTAGATTGCCAACTGCCAGCAAAATTACTCCTATCTTTAAAGTTGCACATTTAACTTTTTTCTCACAATTGTAGATTTTAGAATCTAAATTTTAAGAAGTTAAATCCAAACTTGCATAATCAGGAGTTGTTGCATTCTATGTCAAAGGCATCTCCAAACAGGCCGGAGAGATTTGATAGAGTTTATAAACAAAACAACACAGGAAAGATCACTCGTCCACAAGTTTTAATTTCTTTTAGGACTTAAAACTTATTTAAGAATAAAAAAAGCCGTATTAGAATAGAATTTGGTTATACTTTGAAAAAATTATTATGATTTAAGGTACCAAGAACTTCTCCACATATATGTTTCAGCTCTTTTATGAAGGTGTGATACTTTTTTTAAGAGTAATTTCTAGTTTCACGATCCTAAGAATCACTTGGGAGCAATTCTTAAAGCTACATATTGTTTGTTTAAGCAATTCTAACTTGGATTTCCAGCAACTCAAACCTTAACTTTCAACAACCCTTTACAAAAATTTCAGCAACTTAACAAAAACCAAGATTTTCCAATTTTCATGAATTTTATTAATTAGTTGTTATATCTTCTATTCATCCCACATCACAAAGAGGTATCACATCACATGAAACCTTAGTTTTCTCAATTATTGCACAAATATTGTGGTTTGCTAGTTAATGAGAGCATTTGAAATATGATGTGCAAACATCTTGGAGAACAGTTTGAATAACATAAGTTACGCACTACATCAAATCTTTTTACTAAATACAGGTAAAGAAGTTCTTATAACTCTATTTGATTAGACACAAACTTTGACTGGTTTTCCAGTACTTGGTACAAAATTCTATTAGAAAGTTGTAAAACATGTTGCTACTACATAAACATTAAACAAAACATAAGCATTGTTCATACATCCATTTTAGAAAATGCACTGTGCAGAAAAAAGAAAAAAAAGGAAGAGTAAGCAATAATTTTGATCTTTACCAAATATAAAAGATTTTATTGATTGTCTTCCATAGACAAATGACAACACAAGAAAGTATAGAAACTAATCATAAAAACAACCAGTGATCAAGGAGCCACGCTTCAATGATGACGATGAACATAGAAATATATTCAAATTTCCATTTAGCAGAATAAGTTATTGTAGACAATATACGTAAAAACAATGTTGCTTAAGTAATTAAAGTTATATTAGCATTTTATTGTATCATTCAGCCACTTTTAAATCAAGACAACTCAAATCATTTCCTATAAACATATTCCTGTGGTCAATTAACATAAATATGGTGTAGTTTAATTAGTTGCAATAGAACGATTATACGTTGAAATCACGTATATTTCAAAAGTAGATGTCTGTAACACAAAGTGCCGCTAATCACATGTAAATGCAACGCATTTATAGGAAAGACTAACTAACAAATATAGAAATAAGAAACTGGGTGTATTTCCTGCATACCTTGGACTTGTAAGGGTATTCAGTTGGATAATTCTCTTCTCTAAAAATTTCAAGAAATCGTTGCTTCACCTCCAACTTTTTGTCAACTGATGAAACTACACGAACTACAAGAGCTTCTGCTCCAGGAATCTGAAAATACGAGTTATTGCAAAAATCAGATAACAGCACTTAGCTCTCTGTCCAAGTTAGTTGGTAAATACTTACGTAACCTTATGGAAATTAACAGTATAAACTATGGAAGGATTTGCTTCAGGTATCAAAGAGTAAAATATAAAGCCACCATCAAACTAAAAACCAGGTTGTCAGCCCTTAGACTCTCTATAATTATTGGTCTCAACTGGCAAAGGATTGAGTCTGCTAGATATAATTTTATGTGATTAACTACGAATCAACAACAAAATTTTAAGCGTATCGATTCCACACATATTAAGATGAAAAACAATCCTGCACTAAGAACAAAGAAGATAGCATTCTTTAAATACTTGTCACGAAATAACATAACTATCCCTTTGATTAAAGAAAAGCTTGTTAACCACACAAACATATTGGACAAAATGATCATATATGGCCCACCTCATCATAACTTTTCCCTAGAAGTTTGGCCCTATCTTGTCTTTCGTCTTTCAGTCTCCTAAATAACCTCTGTTCTATGTGATCACTAAGTACGGTTCTTGGTAAATCTTTTGCTCCAAGAACAGCACTCTGTGGCAAGGGCTTACGCTCCCCTCTGTCAACCTCTTGAATGTAGCAATTAGGACAAGTATATTCAGCTTGCCCACCATCATTCCTCCGACCATTAAATAGAGCACAAATCTGATGTTGCCAGGCCTCACACTTGTCACATTGAACCCACTGCACACATAAGAAAATATAAAACACAAAAAGCAAAGCAATCAATTCAATACTAGCATGCAAAGTTAAAGTAGCCTCATGTAAGGAAGCATTAGAATAGTACAACAAGCATTCACACACCCATTCTTCAGTTTCCTCATCATTTTTCTTCTTCTCAAACCTTGCCTTCAGTTTTGTAGTCCCATCAACAACAATAGTATCTCCACGAGCCTCGTTATAGCACGGAATACATAAATAATGCCTCGTATCACCTGTTCCCATATAATACATGGCATTGCGTTTGATGCGAGCACCACATGGTGTACAGTATATAGGAGGTGGCTCAAAAGTAAGCTTCTCAACGGCACACAACTGACAAGAGTTCTCACTCATCAGATGCTCCATTGCTTGATTTTTTTCAGCCTTAGCCTTACTCTGCACAAAGCAAAGGAATGAGTCAAATGACAGGAATTTCAGTTAGAGCTCGTTTCTATTGCATGGAAGAAAAAGGAAAGAAGTAGTCAACACGGGAATGTTTATGAGAAATCAAATGTTTTTTTAATTTATGGAGCACTACAAAAGTAATCACCAAGAACTAAATGAGTTGCGCTTTTAAAACATTACTAGCTCGTACATGCCAGTAAAAGTGTATTGAGCAGAACATTAACAAGAAACTCCAATAATCCCTAAGCGATTGCTTTGCACATAATCTTAGATCATGATATAAATTTCAACTAGTATTCAAAGAGATCTTCAGGCTAATTCACGAAATTGATATGGATTCATTGCTCATTCATTTAGCCACTTGAGAGAAAAGGTAAAACCAATAGCAATACCATTTCTTTTCTACAGAGGTAGCCAATCGCAAATGACACTTTGTTGTGTCCTTTGGAAAGAATAAGCAGATCAAGCACTTTCAACCATCACAACTTTTTTGAGAGTTAGAGAGGAAAAGGATGGGTATCATGCACTGTTTTCTCTTCATTCATTTTATATGATTTTCCTGTACTGGGATCAGAAAGGGAAAGAAAATGAAAACAAATAGTAATGCCAAAAACATAATTAAAAATTTAGGATATACCACACAAGTACAAGTTACTTTCTGGAAAAGGAATATATTGCTCACAAAGTGATTCAGGTTTATAAAGCTTACCATTACAAAGAAAAACTATCTGAAAGTGGTACGACAATTATCCTCAATTTGTAGTGCAACGTTGCTAACACAGCCAAAATAGATAAGCCGATATTTTTTAAAAGATGTGATATTGCACACTTTGCAAAAGTTTCAAAATTTACTGCAGAATCTTCCACCAATTGCAGTAATTTATTTGCAAAATCCAAAAATAAAAAATCCTAGTGATTAATAAAAGGATACATAAGGCACAAATAGGAATGCAACAAACAATCTTTAAACTGGTGAACTTGAAAAGGCACAAAACAAAAGAGAACTCTCACCTGACCAACCCACCGTCTGAGTCCAATAATATGGTCTCTAACTTGTTCAGGAGTGAACAGTTCAGTCAAAGACACCCCCTTTACTTTTGGTTTTCCAGTCTTGGTTCCAGCAACTTCCGAACGTTGGATAACATTTTCCTTTTTCAGTAAATCAGGTTCTTTCTCAACTTTCATTCTCTCCTGTGTCACTGATCTAATGGACTCAATATGTATAGTAGAATCAACACCAAGCCTTTGGCTACTCACATCATCCATGTTATCTTTCCGCATCTCGCTACTACTTGGACTTCCTTGTCTAGAACTAACAGGAAGTTCTGACTTCACCTCCATATGCTCAGGCTTGATTGGCATACAAGCATCCCCATGATTGAAATCTTGGCATTGGACTTCCAGGGATGCATAGCACTCACCAGTTGTAGAAGCTGGCACAGGAGAACCTTCACTCTCAGGTTTGAGAGAATGAGGGGATTGCTCTATCTTCATTCGTTTCATAGCTGGTTGTACATCTTCAGAAAATTCAATAACAGCTGAACTTTTTGACATTAATGGCGCTGAATTATCAGTAGTCTCAGAGGATTTGTTGGACAAGAAAGAATTTGTTGCTGGCCGAGTGCGTCCCTTCACTTGTGCTTCTATAAACTTTTTGACAGGAACACAAACAGGGCAACTAGCATCTCTGCAGTGCTTGAAGTGTTGAATCAAAATCTTGGTATGCTGGCACCGAGGATGGGTGCATGGAGATAAATTGCACCTTCCCATATGTCTCAACAAGTTCTGCGCATTAACACAATTAAACTCTGGACATTTCCCTTGAGGGGCTGTGCATCGACGAGCATGCCACAGGAATAAAAGCCATCTCTGTTGATTTTTAAACTGTCTGTCACGTGTTGGCTCAGATGTGCTTCTATGAGGAACTGTTTGAACCATAATAGATCCTTCAGGAGATAGATTATTAGGTTGAGCCTCATCTTGCCCAGAGATTCTTTGACAGAAATCTTGTTGGACACGATGCTCAAGTGACATATTTTCAGAGATGCAGGTTTTGTCTTGTGATTGACGACGCCATTTACCATGCAATACTGAATCTGATTCTGTTCCAACTGTAACGCAGTTAAAATCACTTTGGCACTCTGAAACAAATTCATTCTGAAGCAAGATCTCTTTCTTTTGCTGGGAATTTTGAGTAACTGAGGAACAGATATGATGTTGTCCAGTTGGAAGAGACAAACTTTGTAAACGCCTAGAACGATCTTCAACAGCATTTTGCTGGAATTGGTTTTGTAACTCAGATATTTGTCGCTGTTCAGAGGTTTGTGAGATTAAAATCTCATTGTGTCGCTCCACTTGAGGCTCAAGCTTCACTTGAGCACTATGATCAGAAGCGAACTGAGAGTGACCAAAAGCACTATTGTTCATCGGATGCTGGTTCCAATGACCTTGCTGCTTATTTAGGTGTTGCTGCTGAAAGAATGACTGTTGCTGAAACTGATTAGACCGTTGGTGAAATTGTTGCTTCTGTTGAGATTGAAGCAGACTCTCTCCAGATGCTATTTGGGACTGAAAATTCATTTTTTCAGACTGATCAAGTGTTTGGGGCTTCAGCTTCATATCTGCAGTACGTTGAGCATCATGTAAACTGGACTCATTATTAATGGAAGTAGAATTCATTCTTGACATGGACTGCATGCTCATAGAACTTAGATTTTGAGTGTTCATCATTGATCCAACAGAAGTTACAGCTCCATAGAAATTTCCAGAACCAAAAGAATCAGCCGAACCCACCCCATATCCTTCCCCTGAACCTATTTTAAATTAGATGACACTTTAACGATAGATGTCAAAAGCCAAAGCAAACATACAAGACAGAGAACTGAGAGATTACCCAGCATCAATTGTTGCTGATGTTGATCAAAATGCTGCTGTAATGGTTTAGGGGAACTAGCATAGGGAATCACATTCATGTAGCCCTCTGAAGTATTAGGGTCATTCACAAGGTGAAAATTGTTTGTAATCATTCCAACACCACCATTCAAAGGCCCATCAGATAAACCACAAGGTTTTTGTTGCAAACCAGATCGGATGTTGCTACCCATTTGGCTACCCAGGTTCTGCGATATATGATTGTTCTGACCACCCATATATGACTTTTGATGCAATGGTTGTGATACCATAGTAGTGTCAAAAGAAGAATAACCACCAGTGTTCTTAGAAGATTCCATACTCACAAAAGCAGGGTTTGTATTGTTATTACTAAATCCAGGAGTTGGAATCATTTGGTTCGTCATCCTTTGCACCCCTATGGATGACATATTCGTACCAGAACTAATGGAATAACTGGGTTGTGATTGCTGATATCCATTAGCTTGATTTCCTGTAAACAAGGAATTTCAATCATATGCAAAGCATAGATAGAAGTAACTATGGAAGTTGTAATTGAGGCTTTAATTTGTAATCAGAAGTATTGAAAGTACCACCCTGAATTCCACTAGCTGGCAACAGCCCCCCTGTGTTGACAGTTGTCAGTGCTATGCTATCACAGGCTGTGGAAGAAATCATCATTGTATTTACAGAAGAAGCCATCAGGTTGGAATTCCCATTGTGTGACATACCCGGGGTTGGTATCATTGTACCAATGGAAGAGGATGAATTAACAAGCTGTACATTTCGTTGGTTGTGGATATTTGCAGGAGGGCGCTTGAGCAGTGCACTCAAACGACTCTCTAATGTACTAACATTCATATACTCCTCCTACAAGAAAAGTTCTAATGCTTGTGAGTCCAAAGAGATAATATGATCAAGAATCGAACGAAAGGGAGAGGTTCAACAACAAAATTTCTATAAGTATGTGATAGTGATTATTATCATCATTATCAACAATCAATCACGATGTAATATAAGCAATTAGAGATCCAGGATAAAAACAGAGTTGAAGGGAAGATATATAAAGCACAAAAACGAACCTTTGACTGAGCAGCTTTGAACAGACCATCCTCCAGGCGTTTAGCAATGTCCCTATACTTCTGCTTCTGTGGTTCACCAACTGGATGAGACTGCCGCTGCAATATAATTGCAAATCTATACAGCATCCACGAAAATAAGTCAATGTGAGAAACACAATTTTGTTAAACAACAGGCAAATACATGTTATTACTAATATTTGTCTATGAATATTTACAATGTGCTGTTTAGGAAACTAGAAGCCAAAACCAAATGTTTTTAAATATAAATCTACAAGGAATATTTAAACATCCAATCAGTGACTACAATGCCACCAAAAAGATGAGTTCAATAAGGTTCTCCATCCATGATAACCCAAATCGAAGGTAGTACTCAATGCTGAAAATCCACTTAAGACCGAAAAAAAAAAGAAGAAAAACTGGAATAACTGAATGTATCTTGGGAAAATTCTAATAACCCTTGAACAAAAGTAGCCACGTTAAAGTTCACCTGCATGTATAAATGAATTACATGCAGAAGAACGGACAAGACTTTTAATAACTAAAATTACTGGCAGAAACAACCCTTAAATCTTTTAACCAACTATCTTCACCAGAGACTTTGGTATAGTAAAATAGATTAATATCAAGATAATACAGGTCACTTATAGTTTCATCATCAAATAAAACACGCAAGTAAGAAACACAAATGTGGTAGAACCAAAATCATATTAAAGGCATAGCTTTCCCAAATCTTTAGTTTTCAACGAATAAGAAAATATGATCACATTGGTGAAACAAAAATCATTCATACACTAAAAAATATGATCACATTGGTGAAACAAAAATTATTCATACATTTTTCCCCACATTGAAATCCGAGCACTGTGAAGATCAGGGTCCATGCCAAAGATAGAATTAGAAGCCGCATTTCCACCACCGCCACCGCCACCGCCACCTCCACCAGAAGCTAAATTCTGCATCCGGGCAGGAGGAAGGTTACTTCCATTCTGCTGACATAGCTGATTAGGAACCTGTCCTGAGATCTGCCCAGATACATGAGCCTGCACATTCATCTCCTTTTCCAATATGAACAAGTCATGCCGCTCTAGAGCCAATTGCAAGGCAAAAAAATTCAGCCTCCAGGAATATATATTGTTAGTAAAACCAATTTGAAGATGAGGAGAAAAGGCGAAAAGTTGACTTGAAAACAAAAGATTGTTTTGTAGTTTGATAAAAATGGCAAGAGAAAATGCACATAATTTGTTTTGTAGTTTGATAAAAATGGCAAGAGAAAATGCACATAATATGAACACAAGCAAGCACATCTGGACACTTAAGAGGCAAGACAAAGTGACCAAGACTTAAAAATAAAGGTTGGCGCCTAGCAACAGAAAGAAATCAAAATCGCATGAAAAGTGAAATCGGGTTAATTCCAAATTGAGGATGTTGGGAAACAGTTTTAAAATGCAGGAATTAAAAAACATCGATAGTTCAATGAAGTAAGACAAAGATCAAATATTAAACTAATAGAAATAGCAAAGCAACCCTAGTACCTAAGATAGTTAATCCAGAAAAATGGAAAGGGGAAACCCTAGCAAACCTGAAAAAGAAGTAATAACGACCAAAGGCTTGGAATGATGATCGTCGTCGACGAGAATAAGTCTGCAACTTGGACCGTCCAATCGCACGTGCGATTTTACCGGTTCTTCATATACTCTACCGCTTACAAGTCAATAACAAAGATTAGAACATTGGATTGACACCACCACTACCAGCAAGAACAAGAGGATGAAGCTTGAAGGATCTTTATTTGCACTCCGATAATAATATGAATTAATATCAACAAACTATATTAATAATGAGAGAAAATTGATGGACTTTAATTTTTTATAGGCAAAAGAATTAACAACAAAACTCACAAAGTTAAGTCAACCGAGTCGAAGAACGGAAGCCCAAAACATATGTACGTGGACCGACGTCCCCCCGTAAGCGTTAAAATATAGATAATTTTGATTCCATTAAATAAAAATTGTTAAATGTTCCTTTTTTACTGATGGCATGGCAATGGCATGCACTTTCATTAATCCAATACGTTCTCAGTTTTAACACACCGTTAACTTTTTAAGTTAAATATGTAAACCAAAAAAATTATATATAGATAATTTATTCTTTATAAATTTTCATAAAGACCATATTCCTTCGGTTATTATTTTTATGTTAAGGAGTTCATTTTCTCAAGAAACATGAAACTCGAGATTCTGGACTATGTACAACCCCCGTCAACAGGCTGAATTGAATACAAGTGATTGTGGTTTATCTAGAACAGCTTCTCAAAGTCAATCAATTTCTGTTCACCGTTCCATTCTAGTTTATACATGCAAGCACCAACTAAATTTGCAGGAATGGGACGACCAAATAAAGATATTATATTTGCAAATGGTACACAATATTAGGAAACTTAGGCAAAACCAATTACTACATATAGATGTTTAGCTATGCACCATTATCAGTAACATACATAAATTGGTGAATTGTTGTACTTCTGGGAAACATTGTTGAGCATCTTCCAAGGACAACATAGAACTACTCTGAATCTGCCTGCTATGCGTGACTATAGACATTCTCTCATCGGACTGAAAAAGGTCATAGCGTATAACATGCATGCAAGTCACATAGAAAGAAGAAACAGAGACCTTTTCACCATTTGCCTCATCCCCTTTCCACTTAAGCATTTAGTGGATGAGAAATTTCAGATTTGAAAACATAGAACAAGCTACACTCAGACTTTTCATAGCTTGTGTTTATGTAAACAAGGACCTGACTTTATAAAAAACATAAAAGCTACATGCGCAGTCACGAACCAAATGGAAGAATTATGCTTACTCCTAACATAAAGCCTTATGTCGAACTGGCCAGATTTGAGATATATGAGGCCAGATAGCAAGAAAGATTCTACCAGCATTCTCAAAAGGTAAAGACAACAAATGAGACCATGAATCCCATTTGATAACATACCGTAAAGTTTATAAGGCCTAAAATACTTCGTGCTGAGGCACATGGTCGTAGAAAAATCACTCTTAGATGAAATTCTTTTCTCCCAAAATTAGTCTTGACTATATGAAGTAGGGTTCCTAGACTTGTTTAAGCAAACTGACGAGCTCGATATTAAAGCAAATGATTCTGGCATATCAGCAACCTCAACAACAATCAACAATTGAACAAAAAAGAGCGTAGAACACCTACTATAAATTACAACTCTTCAGTTATAAATATATATCAAAAAGAAATTTTATCATATTTCAGTCCAAACTTCATTTGAAACGAAAGCACGAAAGCAAAAGATGAGTAAAGGTTTCAACAAATTGACAACAATAATATGTATTAAGGGCATAGCCTAACCATATTTGCATATATTAATATTCAAATTCCATCTTCTCAGTATTAAGAATTTAACTTTGTGGCAAAAACTTCTCAGCTTCATGTATCAGCCAACCGAATGATTGAGTCTTTCTAGCTAGTTTTTCCCATATATATGCACAAATAAATATATTTTCAAACAAGTATTTTGAAAATTGTTGAGACACCTTAAGAATAGGAAGGAAAAATCGATTCCAGTAGGGAACATTTCTCTGCTAGTATATTCTGATAGAGGATGACAAGGTAGGTGCTGCTGTGCTATTACTGGAGTGCAACCAGCAACCTAGATAGACACCTGCCACTTGTCTTTTGAAATATTATGGTGCAGTAATTCTTATTTTGTGTGATGGAGACAGCATTAACTTGAACCGGATAAATGAAGGGTATGCAATTGAAAGATAAAGCTGTGACTTTCGTATAAACTGTGAATTTAATGCTATAGAATATAAAATGGAACGAAATATTTTTTTTCTATTATTTATTTTGTGAACATTTAATGGAATTCATTTTATCATTGGTTTATACAATTTAACATTTATCAAACAAAATTTAATATATATTTTCGAACTTCTGAATTTGTTCCTCTTATCTATTTTATTAATGAATCATTTGTAATATATTTTTGGTAATTCACTAAGACGAGACCTTGCATGAAGTATATATATGAACATCGAACATGATCTTGTGCAAACTGCTATTGTTCTTCTGTCTAAAACACAAGAAACTTCCTACTCAATAGTTGATGGAATCCTGTTTCTAATAGTCCCTAAACAGGACCACATTAGTTGAATCTCTTATCCAATCACAGTCCGATTTCATGATTATGTTACTCCAGTACTTGAACAGAAACTATATAGCACTTTCTTCTGTTGTTAGTATACAATATAATAGTTATCACTTTGGTGGTCATGAATATCGATGTCAAGAGAGTTTAGATTCTTAATTAGAGCATGATGATGAGAGAAGCGATAATAAATACGAGAGGTTAGGTGATTTTTGTATGTTAATATTATGCTTTCTTAGATGCCTAGCTCTCTGCGTTTTGGATAGCCTTATTTGCCTAATCAATATGAAGATGAGACGTATTGCCATATGAAACTGTTACAATTGTAATTTGTACCTTAAGAGAAAAAAAAGATCCAAGTAACACGTTCAAGTGTTATGCTTTGCTCTTACCTTTCCATCTATAAACTAATCATGTTCGTAATGAACTTTGATAGAATGATAACAGAGTTTGCATTTCAGAATTAGTGCCTAATTTTGATTCTGGAGTTACCTTCCTCAAATTGCTCTTAATTTCTACCAGAAACTTCAACCAGTTAGTAAAAGTGAATATTCAGTGAACAGAAGCCTACAGAAAGAGCTATATATGTTTTTCCCCTTTCTAGTGTTAGAATGAGAAACAATTACTGCTTCAGAAAATAAATATCAAACCAGAAGAATATGCTGAAGAAAATGAGCATTGTCAGAAAGGAAATGAGCCAGGGCAGTAGAGATTACATCCAACTTCTGTCATTTGAACATAACCTGCATCTATTATTGTGTATTCTTGCCCACAGCAAACGTGATTTACAAATTCCTGAAACAAATTTGGTCGTAAATATAGTAATGAGAAGTGAAAGAACAGCAGAAACTGGGCCTAAGAACAGCAGGAACAACAATTTTGGAAAAAAAGACTTGAGCAAAATTCTGGTACAAAGTACTGTTTAGAATCGATGGTCAGTCTTTGTTAACTATTTATTTCTTGTAATCACTCTTTGAGTGAGATCAACCAATGCCCGCCGTGACTTTTTTACTTCTTCATCATGGGTTTCTGGTAGAGAATCAATAGCCTGCGCAGCAAGTTCAGCATGCTTTGCAGCTAACTCCCTTGTCCTTTGAATTCCAAAGCTCTTCCCAAGGTACTCAAGGGCCTACGTTTTACAAACATAAGGTTTAACAGCTGCGTGGCTCATAGGCTCGGAATTCTTATCCTCGTTAGAAAAGAAAACAAGAGCAAGTATAACAGTAGATCATGGCTCATCCAATATGAAACAACTAAAGCAGCCAGGTTCAATCACTCTTAAGGAAAGAAATCAAACTGAATAACAAGGGGTAAAGACTAACGGAAAGAGAAGTTTCAAATTGGAGAGACCACACCAGGTCTTCTAAGTTGAGACCAAAAAAAAAAAAAACTTTGGACATAAAAATGTAAATCATTGCAATCTAGAAAAGCTTAGTGATAATAAAACTGATTGACTAAAACTACAACAATGTGAAAGAAAAATATATCTGACAATGTATACAGTTCCTCATAACAGTCTAGTGAGAAGTCTGATTGAGAAACCAAAATTCTCAGTGTTGGCACCTTATAATTGAACCAAAAGTCCATGAAAAATAAAACTTCTTGCAAGGAAAGATTAATATGGACATTATTTTATGAGAAATGGCTAGCATGTTGATCCAAATTGATTTAAATTAATTGTCAGTTCGCCATTGAAGAATTTCATCAATTCACAGCAGTACGCTATTTCACATCATTCATTTAACATCTGCAAAATCAACACTACTAGAGATGTAAGCAGGACAATTCAGTGTAAACTTACAATATCAACATTTTCAGGTTTATCAAATCCCTGATCAACTATTGCACGCAACTGAGGAAACTCCTCCATTGCAAATAATATTGGAGCTGTTACTATACCCTGTAAAATTAGCCTATTCCCAAATTAGTTATTATGATCAATCATATACCAAACGTAAATCCCTTGGCTATACAAAAGCAAATAGAAGCAAGGTGTCTAGACTACAGGACGAAAGTAAATGCAACAAAGAGATGTTTAGCGCCAGCCTTTACAGTCAAAGCACAAGAATAATCTTAGAAGTCCGTTTACCTTAATGATTAATTATTTGACACTAATAATGGAAAGCCTCAGAAAAGATTTCTATGACGTTACACCTCAAGATACAAAAATCATGCTTTCAAGTGTCCAAAAATTTTCACTTTGATAAAAGAAACTAAGGTTTCAAAGCAAAGAGAAATTATGTCAACCTCATTTTCTTTCCACCTTCAATCAAGCAATGTAAATACTAGGAATCCATGAATACACTAGACTGAAGATCAGCAATATAAGAGAATAAAATAAACCTACAGGAGGTCAGATATTTATTATGATGCTCAAGTTGATCCTTTACTGTTCACAAAGAAAAGGGAAGTGACATAATACATGAAGGAATATCCTATGCCTAAATTAATGTAAGACATCTATCGATCATGAAAGATATACATATTTTTTCAACAAAACAAGCAATAACAATAAAAATGAGGATAGTCAATAAATCTACTTCACTAAATAAATTTGTAATCGTTTAATGTTTCTACAAAGAAAAGATGAGTTACATGACGTATGTCAGTTAATGCACCCTTTCCAAGGGAAGTGGATGTGCCTGTGAAATCAAGTACATCATCTATCAGTTGAAATGCCAATCCCTGTAAACATACAATAGTTAGAGAATATTTGTCACAAGAATCAACTATTGTAATCAAAGAGATTCATAGTACAGGAAGAGAAACTGAAACATATTTATAGAGACGAAGTATCAATATCTATAAACTTCTCCACTAAAAGAGCATGTAATTGATTGCAAAAGAGTTCAATTATGCAGACTGAAAAAGCACATATCTGCAGAACATCCAACTCAGATTGTTCATCCTTCATAAGATTATAAAAAGCTTTCTTATTTGATCATAGACAAATACTAACTTTTCATTCATTTAATGCAAACTTTAACACCCTCTAACTTGCATGCATAAAGACCACTGATAATAAGTCTATAGTAATTTGGTGAAAAGAATAATAAGAAAAAATCAACAGGAAGCACTAAATATAAATCTACAAACCAGATTCTTGCCATACTCAAATGCCAGCATCGCAACTTCTGTAGTTTGCCCAGCAAGAAGTGCAATTGCCTTGCAGCTGTTTGAAATCAGGGATGCAGTCTTGTAGTATGTTTTTTGCATATAATATTCCATGCTGCATGACGAAAATCAAAAGTAACACAATGAACGAATAACCCAACAACTTACAATTCAGAAGAGTCTACATAGACAACTAGGAGCACCTGCAATCACTGAACATGTCAAACATTTATACTGCAAGAAAGAGAAGAGCAGCACACCTACAACGTTGTTCAGACGTCGTAGTCATTTGCATGGTTTCACCTGTTACAAGATGCTCTACAACAGTTGCTAGTAACGAAACAACCTACAGGCATAAAGAGATCAGTCACACAGGCTCAACTTCATATATAATATGGTTCACGTTACAAAAACTAGCCCTCACCAACCACCTCTTTCTTGAAAAACAAAAAAGGCAAAAAAGAAGAAGAACAGGTACCAGAGAAAATGAATCATTTGCATCATACTAAAAAGTGGCAACCTCCATTTCTGTTCCCTATAGTCATGACTTCATCCCTAAAGCAATGTCATTTCTCCATGTTGTTGACCAAAATGAATTAAGTCATACATTGGATATAGTAAAGTGACCGTAATTCAAAGTAAGACAAACAGAAACTAAAAATATCAGGAGGTACAACCCAGGCAAATTTATTGGACACTTGACCAAACTTGCATTGTTTTCCACCAAGAAGTTTCACCAGGATATATCAAAATTATGTAGCCATATACATGTAGATAGAGTCCAAGAAACTTCACAGTATTTCATTATGAGTCCACACATGCCAGAATCTCTGTTATTAATCAGTTAGAAATGTCGATATATCAAACAAGTGATTTCATACCTCAGTGTTTTTTAATGCAGCTAGTGCTACACAAGCTCGTGAAAGAAGAAAATCTCCAGCTAATACTGCTACCTGTGACAAGAAAAGAAAAAGGATAGATGGTTAACACAGAAAATTTTGAATTAGAAGATTTGTCTACATATCTATATTGAAGAAGTATATTGCTAAACTGGAAGCTTCTTTGATTTTGATGCTATTTAGCATAAGATAATACTTAAGAAAAAGAAAGACTAATATTTTTGGTACATGGGAAAGCAGATATTAACTAATCCATCATAAGATTAGCAATATATTAAAATGCTGTTCATGTGATTAATATCTTACTAAAATAGCATGTTTATAGCATAGTCAAGACATATAGACAAAGAGAGCAGGAAAAGAAAAGAAAGGAATAAAATCTGGAGATGGATTCTTGAAACATTTTTAAAATGAAGATTCTATTCTACTAGCTAGAAAAGGATTAACTGTTTTTACAGCTAACATATCTTGAAGTGTTCTGGAAACAAGGATTGCACCTAGCTCTTCACCCCTAAGTTTTTGTCCAACAAAGGAACTTTAACATTCAAAAACAAATGCAGAGTTGTGGAAGCAGAGATACAACAAGGAAGATCAAAAAGGTAGAGCTCCAAGAGGGTACAGTTGACATGTCCCCTTAAAGTATACCTGTCTAGCATATGTTAGCATATCATTCAACTAGATGTCTTGCAGATTTTACAAAAAAGACTCAATAGAACAGATAATAGGAAATTCTTGTGTAAGGGCAAGCAAACATCCAGCTCATTCATTTATCTTATTGATGAGAATCAATGGAGGGTTACTTACGAGCGACAAGATCAAGTTCTCCATAAGTACATTGCACTGTGAGTTATGTAGTACAGAAATGGAAAATCTGGAGCATCTTATGATTAGCTGCAATTATACCAGGCAAGTATGGGAGCGGATGCAGATTATGTTGAGAATATTTTTAGTTATGTTGTACAGCTGTTAAGTGTAGTTATTACTTGTTAAATATGCTGTTAGTTCCTAG
>JAOTAY010000002.1:18637428-18661421 GCA_025629805.1 Erythroxylum baracoense
CTCTTTATGTTCAAAAACTTAATATTATGGTATTTTTAAATGTAAACTAATATTATAAAATTAAATAAAGATTAAAATGTTTAATTAACCCCTTTATTATATTCTTCCAAATTTCACGACATAATTGTACGATAAAAAAAACCAACTTTGAAAGCACAGAGAGCAAAAGTAGAGAGTAAAGTGAAGGGTAATACTATCATTAGGCAAACAGCTAACTCCAAAAGCTCCTTTTATGAAGCTTTTATAAATTAACTTATTAAGGTTAAATAAGCTAACCAATAAGTCATTCACCAAACACATCAATAGCTTTTTAAGATGGTCAAAAAGTTATCTTTTAGTTAATAAGTTAAAAAACAGTTGATAATCTGTTTGCCAAATACCTTCATTATCATTCTTAGAAAGCTTTGCAGAAGTGCACATATATGAAGCCTTCGTCTTACAATCCAATAGATTAGTTGTCTCCAATAAATCCAAAAAAGTATTCACTTTGACACAAACTAAGGCCAAGCTGTTTTGATTATTTATCGAGAATTTTATCCTTAAAATGTCTCATTAGATAAATATGTTCAATTTCTTCATATATTCTTCAACTATTTTTGTTGTAAAAGTACTAGGATTATTGAGAATTTTATCCATAAAATTTCTCATTAGAAACTTAATAATAACCAATTTTGATTTGTTAGTTTTGAAACCAACTATAATCAAGTTTGTATATCTTCACTTTGAAATACTTTTGTTCTTGTCATATCAAATGTCTAACTCCTATAAGCATCCATCATTATTTCCAAATCTTATTGCTTTCAATTTTTTACCTAATATTTTATTTTATTTGTACTACATAATCTACAATAGCAATTTAAATTTTTTTTGCATTATCAAACTGCATTCCCAATCTCTACTATGGTGTCTCACTAGTTGGATTATGCCTAATAATTGTACTTGGTCTTTGAAATACTTCACATGGGTCCTTTCCACTTGGATATTCATCACTTTTAATAAAATTACTATAGTATGTTGAATTAATTTCAATTGGTTGATAATTTTCCAAAATTCCTAATTGAAAATCAACTCGCACATCACCAACCTATTCATCATCCTAGTCACTAATTTGTTCATCAATTTTACTTTTAGATCTTCAGTGACATAATCCACCCTAATACCAGTACTGCTTTCTTCTTCATCGCCACTCTCCTCGTCCTCCCCACTGAGCTCCGCTCCTCTAGTTATAGGTAATATGTCAAGTGCAGGGACTGGGTGTATTTAACTTATAAGTTACACACATATCAACCAATTCGTGAATTTTTGTAAAATTTGTAAGCCTAATACAACTTTCGTTTGTTTTAATAAGTCTCAATGACTCATTGAAGTTGAAACATGGTACCTTATAATAAGCCTTGTTAATTTGAAGGCATCCTAAATCCTTTGTTATCTATCTTAAATCCTTTCTTATCTCATATGCTTGCCTATATTTAATATGATCAAAGTTAACATTTGGAAAGATACTTGTATCCCCATCCACATATTTCAACTCACACTCTGATGTGAAATTCCTACTATAAAATAACCTTATTCATTTATATTAAGCCATTGTAAACATGTTTACAGTCATTAGAAAATATTAAATACAATATAATTCCTTATACATGTAACTTGTACACTAACACAATGAGCAAAAATTGTACACTATCACAACTGATAAAAAGAAATCTCATTTTATAATCCATCTTATGTTACTACATAATTGGCATAAAATGATAATTATGCAAACGTCATTCAAAATTTTATGACGTCAATTATAGGAATTGTTTCTAATTTTGTCTACATTATTGAAGAGCACAGAGCCATTTTTTGAAGAATATTATCTGACTGATATAGATTGCAAACTAAAGAAATTCTTTTCTTAACATAACAAATTTTCTCATAGATCCATGACACATGATTATGACTGCCACAATTAAACATTAACATGTATGTAACTATAGCTTACTTGTGCTTACTGAATAGTAAGAATTGTGGATTTTTGTATTCTAGTTATTAGTTTGTTGAAAATGGTTACTAAATTAGTATCTATCTTTATATCCTTGCATTTGAACTCATAAATTAGAAAGTATTTCCATCTCAGGTTGAATAAACACATGCAACCTACTTGTTTAGAAAAGTTTGTCTCAAATAAACAAATGTATTTTTTAAGACATAAATGAGCATTTTAGGACTAATTTTTGGTTTTGATGTCATCTAAAATTAGGTTTTCCTACTTTTCTTGAGGAGAGACATCAGGTAAAAATGACTAAGCCTCTGGATGCATGTTTGTACATGTGTTAACTTTTTTAACATCATAGTAATGAGATGTTTCTATTTATGCAAGTCAAGATTTATTTGATAATATTTATATTTTTTTAAAGGAGCTATAGCTATAGTAAGCCACAATCTAAAAGAAGCTTTAGTAACATCAGATAGAGCAACAATTGTTTTTAGCAGTAAAAATTGGTGAAGGACCACATAATTTAATGCTTGAGACTAGATATTGTTCAAACATGATGCAAAAACGTATGCAAAGATCACACTTATGCTTATTTAACACAATTAGAGACAATAGTAAGGACCTACCATGATGTTGTGTTCATGTTATAAAGATAGACAACAGAAACATAGGAGAACATGATGTTCTCTCCATGCTATGAAGAAATCAAGCCAAACAAAATTGTAGTAGACAATTAGGGCTCTCTGGCATAAGTGAAGGAGAACATTTCACTATTAACAAAGGAGAAGATGCCCAAGATAAATCTCGCATGATTAGAGGTCAATTTCTATCTCGAGTTTAAGGTAGTTCGAAAGTATTTAGAAGTTCTTTAGCTTGAGATGGTCCCTTAAAATTGGGGACATTAAAGTTATAGGTTTGTTTTTTTAGGTCTACACTAGTTGTTGACGTGGCACACATAGATCTTTTAAATTTAAAAAGAATACCATGCCTCTCTTAAATTTAAAAAGAATACCATGCTAGCTAGTTCGTAACTAATGCAACCTTGACAATTATGTCAATTGGAGGGTTATTTTAAACATTTTTTAAATATTAGTATAATTTTATATGTTTTCAAATACTTAGTCTAATAAAAATTTTGACAGTTAAGAGACAAAAAAAATATCTTCAATAATCACTTGTACTTTAATAAGAATGTTAAA
Organism: Erythroxylum baracoense; assembly: GCA_025629805.1. Taxonomy (NCBI): domain Eukaryota; kingdom Viridiplantae; phylum Streptophyta; class Magnoliopsida; order Malpighiales; family Erythroxylaceae; genus Erythroxylum; species Erythroxylum baracoense. Next base: position 18,640,609 of record JAOTAY010000002.1, read on the forward strand.
ATCAAATTTACACTTTTTACCATCTTTACTATAAAACTTTTCATGCAAGTACTATTTGAATCGTTGAATATTGATATCATGGCAGCATTTATCAACTCATTTACATAAACAACTGCCACAGGAATGATTGGCAACTATGCTTGAATCTTTGAAACCCAAATTGCATTTAGCATATGTTGATGCTTCCTTTCCACTACATTATTTTGCTAAGGAGTTTGATGGATAATTCTCATATATTCATTTTGAACTTTTTTCCTTGATCTTTCTTGATACACTTAACTAAGGTATGAAACTATGTTACTACAAACTTGTAGAACTGGTGCATGATAGGTGTAGATTATAGTTTTTTTTCTAGGTATTTAAGTGTACTTTTAAGTGTTCTCTTAAATGATAATCATGTGTTTAGGGCTTAGAACTGTGTTATTGTTAGTTATTTTATGTATTTTAATTGTTTGATTAGTTTAGAGCATGAATTTGATCTTAATTTTGTATTTAAAGGGGTGGTTGATGTGTTTGTGAGTGAATGGAAATAGGAAAACTGAAGAAAAGAGGAAGTTTGAAGCATGGAAGCATAGAAGCAGACCACAATCGTGGGGGCATGACAGAGAGCAAATTTCAGCTTTTCTAGCTTGCGAAAGTTTTGTATTATTAACGTTTCGGGGTTATTATTGGAACCAAATTAGGTTAAAAAACCCTAAAAGAATCCTAGAAGCCTTAAGAAGTATTTAAGGATAAGACAAAACCCTACAAAAAGGAGCAACTATAAGATTCAAAGAAGATCAAAGAGGAGACATCAAGAGAAACTCCAGAATTTGCAGAATTTTAGACCAGGACACAACTTGTTCTTCTTTCTTTTCTCTTCATATATTTCATTATCTTGTATGTTAATTTAGATTATTAGGATGTTAAACAATACCTTTTGTACTACAAGTTATAATCCATATGCTTACATTATAGAAAGTTTTCTATATAAAAATGATCAACAATGCACTAAATTTCTCATTGCTTTTCATCAAATAAATTCAAGTCCCTCTGTTATAATCATCTACCAAGTTCAATAAATACTTCTCATCAGCATAAGTAGCAGCTTCCATAAGGCCCCAGATATCTATGTGTACCATCCCGAAGCAAATATTAGAATAGCTAGTACTTGTTCCAAAAGGCATTCTTTTCTGCTTAGGAAAGTAGCAAATTGCACAAACCATACCTTTGTTAACAGTAATAAAACTGTCTACAGCCTTCATCAATTGTAACCTTGACATTAACAAATGATTTAGTCTTTAATGCCATAAATTGTTGGTAGTAACACTATTTAAGACTAATTAAAGAGGACCAAGTATGTGGAATCACAAGTAAGGAATCTGATTCAGAGCCAACAGAAGATATAACAGACGTTTTTTTTCATGTTTCCTTACAGGTATCATCAAGTGGTAAAGCCTTTGAACTTTCTCACCCAAACCAATCCTCCTCCAACATTTCAAATCCTGTATCGAGCAGTATTGTTATTGACAGAGAACAAAAGGAAGTATTGTTGTTAATTTACTTGTGGAAATAAGATTAAAGGAAAAAGATGGTACGCATTGATCAAATAAGGTCATTAGATAGTTAGATAGTACTAATATGAGTCAGTGATGCTTTGGTGCCATTTGGCATATTCACAAACATATTCTTTATTGATTTAGTATGATTGAAAAGGAAAATAGGAACACATACTATGTAATCTGTTTCCCCAGAATCGGTTATTCACATATTCCTATGACCCACTTGTGGTTCAATTGTACATAAACACATACCTGTCACGGTTGATGTTGCTTTTTCAGATCGGGTTAATTAATTTACAAATTTATTTTTCTCCTTTCTCCGTTCTCTTCACTTCTCTTTGTGTGCTAGATTAATATGCTAGAGAGGCTCTATCTTATTTTTAAAAATTTTCAGGATTCTTCAAGATAAGATACAGTATCTTAGATTATTTATTTCTCTTGTCCTCGTTGTTTAATTAATTTTCTTTTCATGTATTTGGTTGTATTTATTAGCAAAGGTCGAAGAAGACTAAGAGTAAAGAAGAAGCAAAGATCGAAATGCAGCATGTGAGACGTGATAACCTGCAACAATTATGAACTTAAGTGTCAATTTGGCGTATAGTTGATGGACTACGAAATTTCAGGTTTAATTCATTCAAAAGGAATTCGCGTTTTGAGGTTTTTATTTTCAGGATGTAACGCTGTTTTACAGTTCTTACTTTTGTCATTTTAGCTATTATTTGCTTCTTCGTGGGACTATCCAAACTTAATTTTCCTTCCTAACTAAGCTACACACCAGAAGGGCACATGCATGCTTTATAGCGTTCGTAAAGGCGACGGCACTCCAGCTAGTTCTTACGTTATGGAAAAATAAATGCATGCATGTTATGGGAACCATTTTTCTTATATATACAACCTGCCATAATTTTGATGTTGCTTCACCGTGTTTGACCAGGAATCACAGCTACTACTGCGTACAATTGTGTGATATATAGACTGATTACACCCAATGTACAGAGATTAAGGTTGCGTGCGAATCCCTTCGAGAAAGGGAAATGCAAAAACCAATCCCGAGTTGTGCATGTATTGGTTTGGGTGTTCTTATTATATCCAAATCAATCCAACCGAGACCTTGAATGGCGTAATATGTGTTGGATCAGCACGTGCAGATGCTACACACTTTCTGCTCTTTGTTTTTCTCACAGAGTGCATGTACGTCTTTACCCTCCAAACAGCCCAAATTCACAGTTTCTTATCTTTTTCATATCCATTATAATAATATATGAGATAGCTGTACGTGCACTTTGTTTTCCTGGTTGTTTGAGTGAGTTGACTATTTAATCGGGGACTTGTGAGTTCAAAATTCACAAAAAAGGGGAGAAGAAAATTATATTCGTTTAAATTCTTTGGCACGTCTACTCATTCATTCAAACAATCTGAAACCCTAAATTAGTTAAAGGGAAAACTTAAAAAGATCAAGCTAACTAATAATACATTGTTTAGAAGCAAATATGGATGAAAACTTCTTTTAGGAAAAACAATAGAAGGAAGTTTGGGTTATGAAATACCCTATCGAGGTTTATCTCTTAGTTTGACACTGATTATTTGATAATGGCAATGAAAATTATCAAGTGGTAATTTATAATAGAAACTTGGTGGTAATTTCCTCCCACTCTAAAAGGTTGACGTTGGAGTTTCAAACCTGAATTAAAAATGACTGAGTATTTGAATCATCTTCACCCTAAGAGGGTCCTATTTTTATATATAAAAGAAAAAAAATAAACACTTGATTTGACCATTTTGCTCATTCTTTGGTCTATTATGCACACTTGCACTGAATCTCATGCGATCAACTGACTAATTGAGGAAACGAATTTAATTGGTATTAGTCATCGTCCTTTGTGATGGAATTACATCATGTAATTACGTTTTCTTCTCCTTTCTCGATGGAATTAGATGCACGGTTAATGCATGTGAAAGCTGTAATACTAATAAATATTTAACAATGGGATTACTTACGGATTCCCCATAATTTGATAAACGAAGTGGCAATAGCATTTAGCATTAATTCAACATATAGAGTAGTTGTACAACAATTATTGAGTCTTTTCATAACCAAAAATGTCAAGGAGGTTTGGTTTAGTTGAGCAGATAAGCATAAGCTGTCTATCACCAGGGTCTCGTAAAGTGTGGGTTTGACTCACTCGTTTGGTCATTCTGAATCAGAGAATAAAAGATGCTGGTAGTTGTTGGCGTGTAATTCATCAAGATAATAGGGTTTTATTGGTACCGAAATAATTACTTTTGATGGATCGCAATGAACCTGTAATTGCATTACCTTGTGCTAAATTAATTAAAAGATAAAAACAAAAGGAGGGGAATAAAAATGCAGAACAAAAGAATGACAGAAATAATATAATTTCAGAGTTGGGCGGTCTGAGTCTAGATCATAGCCAAAATGTGTGTAAAATTGTTGACAAAGCGGATGAAAGGGAGAAGAAGAAGAAGAAGACAAATATATATTTATTTGCAAGTGTATGTTGTTGTTACATGAGTAATTGACAGTTAAGCAGATTTTCTTCATTCTAGTGAGGCGATATTTAGGACCAAGGTCTCCCATTCAACGGACATTATTTCCCACATACCCTTCTTCACTACCAGTTTCATGCAATTAGTCTCTACCCTATGCATGTATAAAAATCACCTCCCTCTTTCTTTATTATTGTTATTATTTAATTGCTATATTTTCCTTTATTTCTGTTCCTATCCTCGGCCTTCTGTCATCTTTAAACTTTGTGCAGTTTTCGCTGATCCACATAGCTCAGTCCCTTACTCCAGAAAGAGTCTCTTAATAATTAAAACCCATCCCACTACTAACGTACCTCGAAGCAGCTAACAAGGATCACTTCCCAGCTCTCTGCAAAAGAAGAAAAGGTTTGTTACTTCCTTCATCTTCCCATTTTATAACCCTTTTCCTTCGTTTTGTTGGAAAGCATTATTTTCCGTCAAGATTATATGATTGATTGTTAGTATAAGACAGACTTGATTATATGAGAAGTTTTGGCTTTAATTTGACATCAGTTATCTGCTTTCAACTTCCATTTCAAGGTATCTAATCTATGATATATCAGATATGATCACAACATGCATGCAACAAGATAAACGAAAGAAGCGTTCTTTTTAACAGAAACTGAGATTCAACTCCTACTGAAAATTGAGATAACACCACAAACTCTTGCATACCTTGCTGGCAGCTTTATTGATATACAGTAGTTCTCAAGCTTACTACGAAATAAATATCAGGGTGAGGTTAAACGTATGTAGGTTAAGGTTCTATGCAAGAACTCTTGTGTATGGACTGTATTTTGCAGACACATAAACCTGTATATTCTTAGCGGGTTTAGAAACTAAAATTCTTCGCCTAGATTTAAGGTTCCTGCAAAACATAGTGAATCACATGTTTAAAATTTAAGTATCGGGTCTTAATTGATGATGATCACTGATTCACTATAGAGACGGGTTGGCTACTTTTTGTGCACGTTACTTGCATTCTTCGTTCTGATCTTTAGTGTACGTCCACCAGGTCAACAGGCAGATTCAGAACAAGAGATCCCTGATGGCTGGAAACGGTCAGCTATCAGTTCCACCAGGTTTCAGGTTCCATCCAACAGACGAGGAACTCCTGTACTATTACCTGAGGAAGAAAGTCTCTTACGAAGCAATTGAGCTCGACGTTATCAGGGAGGTGGATCTCAATAAACTCGAGCCATGGGACCTCAGAGGTTTTGATCAATGTTTCCCCGCTCTTCTTTTCTCTACCTATTTATACATATCTCTTCCCATTAATAAGTAAAGTTCAATTTCAGATTATCAATTTGGCGGTCATGTGGATTATATACAATGTTTCAATTATATGTTAAATGTATCGTTCTTGGTTGATGATCACGAACTAATTTCTAATATAAACATCGTGGGAATTCAGAAAAATGCAGAATCGGGTCAGGCCCTCAAAACGAGTGGTACTTCTTCAGTCACAAAGACAAGAAATATCCTACGGGAACAAGAACAAATCGTGCAACAACTGCTGGCTTTTGGAAAGCAACAGGAAGAGACAAAGCCATCTACCTAAGCAACGCCAAACGGATTGGCATGAGGAAAACCCTAGTTTTCTACACTGGACGTGCTCCTCATGGACAAAAGACTGACTGGATCATGCACGAGTACCGCCTAGATGACGACAATTCCCAGATTCAGGTAGCAAGATATACAACTCACGATGCGTATCCTCTTTTTCTCATAAAGTAGCTGATACTAATTAACAATTCTATGGCTATTTAGCAGGAAGATGGGTGGGTTGTTTGCAGGGTTTTCAAGAAGAAGAATCAAACTAGAAGTTATATACCTCATGAAGGCACCGAAGAAGAAGATTACATTATTCACATGAAGGATGGAGCTACTTCTTCTGTTGCAGTACAGGAGACAAAGAAAAACCATATGCAAGCACCTTATGACTGTTCTTTTGATGGTTCCATGCATCTACCGCAGTTATTTAGTCCTGAATCAGCTGCGGGTGGTCTTTCCTTCATATCACCCGTCTCTTTGAACACCATGGATATGATTGGGTGCTCGCAGAATTTATTGAGGCTGACATCTTCATCGTCTAATAGTTGTGCTCCGGCGCAGCAACCAGAAAGATTTACCGGTGATTGGTCGTTTCTGGACAAGCTTCTTGCATCTCATCAAAGTATCGACCATCTCTCTCAAGGTAGAGGCCAACCATCATCACAAATTCTTGGCGCGGGTACTCCAATTCAGAAGTTTTCTCTACCTTGGCTCTAAGGATAACATTAATTTCAGACATTGTTCATTTTGCTATCTGCATGTTTCCATTCCTCAAATATTTCATATCATGTCATGTCGTGGAGCATATATACACCCTCTTCCCCAGTTACAATGCATCGTGAATGGAAGCCTAGTTTCAGAAAAACCTGATAGAGAAACAAAAATTGATCAGAACAACACGACGAATCCTACTTAATTTGTTAATGCCTTTAAAAATCAAAATCATGTTATCATCCTTTGTTTAGTTTACTATTATCTAAGTACTCTCATATTTCCTATTAATATGATTTATCATGTCAGAATAATAAATAAACAGTTATATTATAAAGGATACACATTTTAAAAATACTATAGCACAAATTTCATCAAATATAGTGATGTCAATATAATATATAGAACATTCTATATCTAAGAAAATTTTCTTTATAAGAAAATTTGTATGTATTCACTATACTACAATAAAGAGCATATAGGATGTGATCTTCAAAATAAGCATTAAATTATATTTTTATAGTAAATTCAATTCTTATGCTTATTGATTGTGCAGATATTTGCACAAACAAAATTTTGGAGATATAGGCCATGTGTTTCATTTATTGTGAAATTATACGAATATATATTTTCAATTAGTTGAATCATAGTATTATTAAACAATACTAGCTTTTACTTATATTAATTTATGACACGTTTATTTTTAATAGCATCAATATACTTTTATGAATTAACATTTTTTGTAAAGAGAAGAAAATTTTGACTAAAATTAATTTATTTAAGAAAATATTTGATAAAATTGATATTCTTAGAGTAAATATCTCAATACTTAAACGTACGATTTGTACCAAATTTTGAAAATTTTAAAAAACGAACATAATACTCTCACTGGACTAAAGGGCTTAGTCGAAGTAGATGATTAGATATAATCTTCTCACTTAGGGAAAAAAATAAAACCAAAGCTAAAGTACACGATTGGTTCATGAGTCAACTCACCTTAGACATAACTTACTCATCCCTTAACCTCTGTGACTATTAACAAAACTTTGAAGGATGTTAGAATTATAACATTTTTGTTGATTTAGTAGAATATGAATAATTCTTATTAAGAATAGATTGTTTTCAACCAAATTAATTATGAGTTGGATGGATTAGAATTTCACTAAAGAGATAATCATCCTATGGGGAAACCAAGTTTAGTTGAATATGAATTGACGGAATGGAATTTCTTTTAATTATTCCTTCACACCTATTTTGGAGATACTGATTTTGTTTTTCTTTTTCCCTTTCCATTTAGGTTTTTTTGGAAGATAAATAAATAAATATCACTAGCAATCATGACAATTACAAGATTTAGGAACAATAGTTATGAAACTATGAGGCTAGGAAACCAGTCCTCAGAGTAAAGCTAGAATTAATCAAGAACAGACAAGGCTTAATTACTCCATATCCCAATTATGCTTCATAAAAGAACTTAGACTATCAGTAGCTTGACTGGTTATCAAAATCTATTTGACCCAACAACAAGTCATATTTGCAACAACATTTTTTTGTGTGAACATCCCTCAAGATTCTTGGTTTCTTTCAAACCAAATCGCATAGACAGAATAAGTTAACATTCGACTCAATCATTTCCTATCTTCTCCAATCCTTTAATAGAGATTTTTAGCCTAAACCAAAATATATCTCCAGTCATCTTTAGAGCAAACCAAATTCATTTTATATTGCATCCTTGCCCATATTGTAGAAGAAAACCTACATTTGAAGAACATGTGATTAGCAGTTTCAGGTAATATGTTACATAGGACACAAATCTGATAATTGCTTCCCTTTAATCTATCTTTGGTCTTCAACCTTCCTCAAGCTGCCAACCAAGTTACAAAAGAAACTTTAGGCATCAAGGTTCCTTTCCAGACTACATTATATCAAGGAACACTCAAAGAATGAGGTCTCATAGCTTTCAAGTAAGAAGAGTTGGTGAATTCTCTATTACTGCTAACAGACCATATTAGTTTATCCTTGATGGATGAATTATGTGTGTATCTAGGGAGATAATCTTGAAATATGTCAATTCTTCTTCCTGTGATCTTCCACTCATTGTCAACAATGATATGTGAGACCTTAGTGTCGCTTCTTCATCTACCTAGTAGAGAAAGCAGCTCAACTCTCTTAATCAATGAACTATGAGGTGTCCACTTGTTAAACCAAATTCAAGAATCTTCACCATTGCCAATTTGCATTTTGATGAGGGGGGAAATATTGTATCCATGTCTTAAAATGTTGATGAAAGTCTAAGAATGTTCCATCTTTTGTTCCAATTGCCAAAATTTGGAATTGCTCAAGTAGTAGACATTTATCCATTTGCTCCATAAAGCTTCTCTATCATTTAGAACCTTCCAAATTCTCTTGGAAATTATCTTGGTTTGGATCAGCTGAAAAGAAACCAGTCCCAGGCCTTTTTCTTGCTTCCTCTATCAAAGATAGTATCATTTCATCTTATTCCCCTTGGACTCTTCTGCTTTTCCACAATGGAGGAAATTCTTCATGCATCTTTTAATATCTTTAATGATTTTCTTTGGAAGAATTGGGCGTGAGCTTTAATGATACTTTAGGTTGTTTAGAACTGAAATAATTAGTTAAACTCTCCCAACTTAAGAAAGAAATATGTTTTGACAAGCATTAATCTTGCTTTTATATCTTTCCAATAACATCAAGCAATCGTAGTACTTCAACTTCTCGAAGGATAGAGGTAACCTTAAATATTTGAAGGGAAAATTTTAGATATTCAAGTACATCTTGCTTTTTAGGAAGTTAACTTTCAAACCAAAGATTCTGTAAAACTTCGTGAGGGATTTGAACAAGATTAATATTAACTTTTTATGTGAAACATATAACATCATTAAATCATCAACAAAAATAAAATGAGTGAGTTACAATACCTCAAATTTGTGGGGATAAGATAATTCTAAATTTTCCAAAGTTTTATATCTGATAATCTTTTTTAGAATTTCCATAGAGATTGTAAACAAATATAGTAATAGAAGATCACCCTACCTTACCCGATTAAAGCCTTTAAAGAGCTTAGTGGGGGCTCCATTTAAAAGCACATTATAAGAAGTTTTTGTTATGCACTTCATAATTTAAAAAGTGAATTTAGAAAGAATACCAAACCATTCCAGACTGGTAGAGAAAAAACTCTAATTGATATTGTCAAAGGCCTTAGAGAAATCTATTTTGGTAGCACAACCATTGATTGATTTATTAGAGATGTAATGCTTTATAAGCTCCTCAACTAGTAGGATATTATCAAAAATTGCTCTACCATAAATGAAAGCACCTTGAGATTGATGAATCATAAACATCAGAGGAACTTTAAGTCTGTTTGTTAGTAATTTCGCTAGCACCTTATAAACTATGTTGAAACAAGGCACAAGTTTGAAGTTATTTAGGAAGACAACCTATGGAACTTTGGGAATAAAGTAAATGTATGTAGTATTCATTTCCCTCAAAATCCTACCTAAGTGTAGGAATTCTTGCATCACCGTAACAAGAAAAATTCTAGTTATATTCCATGTGCATTGAAAAAAAAGGCATTGTATCCATCAGGACTAGGTGCTTTCCTCAGATTTAAAGAGAAAAGAATATCCTTGATCTCCTGACTAGTAGCAGAAAAGTGCACCAATTCCATATTAAAGCAAGAGGTGACCCAATGACATCAACCAAATCATATTGGCAAGTCTTTCCAGGCGTGTTTGAAGATAGTAGATCTATATAAAATTCGTCAACCATCGTTTCATTCAAAGAAAAATTAGTAACCAATTGGTCATTACAATCAAGCAAACTCATAATTTTATTAGAGTTTCTCCTAGCTAAGATGGAGTTATGAAAGAACTTTGAGTTGGAATCACCCTCCTTCAACCACAAGTTTCTTGCCTTTTGCATCAACTTTTAGTTATGATATGCAAAAGCCTCGATATACTCCTACAATTTCCTATTTTCTTCATGCTGCAAATTTAGGTTATGAGGTGCTAGGTAGGAAGCCTGCTGAACTTCCCTTTGATCCTCCTAAGCCTTTAGTAAACTCCTTTATATTAGAGGAGCTCCTATTTTTAGGAACATCTTAAGTTTTGATTTTAAAGCATGAAGCTTCCTTATGAACTGATAAGATTTATAACCCTGGACATCACTAGATCATGTTAGACAGGAAATTCAAAAATCTAAAAGGCTCATTTATTTTCCTTTTAGTGAAGATATCTATGATCCCTATGGAGGACTGATCTAAGAATAATGGTGATTTGAATAGTATATCAAAATTTGGAAAGGATCTCAACCATACTTGATTGGATATGACCCTATCAAGCTTCTTCCTGATTAATGCATCACCTTTCTGCTTATTACCCCAAGAGAATATGTTGCCTAAATATCTTAAATCAATGGCATCAATCTTTGACATTACCCTTTCCAACGTACTACCCAGTTTGGAAAGGTTAACTCTGTCATCTTGAGCTTCAGATGGAGACAAAACACAGTTGAAGTTCCTAACAATAATCCAAGGATTCACCATCATACTATTGATACTGTATATATCATTCCATAACTTAGACCTTTGGAACTCAAAGCTAGAAGAATAGATGATGGTCACCTCAAATACTAGATCAGAATCATCAAGCCTGTATAGGAGATGAACATATTGATCAGTAGAAATCTACACAGACACCTAAACTCTGTCCTTATTAAAAGCATATACTATCCTTCCATTAAAGTGTTGAATGAGGTTAGAGTCATATTCCTAGCTTTTCCCCAAAAAACTCATTGAACTCTAAAGCTTGAATGCCTTGATTATGGTTTATAGCATTCCTATGAAGATGGGTTGCTTTTTCTATAGTAATATCCTTAGTAGCCTACCTTAATACTATAAAAAATCATCTAAATATGTGAGTAACTTTACCAATTCCCTTTGTGTTTTCTCCTTTTCTCCCTGATCTTCTGCTAGGAGTGGGAATAAAATTTTCATTTAGTGCTTGCATTTCATCAGTGCTGCCCTGATGAGAAGCCTCATCTTCCTTATCACTCTCTGGAGGATCTGTATTTGCTTTCACTTGATCTATATGTTGAGCACTAGGTTTTCCCTGATCTCTAGCTATAACAGTATTTACATTATCAGGCTAACCCCTTTCAACTAAAGAAGTATTATGTACATCAGGAGAAGTGCTAGTGGGGTTAGGTTCTAGAACAAGATTAGCTAGATATTCCTCTAATCCTATTAACTCGTTGTGATACCCTTTTATGGAAAGTCTCCCTATTGGTTTCCAAGCTTGCTTACCCAAAAGAGGTTTACAATTGTATGAGAGCTGAATCTCAGCATTTACAAGCTCATTAGCAAGACTGAGTTTCATCATGGGCAAGAATTTAAGGAGGGCCTTCTTAGGATTTATTTCCACAGATATCCGAGCATAGAACATCTTTTCAAGCTTAGCAGTTGTTGAATCAAAAGCCACATGTTTTCCCACTGCACTTGTCGAGAAACTTAATTTATTCATCGATCAGTACTCCAGAGGAATATTGTGAAAGTTGATCTGTAAAGGAATGGATTCAACGTTGTTTTTGTCAAAAGCTAGACTTGACACCCACCTCTGAATAAACATGGGTTGTCCACCCACACACCAAAGTGCCATTTTCAAAATCTTACACATGCTCTCAGCATTCGTAAACTTAAATAGAAAGGTATCTTCCTCAGTAAGAAGAATTATATCTAAACCCTTATTACTCCATCTACATTGAGCCCACATTTGCATAAAGGGAAAAGATGGTCTATCGTTTAGAAAAAAGCCAACTAAGGTACATTTTCATAGTTTTGCTCCTTCTTGAAGAAGCTTGAGGGGAGGAGAGACTACACCATCCACCAAGACAGAAGAAAATTGTTTAGGCTTTGCTAAGGGAGTTTTATATGAGATGACATTACTCTAAGATTTCCCAATGTCTTTCAAATTTCTAGCATTCTTCTTAGTTTGATCCTTGACAATATTTTCATTAAAAGATTCTTGAAAAGTGAAAAAATGGTTTTGCAATGCCTTTAAGGGAGAGGAACTCCCTTTGGGTGTTTTCATGGTCAGAAAGTTACTCAAAAACTACTTGGAGCCTCTCAAATTTTCAACTAGAAGAGGAAAGATGCTTTCTAGGAAAGTGAGTTACTATAGATTAATTAAAATTATTCTATAGTGTCACTCCACCTCCACAGTTCCTCGTTGATCCTCTCACCAGGCTGGCCAGTCCCCCTTGCCTCTCTCACTCATTGTTCACATTGTCATATGCCCGTGTTTCACTTACCTTGCTAGTCACTCGTTGTTCACGGCAATCACCTTGCCAGCCACTAGTGTTTTTTATTTTCTTTGTTCTCTTTTTCTTTAAATTTTGTCGTTGCTTATTGATAAGCTATCTTTTTCTTTTTCCCTACCTACAAATCAAATTTTGACATTTTTTCTTTGAAGTTTTACATAGACCTTAAGGTTTATTCAGATTCCTTTCTATTTAGTTTTATTACTTTATTTAATAATAAAATTACTGAGCTCAATATCAGCCAAGTTATTTGATTGTTTCTTCGATTGCCACCGTAGGAATGCTACTAAATAAAAGCACTTAGCTCAATATCAGCCAATTTATTTGACTCTTTCTTCTATTGCCACCTTAGGAATGCTACTAACATCATTATATTCGTTTTCATTGTAAACATATAAAATATGTAATATTGTTTTGGTACATTTCAGAATAGAACCTGCTTATAAGATTTATACTCAACATTTCACAACTCATATACCTAATTAGACCAAGAAAAAAAGATGAAACATTTAGGCTTCGTTTGGTTGGCGGGAAAGTAAAGTGAATTTTGAATCTGATTCCTCATAAAATAAATCTATAGAAAGTAAGAATATTTACATGTTTAGATACTTATAAGAATTCTAATAGGAAAGTTCGGTAGATTCTTATTATAGTATTTGTTATGCAACAGTATTTCATAAAATGTAATTTAATTTTGACTTGTGTTTCTAATTATATCCCTACAAACTGAATAAAAATTGAAATCGTTAAATAATATTAATTTGTAATACAAGTTATATTATTAAATGTTAATTTTTTTCATTTATGATATTCTAATCATATAATATTGTTATATCATAAATATACTATTGAAAAATACTAAAAAATCTCAACCGAGTACAAAGATAAATGATAAATCTTAAATTTCAAATCAAATATCAAAAAATTTTCAAATATTGAAAATAAAAATACAAATAGTGCATTATTATTAAATTTATTATTCTTAATATTATTAATTAATATTATTAATTATCTACTTATTATTAATTTTATCATTACTAAAATTATTATTTTTATCAATTACATTTGTTTTTTTATTTTTATTATTATAAAAGAGTTGTCGTAGAGTTGAGAGATAAGGAAAAGTTAAATTGGATAACGTTTTTTAAGATTAAATTCTTGAGGAAAGTAATTTAAATACTAAGAAGATGATGAGATTTAGAATCCAAGTAAAGTATTACTATTTTCCTTAAATTGGAAAAGTTTGTACTTTCTTAACTATTCAAAAAAATGAATCAAACATGATAATATAAATTTTAGAATAAAGATTACTTTTCCAAGCAAGAGATCATGTCAACGAAACAAGGCCATAGAGTATTGGACGACAAGTTTCTTAGGTGGGACCAAACCATCAGGCTATTTAGATGTAGTTCTGTAGGTTACAATGGTCATAATAGAGTTTCTGTATGCAGACCAGCTTCCTGCCCTTTTCATTATTGATTTAATTGGTGACAAGTCCTTAAAGGTGTCCCAATAAAGATGAATTAACGAGAGTTTCGCAGCATGAAGATGAGAAAAAATTGTACAAAAGGGCAAGAGGTTTCTGTGTTTATTTCAGAAGTTCAACTATACGGAAGTAGTAACTATGTTGGATAGTATTCGGTTAAAAGTGTATCTTGAATTTTAATATTTATAATTTTAAAAGATAAAAATCAAGACGAACATTAATTTGTGGTGGGAATTGAACGATTGACAAATATGATCCTTCAATTCGGTAATTTTAGACCCGAAACTATTCTCGTATTCCCATCCTAATCCAATCAAGGATGGAGTTTGAAAATAGGAGCACTGAGCCAATAAGGGAAGCTCGGGCTTCTATCATCCACGTTGGCAGCGTCGTTCACTTTCCATAAAACCTGTTCTATGATCTTTGTCAATAGTCTTTTCGTTTCTTATCTGTACAAATTGCAAAATTCAAAGAAAATGATGAACTGACTCTTTTTTTGAAAAGAATGATGAACTGACTTGATAAGTGAAAGTGATAGCTCAAACAAAAGACCAAGGACCAAGGGTAATTTACGCTCCAGTGCAAGTAATGAATATTAATCATCCACAGTTATTATTCACTAAATAAGATTTTAAGCATACCACAGTTTACCAATTAAATTATTTAATAAATTGATAAAACTTCAATTTAATTAATATTAATATTAATATTTTTCCAAAAATAATTTTTATATTAATTAAAAGTAATAACGTGTATTTCTGAACTTTCTCACACTTTGTATCTTCATATAATTATCATTCGTACGTTACTACAATATCACCAACAATATTTCGTTAAAAATCATGTTAAGATGAACGATTTAAAGAAGTCTAATAGTATGCAGTCTTTACTCCTAACTAGTAAAATTGTTATTTTCGATAGTACTTGAATGTTGTTATTTTGTAATGTTAACTTATTCCCGTATATCAATTACTCGTGCAACTAATCTAAATAATTTTCAAAAAATTTCCTCCATCTATAGAATCTTTTTTCTAAGGCTATGTGTAGTTGAGGATTTATTAATGGAATGTAATATTATTCTATCGTTTGGAATGAGGGTTTATAAATTATAATAAAATAGAATGGAATGAGATAGAAGATGAGAGTTTCATATTACATTTCATTCCATCATAAACAGCAAAAATAAAAAACCTCTAATATGGGAGGTTTATGATGAAATATAAAATGATAAATAACTGTATATTATATTACATTATAAATACTTTATTCAAACAACATCTCACTGTATTAAACTATAAACCATTATATCCCTCCCAAACAACAATTTTCTAATATTACATCCATTTACATTCAATTCTATTATAAATCATTCAATTCTATGACATTATATTAAAAACCTTACGTCCAACCAAATATAGCCTAAGTGATTGAGGACTTTTTGGAGAGCAACCCTTTATACAATAACTTATAAACTAGGTATATAAATAAAAAATTTATTTCACGAGTCAAAATTAAGTGACACATTTAAATTTTAAGTCAAATTTTTTGTGCAATTTTAACTTATTATTCCCTTAAAAAATATTATTAAATTTATTAACGGTAAATATAAGTAAGTTTGATAATTTTGTTTCGACTTAATTATATTTAATTTGAATTATTTAATTTTTAATTAAGTTTAAATTTGTGCATTAATTTGAAATACAAAAAGTTTAAATCACTTGATTTTTAAAAAAAAAACACTGACTCAGTCCAACTTAATATAATATCATTATCAAGCATACGCGGCGTCAAGGTCAATTCGGCTTCACCATGATCTCTTTTCCGACGGTCGAAACAAACTATGACTCAGCGCTCTAAACAGTCCAAAACGGTATCAATCAGCACGACAGTCTTCGGGTCGGGGTACAGAGACAAGTATTATGCCCTACATCCCAAGTTTTTTACCTTTACACATCCTTCACTTAGATTTGTTGCACTTTTCTGTTATCTTAGAGTCCACCTGTTATGATTATGATCTAGACATACCTTTGGAAATTTTGCACTGAACCTTTACGTTGACGATTTAATGGCGCATACACATAAACGAAATACTGCGTCACTAATACTTCTGAGGTTAATATATATATAATACACACTATATTTCTTGTAACTTTAACATAATTTTAAATTAATGTTACATAGTGAATAAATTTAAAATTTGATTAAGTGTTTAAATTTTAAAATATTGAATTTCTCAATTCAAAGATCATTTTAAAATTATATATTTTATCGACATAATTGTTAAAATTAATATTTGAAAGAATTATGTAAATTGTAATTTTACATTAACGTTATATGGTGAATAAGTTTAAATTCTGATTAAGTGTTTAAATTTTTTGAATATCTCAATTTAAAATTTTTTAATATTTTATTGATATAATTGATAAAATAATGTTCAAATTAATATTTGAAAAATTATATGATTTGTTTTTTGTATAATTTTTTAACATCAAATAAGGGATTGTATTTCAAATAAATAATTATTAATATATTTATTAAAATTTTATATTAAAAATTTTTAAAAACTATAATAACAAAGACGAAAAGTTAGATAAACCTTTTAAATATCAAATATTCACAAATTATTAAAACAATCTCTTGACTTAAGGATTTATATATTAACTAAAAATTTAAAAAATGCAACATTAACATATTATATAAACACATTTAACAAAGTGCACAAAATCCTGCCCCCTCACCCCTTCAATTCAGTATGAAGGCAATTGGAGTGCCTCTAGTCCTGTTAGTTCTCTTCTACCTCTCATTCTCAGTTTACAGTCATCATCAAAACCTTCTTCTCTCTATTCACGATTTCTTGGTGACGTCAAACTCAAAGCTAGGTCGTTTCGCTTTCTTCTTGGTGTTCAACTTTATCATCGTAGTCATCTCGCTTGGTAGTACCAAGACATCTGAAGCAGATTTTGAAGGGTTCTTTTCTCGAACCTCTCTTCTTTACGAATCGATAACTAACACTACAACCATCGATATAGATGATAAATTCCAATGCAGCAACAACGTAGATGATAATGAACATCAGGGCTACGATGGGTCTGATGGAGATATTAATTCAGACGAGATTGGTGGTGAAGAAGATGATGATGATGATGAGAATGATACTGATAATGAACATCAGGGCTACGATGGGTCTGATGAAGATAATAATGAAGATATTAATTCAGATGATATT
Organism: Erythroxylum baracoense; assembly: GCA_025629805.1. Taxonomy (NCBI): domain Eukaryota; kingdom Viridiplantae; phylum Streptophyta; class Magnoliopsida; order Malpighiales; family Erythroxylaceae; genus Erythroxylum; species Erythroxylum baracoense. The sequence goes on from JAOTAY010000002.1 coordinate 18,658,010, forward strand.
GGTAGTGAACAAGATGATGATGATCATGAGAATGATACTGACAAAGCAGAGGAGTTTATTGCAAAGGTGAAGCAGAAATGGAGAGAAGAATTACTTACTGACAGGCTTCTCTGCATAACATCTGGTTAATCCAACTTCATGGGTAGAGAAGTCTCAAATTGTAATCTTTGTAAATACTATGTAAGTGTTCTCTCTTGTTGCTGTTGTAATCTTTTGTTCTTCTGTAAATTAGTTGATTTCTAAGGAATCCTGTAAATTGAACAGTGGATTGTATTGGTAGTGAAGAAGATGATGATGATGATGAGAATGATACTGATAATGAAATGGAGAAGAGAGCAGAGGAATTTATGCAAAGGTGAAGCAGAAATGGAGAGAGGTGTTACTTACTGAGACTTCTTCTCTGCATATAACAGCTGCTTAATCCAACATATATATATGTATATCTATGTATATATATGTATGTATATCTATGTATGACATAATTGGTGAAGTCTCAATTTGTCATCTTTTTTTTTGGTACATTTGAGCGATCTGAGACCGCGTTAATTATCTAAAACAGCTCTAGGCTGTGCCACACCAACCATGTCCTCCTGAAGTAGCAGAGAAAGACTCAGTTGGAGGATCCAAACGAGAAACCTGGAACTCGCCATGAAAAGCCCAATTGGCTAGATAATCAGCAAACATATTTGCCTCCCTGTAAGTGTGAACCACACAACATCTCCAATCCCTTGCCAACAAATCTTGACAAGCACTGATAACTCGGAAAAGAGGATCCAGCTCTCCTAGCACGTCATTAACTTTAGAAACAGCAAGTGTTTGGATATTATATATATATATATATATATATCTTTTATTTAGTTTTGGCATTTTAATTGGACATATAGGATATAATTATCATGTTGATATTTGAATTATTATATGGCTGGACACGTGAGTATTTGGATGGGTTAATGCTTGGTTACTGTTGTGGTAAAAATTAATGAAGCTGTTGAAGTGGTGGCGTTGTAGTGGAACTCTCGTTGGTTGCATGGTATTATGTGAGGGACTTGTGCATATCTTTAATCCACAGTAGCATCTCCAGATATAGCGTGATTGTACACATCTCCTAATTATCAAAGAAGTTTATCAAATACGTGAGTGGGAGAAATCAAGTGAAGTGGTGTGTGCGGCAATTATGTTAGTGAATATATAAAACCAATTAAGTTGGCCTCACACAATAGCTTAAGCTATTATGGTAAAATAGTCACTTAACATGGTATCAGAGCCTCTGTGAGTTCAAATCCTACCATCCACCTATTATTCAGCACAAGGTAGAGTAAGCCTGTGCAAGTTTCAAGCCCAAAGAGCTTTCACTTGAGGAGGTGGTGAATATATTAAATCAATTAAGATGACCTCAAGCTATTGTGGTGAAACGATCGCTTAATAAACCAAGGTGTTGTGCGTGTGTGAGATAGATTTAATATGAGTTAGTTGTTCAACAATTACGGTGATTGCATTGTGTGGATAGGAGATTGCTGAATAACGTGTGATGTGTGTAGAGTGAAACGATGCAGTGGATTTGTGAGCAAGTGATGGTGACGCACAAGTTTTTAGGATTGAGAAAAATTGCAGTGGATCTCTAGTGTTGATGAACCGTGGTTGTGGGTGTGAGTTTATGAGGCAGTGAATATTAGCTACGGTGAAGTGGGCATTAATTATTAATTGACGAAACACTGCGACATGCTTTTGAAGTAGAAAGAGTTAACTATGATGAAGAGATTCAGCTGGATTACTTCGAGAAGATAAACCATAGGGAAGTCTTTCTTTTATCTCAAGTATATTATTGTTCAGTTCTTATTTGATTAAATACTTGAGTTATTTTTTTTATTGATTGTTGTTTGAGTGAAAGTAGTTAGAAAAATCCTCTGACGAAGTTAACACAAGTCGTTCGTGATATCAGGTGTGAAAATCTTTCACAGGTAGTGAGATCGAGAGATAGTGTCAAGGGTGAGTGGTGTAGGCTCAGTAAAACCTTCAGTAAATCTTTATATTTCAGTGAAAGATTTTATCTGGGTGAGGGCCCCACAGACGTAGGTAAAGTGTGCCGAATTACGTTACCAAATTTCTTGTGCTTTTTATTATTTCGTTTTTGCTTGATTTTATTTTGTTAGTGCAGAAGAAGTTTAAAGTTTGCAAAACATTTAACACTTTCGATTTTTCAATTGGTATCAGAGCAAGGTCATCAATTCAGAACTTGGTGGCAAGTTGGTGCAGATCCTAGTTTCGCAAATATGGCCACTAGAGAGGGTGCATCGATCACCATACCACCACTGTTGGATGGCTCAAATTATCCTGCATGGAAATCATGGATGAGAGTTTTTATTCAGGCACAGGGAACACGAACATGGAACTCAGTGTTACATGACTGGACGCATCTGATGATTATTAACGATAAAGGAGATGAAGTTCTAAAAGATCCATCTGAATGGACAAGAGTCAAAGAAGAGAGGGCACTTGGAAACTCACAAGCAATGCACGCAATTTTTAGTGCAGTTGATGAAGGACACTTCTCAATGATATCGACCTGTGAGTCGGCTAAAGAAGCGTGAGATACTTTGCAGACTATTCATGAAAGTTCCAAATCTATGATAGCGTCAAGAGTACAGATGTTAGCTGTGAGGATTGAAGAACTGAAGATGGATGAAAATGAAACCATTGGGGACTTTCATGAAACATTGCGAGATATAGCAAATCAGGCGCATCAACTCAGAAAGAAATATTCCGATCAGAAACTTGTCAAGAAGACACTGAGATCACTTCCTCCAAGATTTATTCCGAAAATTGCAACAATAGAGGAAGCCCACGACATTAATGATCTGTCATTGGAGAAGGTAATCGGAATTCTTACAAATTTCGAAATGAATCTTTTAAGGGGTAAGCAAGAAAGAAACAAAGGATTAACATTACAGGTTAAAATTCAAAAAGGTGAAAGGAAGGTGAAGAGAACCAAATGTCATGAATGTCAAGGCTTCGAGCACATTCAAGCCGAATGTGCTAATACTTTGAAAAAAAGAAAAGGAAAATCCTTTACTAGCACCTAGATTGAGAATGATTCCGAGAGTGAATATGGTAGCGAAGAAGAAATAGCGAATGGTGCTGCGTTGGTTGCCTTACATAGCAAAAGTCCAGTTACTTACTTAACAGTAACCGAGAAGGAAGTAACTGAGGGCAGAAAAGGGAGAAATTTTGAAAATTTCGAAAATAGTTCAACTCGGGATTTAATATTAGACTATGACAGTGACGGAAGTGGCCTTGATGACAAAAATGCGAATATTTATAAGGATTACAAGGCTATGTATGAAAAATGGGTGAAAACGTGTAAAAAGAATGAAAGATTGAAGGAAGAGAATCTTTGCATGAAGAACACCATACA
>JAOTAY010000002.1:18661521-18676465 GCA_025629805.1 Erythroxylum baracoense
TAGTAATTGTACGTAGCGCTCCCTTATCTTAGGATATGTATCGGAATGACCTACGGGCGTCCCGATGCGTACCCTAGAATAATAGGGTGTTACATAATTAGTCCGATTGAGTAGAAATTGCTTTCATAAATCAAACAAAAATTGCAACTTTGACAAGTAATATGGTTTCTCCCAATCAAGGCATTTAGGGTACAAAAACACCATAATTTAGCCTAAAGTGCCACTGATTAAAAAAGCAATAGCAAGAGCAATAAACTAATTGCTTTCATATATCAAACAAAAACTACACAAAAGTTAAGTAAAAGGGAAAAATATGAACCTGAAGATTGTCGATTGAAACTTCTGAGTAAAAATATTCAAAATCCTACTAACGAAAGAACAATAAGAATAATTGAAGAGAAGGTAAAGTTTTATAAAAAAGTTGTCATAGAATTGAGAGAAAAGTAAGGGTTAAATTGATAGGGATATTTTTTAGATTAAATTCCTGAGAAAAATAATCTAAATGCTAAAGGGATTAAAAAGATTTAAAATCTAAGTAATGTGCTAATACTTTTCTTAGGTTGGAAAAATTTGTACTTTCCTAACTATTAAAAAAAATGAACCAAACGTGATAATATAAATTTAAAAAAAAAGATTACTTTTGCAATTAAAAATTAATGTCAGTCAAACAAGGTCTTATTGTACTGTGAAGTATTCGTAGCTCGAACCAACTAAAATGAAGCGAGCGACAACATAGAAAAGCGACATGAAATGGATCCGTGTCTCTTGCAATTTCTAAAACAATAAATGGAGAACTTTTTGCATCTTAGGTCTGGTCAACCCATGAACTTTTTTCATAATGTCACTTCTCTCAAGTAAAACCCAATATCCTGGAATACAGCAAACTCCATCATCAAATCAATTATTAACAACACAAATGCTTAAGCAATCCCATATGAAACATAAAGGTCATGATACGACCCCTTGACTTGAGTTTTCACATAAATGGACAACAAACATTTGAGGGGATAATTGATACTCTTCATCCTAGGGCAAAGGAATGTATAATTCATGTGATCCCCCAAAATTATGCTGCATATTAAAACACTTGGAAGGTTTAATTATATATTCTCAAATAAAAAATCAGTTTGCCTTAGATGTGAAATACTTTGTCCTAAAATTATTAAACCAATATTACATATACTTTCCCAGAATATATGGCGTCACACATATTTCATGAATCAAACAAAGAAAAAACGTCGAAGAATCAGTATCCTTTCTCAGAGTAGTAATGTACCGATAAGTAAGATGACACGTTGATCTTTTGATCAAAGTTGAAATACGTACATATCTCTTGAACAACTAACTAAAAGTCCGTCTGAAAGTGAGATCCTAACTGCGATCCAGTATGTCAGAAAAAGCCCTTTCTTATTTGCCTTCCTCGAACCTACGTTTAGAAAATGGGATGCAAAAATCTCCACAAGCTGCATATAATGAGATTTCTGAAATGCAACGAGAATCATATGGATGTTAGGGATCCTAGTTCTTCTTAAGGCAGCCAAAACGCCATGGATATGAAATCAACGAACAAGAATGTGATGCTTCACCTTGAGCCCCGTGGTCAATTCATAAACTGGAAAACAACACAGGCTGTGCATTTTGGATCCACCGTGTTCTATAAAAGGGTCCTTTGGGAGCTAAGATACCTATCCATACTCAAAGACTCTATAGACAAGACAACCTAAAGGACCTTCAAAATTTGTTGCAACAAGAAACACCATTGAAATCGTTAAAGATGCACGCCATTGCCATTCTCATTACCATTGCCGTTGCTATAAAGACCGTTAAAATGCAAGGACCCATTGGAAGGCTTAAATGTGTTGCCATTCTGGTAACCTTTAAAAGTTGATTTTCCATTACCCATTCCATTTGGCAAAATCTTGATTCCAGACCCATTATTCTGCAGCACTGCATCCAGTTGCCCACATGCCGCTGCTATAAGTCCTGTTCAAATGCCAAAGGAAATTTGAAGTTATGATATGCCCAAGTGACCATAACAATCACAAGATCATGTTTGGCCTAAATCAGAACAAACTATTCTTAGAAAGCTCAGACCAGTTAACAACAATGAGGTGTAATGGTCCTGCTCCATCCAGAAAAGTATTAACAAAAATGGAGGATTGAAGAGATATAGATAGAATACTTTTTGTAATTAAATTCCCATAGAAAATCCTCCCACATTAACTTGTTCACAACTAGTCCGACATGAGATCAATAACCAGTTTACAGGCACTATAGCCAGAGTGCTAATCAAACCCATAGTTACAATAAACTTCATCGAAAGTAATTGGCATTACCTAAGAAAAGAGGAGAGGGTTTTCCCGGCCTAGATTTAAACTCTGGATGAAATTGAACACCAACAAAGTATGGATGGCCATGCAATTCAACAATCTGGACGCAAAACAAACAATACAATGTCTTTAACCACCCAAGACAATTAAATGGAGATTCTTACATTTGTTACATCCATCAATCCAAGTTATACTCACTTCCATACGTCGGTCAGTTTCATCTCTACCAACAAATGCAAGGCCGGCACTTTCAAATTGGGCTATCATTTCGGGGTTCACCTACAGATCATGAAATATAAGATCAAAATCCACCGCGTTCATTCTCCAGTAGAGATTATGGACAGAAATTACCTCATATCTGTGTCTGTGACGCTCATCAACAAACTTAGCATTGCCATACCTAGTCATGATTCCACACAGCAAAATGTTAACAAGAGAGCAAATTGCTTGACCTTTACATCTCTTAAAATGATATTTTATCGATGTATTCCACATGATGACATGATTATGAAGTCAGAAAGATTCCACAATAATGAACCATATACAGATAACAAATTACTGGAGACACATGCTGCAAGTCTTACAATTTTGCATATTTACAACCAAGAACTTTGAAAATTGTCCTCAGTCTTACAATTTTGCAGATTTACAATCAAGAACTTTGAAAAATGTCCTCCTTGATCCTAGACGCATAGTGCCTCCCATGTGTGTTTTAGAACCCTACAGAGAAGAGATTTGCATAAAAAAGCTATAACGGAAATTTCATATAAGTCAGTCCAATACAAACATGGTCAACACTCAGTTAAACAAATATACCTCTGGCATGAATATTACACAGGGATTTAAAGTATCAAGATCAAACTCTGTGCTATTTGCATCTTGCATGCCAAGAACCGATCGTGCAAATTCAATGACAGCAATTTGCATTCCTAGACAAATGCCCAGAAAGGGAACTTTCTTCTCCCGAGCATACTTTGCAGCAAGAATTTTTCCTTGCACCCCTCTATCCCCAAAACCCCCTGGAACCAGAATACCATCAGCTCCCTGTAAACAAAAATAATTTAAACACAAAAAATGTGGATCAGTGGGAAAGCAGCCGCATAATATTGGCCAAAACGAAGGTAGAAATGCTCCACATGAGGGATGTCATGGAACTAACTTTCAGGAGATCCCAAGCAGCTTTATAGGAATCAGGTGCCTGATAAGAGTGAATACTAGTTAAAATATAATATTGGTAATGGCTATAAACTAGTAGAAAGACTTATTTACTCTTTCTTCCTTTCTTTCTCACTGACCTCAATGGCGGTAACATCTTCTAGATCACCAGCTGGAACCCATTCTATGATAAGCTTACGCCGACAAGAAACAGAAGCATGCAAAAGAGCCTGTCACAAAAGGACTCATCGCTTCAGAATCTGATATTGTCTACATGTTGCAATATATCAGAATCCAAAAGCAGAGCACATAATCAAATAGATAACATCGAATCAAATTAAAAATCCCAATTCCTACAGAAAGCAATGGAAACAGAATAACTTGCATGGTATGGCTACTGTGATTAGATATATGAATTAGAAGAAGTTCAAATCTTTTCTTGGCTGACATTACTTAAGTGCATCTAAGCTTTACTATTTGAAGTCTTATGGAAGTTACAATCAATCTTTCAAGTTTTTCCATTCCAGTCTATACACAAGAAGTAAAGGGACAAATTCCACTAACACCTACTCTAGTTGAAAATCGTTTTTATTTTTTTTTCTTTTCTTACAAAGAATGAAATTACTTTCTACTTTCTTATCCTACATTGAACACATAACTGGACAAGTGCAAGTGATTAATGGTATAGCCACTACCGCAACTAGCAGTGTATACAAAAGAAGACATATGTGACATTCCATAGTCTGTCACCACCCCAGCAATATCTTAAAATTCCCTCCCTAAGACCTTATGTGAAAGTAACTGGCATTAAAAGGTACAGAATTATAAACCTACTGCAGCAAATAGCTATTGAAGCAGGTAAGAATAAAAAACTTTGTAATTTGAAAAAAAAAATGTAGATCTTGGTTTCATTATTATGACCATTCTCAACAATATATCTGATGGCTAAACTTCGATTAAAAAAACAAAGACAGGAGAAGACACCAATAAAAATCCATCTGGTAGAACCGCCATCATTTTATCCTCCTAAACATGTCACAAAAACTCAACAGATAAAAAAAAATAATCTTATGGAGATGCCTGCAATTGTTAGGATGAAATCAGAAAAGCAGCTTTTGAAAAGAATTGAGAAAAAAAAAAGAAGACTAAGATAAGCATGATACATATCTGAAATCATTACCTTCAGAACAGACAGGTAAGAATCTGAAAGGCCAGTGTATTTTCCAACCATGGCAATTCTAACCTGCAATTGATGATTATGGGTATGACTACTTATGGACAATAAACAAGTTTCAGATTACCCTTGAGATGTTTATGCCTTACAGGATCATGCAGGATGTCACAAAGTTTTGTCCTTCTTGTCCACTCCAGTAAATCAGGTTGCCTGGCAACACTGCAAATTGTAGTCACGCAGTAGTTAAAGGAAACAAGCAAACAACGTTAAGGAGACCATTATCAGATACAATGACAGGGCAAACTAGAGCAGAGCAAATCATAATAAGAACAAGGAATGAGTTTATGTAACAAACCCCAAAAGGTTTAGCTCCTTCAAGATCGCTTCATGTGCTTTCTGATCCTAATCATTTAAAATGGAAAAATCAAAAAGAGAATAAAAGAAAGATTTCAAGCTCATGTTCAATGACTAGTTAAAAACACCTGTTTAAAAGCATTAAAACCAACTTACTCTCAATAGTAAAGGAACATGCCAGATGTTTGGAACATCATAAAGAGTGACAATGTTTTCAGCCTGCATAAAAGTCAAATATAGAAAAACCAGTACGATTGCATAATAAGGATGAACACAAAAACAATGGCATTCAATTTCTAGTACCGGCACATGGCAAAATTGTGAAATTTTTTCTTTAACATTGTCATCAAGTGCCTGTCAAGAATTTTAGAAACATAAGAAACAATAAACAGGGTAAGCAATATAGGAATCTTAAGTGCAAAGAGAAAGAGAAAAAACCTTTGCACTACGACAAGCTAGAATATTTGGTGTCAGCCCAAGTCCTCTAAGCCCTCGCACACTGTGCTGGGTAGGTTTTGTTTTCTTTTTTAACAATCAAAGAAAGAAAAAAACCAGTGTGTTATAAAGTACACAAGTCAAAATGATCTGGAAATGTATACTGCAGTCAACATCTCAGTAGGGAATTAAAATCTGTAATCAATGCCATCCAAATAGATCTAAAGTTCAAGCTATACCTGTTCACCAACAACATTGAGCACAGGAACAAGGCTGACATGGATTAAGCAGAAATTGCCAGGACCTAGAAAAGTAGCAGCCCAATATCAGAATAGCACTATCAATGCTCTTCTGAAAAAGAAACTGATTCAATTTAACTCTTCAATCAGATGACGGAGCTTATCAAATTACCTACGCGATAAGAAAATTGGCCAAGTGCCTCAACAAACCACATAGATTCAATATCACCTGCATGAAATGAATTGAGTTATATGCAGAAACGTAAAGATGTTATCTGGTTATGCACAAAATAGAAACCAGTGAAGTACCTATAGTTCCACCCAATTCGATGACACAAACATCAGGTGAACCTTCTTCCCCATCAACTGGAATAAATGCTACTCGTTCAATCCACTCTTGTATAGCATCTGTTATGTGTGGCACCACCTGGAATAACAGCAGTAACAGCACAATACCTTAATCATATAATATATCAAGAAATGCTCAAAACAAGGAAGACTAATAAGAAACAAACCTGAACGGTCTTTCCAAGATAGTCTCCTCTTCTCTCTTTGTTGATAACAGACTGTCAGATGAAGACAAAAAATTTAAAAAAAAAAAGAAAGAAAGAAAGAAGAAAGTATGATGATGCAGTAGGCTTCTAGTAACAGTCAGCTAATGACCTGGTATATCTTTCCGGTTGTAATATTGTTGTCACGAGTTAATTTGATATCTAGGAATCGTTCATAATTGCCAAGGTCCAAATCCACCTTTTAGTCACCAAAAAATCTCAACGTTGAGTTTGTAAAGTACATTAAAGGAGTATCGTCAGCATAATTTATTTGGTTTTAAATGTACCTCACCACCGTCATCTAAGACAAAAACCTCTCCATGCTCAAAAGGAGACATAGTTCCAGCGTCAGTATTTAGATAGGGGTCTGCAAATATTTCAAAGTCAGGGATAAGACAAAAGGTTGACATCGTAAGAGAAATGATGGTGATGATAAAAACTCACTCGTCAGGAATTATTTTAAGTACACATAATGATGTGATTGCCATCCTAAAAGTGAATGGGATCCCAAAAAGGTAAAGCACAGAATTAAGTTGTGAAGAGGTTTCTGTTGCGTACCTACACTTTTCATTTTTTTTCAAACTTATTTGCTTAAAAACTTAAACTAGAGAAAAAAAGTCTTGGATTTAGAAAACGTGGAGAAACAAATTATTGCAACTTATTTCCTATCCGTCACATTAATTTTTTCCTGTTTTCCTTAACCCGAAAGGAATACTACAATAATCTATTGATAGTTTAGGAATAAGAACACCAAAATTTTAAAAAGGAAAAGATGATTTTTTTTTCCTATTCAAATTACTAAAATCACTTTCAACGCAAGAGATTTCATCTGCTTTTTTCATAATAGTTCTTGCAGACGCAGAAAGCTCTAGTTCAACAGGTATATGCGATTGACTTTATACAAAATGATGAAAAGAAACATAGGATAAAAAATAAATGCACAGAAACTTCGATGGTATGCTTCAAAAGAATCTTATGTACTGAAAATGAAAGAAAGCTCTCAAATTTTCCTATCAAATTAAGAAACCTAATAATTAACCACATAATGAAGCAAAAAAAAATTAAAAAAGAAAACGAAATGAGGAAGTTGGTAGAGAATTAGAAATGTCCATTGCTTAAAACAACACACAATTAACAATGGTAAGCTAACATGTAAAAGGAAAACACAGTAAACAGCAGTAAGATAAAGCTAAGAATGGTGTTATATACCAATTTTGATAGAAGTAAGACGAAGACCGCAAGCTTTAAGAAGAACTCCGATGCTGCTGGCTGTAACACCCTTCCCAAGTCCACTGACCACTCCTCCAGTCACCAATACGTACTTCATTGTGTATTTCCAAAACCCAATAAAAAAAAACTGTTTTTAACTTGATCCTGCTGCTGACACTGACGTTCAACAAAAACAAAAACACAACATATGAGTAATTGATAGTTGGATTACTAAATTGCTCTGACATCGATTTAGACATTAATAAAAGTCCCCAAAAAAGAGAGAAACTTACAATAAACAGGCAAGCAATGCTAAAAACAACAATAATGGACTGCTTATCTGTACCTAAATATGAAGGAAAAGAGTCTGACGGAAGGAATGAAGGAGGAGGAACACATAGAGATACTTATATACACATCCTAATAAGTAGATGACAACAAAAAACAAAAGTAAAGATGAGGAGAAGAGATATTATGAATACTGTGAGTAAAGTTGGCAAAAGATAATTAGAAACGACCTTGTGTCTATTGACGGTCTTCACAAAGTTCTCACAACCCCACCACCCCAACCTTCATTTCCTACGGGAATCGGAATGATAGCAAAAACAAAATACGGTAGGAGAACAGCCACAACAACTATGTTATTTCAATTTTGTGCAAGGGGCGGCGGCGGGAGGATATGATATGAAGACTGGACGTCTCCCTCCATTTCTCTTTTTCTTTTTGTACTTATATAATATTCCTCGCTTTTCCTAGTAGATATTTTTTTAGGGTTCTTTTTCTTTTTAAACTAACAACATAAATAAAACGTTTTTCCGTTTCTAAAACAATTTATTTAAATAAAAACCACAATTAATTTATTCTTGTTGATGTTTTAAATATAGTCATGCATTGGCTTTAAATGATTAAAGTGGAGGATAAAATAGAATTTAAATTTATGTCTCTCGTATGCATCATAATTACATCGGTACAAAAGTAATCTAACTCATTTAACAATGACTTGAATAAAAAAGAATTTTAATAATTAACTCATAAATCAAATTTAATTTTAAAAGCAAACAAAAAATCAATTCGACCTAATACTTACATAATTACCTTATAATTATATGTTGTTATAAATTTAGATTTTATAAAAATTGTAAATTTTATTTTAATTTTTATGGACTATGAATATTATTTCATGTACAATTTATAAGTTGTGAATTTAAATTTGAAAATTAGAAACTTAAAATTTTAATATATATTTTCGAATGAAAACAAAATTTCCACGTATGCGTGACAAATACTTGGTCATAGGGAGGGTACCTGTCTATCATCGGCCAGCCTGTTTTCTACCACTATATTATAAGGTTTTACATTGTCCACAAGCCTATTAGATTAGTTATCGTTTACTTAGATCACGTCCCGTCTTGTCTCTCTTCCTCTCCATTACCTAAGATTTCACAAATGAACCATTATATTATCATACAAATTAAGTCCAGTTGTACACTGTGATTAGACTGAAATTTTAATCATTATTTAAGAGTGCTTTTTTACATGGTTGGAGGACAAAGAGTGAGATATATATATATATATATATATATATACTTAGCTGTTAATTTGGCTTTGAAATGATGGGAATACTCTAACTCGACTCTATCTATACGGCTAAATTTGGAACTTGAAGTTTTAGACAATTCGGATATATCATTTATGCCCTCGAGTGTTGGAGCAAGCAAACGAAACGGACATGGATATTGGATTATGTTTTACTTAGGATGCCTTTCAGTATTCTTCCAAAAAATATGGATGTAGTAGATTAGGTTTATCGAACTCGAAGTTTTTGAAGGATGCCTAGTGCCTGCTCTCTGACTGGAAAATCTAAACCTTTCGTATAACGACGCCCACTTCAATTTCATGATATTGTGGGAAACAAATAATATACGTATATAGAGAGTCAGAAATCTACAGACTTCTTCGATAAAAAAGCATGTTAACTGTATCCTGGCTGGATGTGTATTTCAGGTTTGAGACAGCGAGCTACCTTGTATACAATTGTAATCTGATGTCTTTCATTTTGAACTGAAAAATAATGGATAACTGTGGCTTCTTTGACTATATTGCATAGCTGTCGGGGATGAATCCTTCAGCAATCCAATCCAATCCAATCCAAATTCTCCTCAAAGTTTTCACCCAAAGATGTCCTAATCCCCAGTCGTACTTTGCTTTTAACTTGGGAAGTAACAACCCTATCCTGTTTCAATGGGCTCTATTGGCATGATCTGTAGTACATTTTGTACTGGTTCTAGTCTTTCCTCCTATTGTCGACAACTAGTTCTAGATTTTAGTGCTGTTCGCAAAAGTATGGTCGTCATGCAAAACTCCAAAGTTCAACAACTTCAATAGCAAGTAACAACGAAAATGCAAACAATTGTAAGGCATAACAACATCAACCAAATTTATACTCATATTTCCATTCTTCATCTTATCCACCTCTCTCAAAACTCCAGATTTAGTTTCTCCTAAACGATGGTAAGTTGGACAACTTCAGAAGACAAAAATCACAACCACCACGTACGTCGCATTTGACAAATCCATTTTTTATCTTTATTAAGTGCTGCTGTGTTTTAAAAAATCGATTAAAAGTTCAACTAGCGTTACAATACTAATTCCAAATTATTAATTTTCTATAAAATAATCTTTATATTCAAAAATTATAAATCAAAATTTTAGAGAAAAAAATATTACAATAGGAAAAGTGCAAAAAGTTTTAAGTATATTCCCACTTTAAAAATAGTTTACTAAAGCTTTTAGAACCAAAACCTCATAGAAAATTCAAAATGCATTTACATGAAAGAAGACTAAAAGTAAATTTTAAGCCTCAACATTTATATCAAAATATAACTTCAACCTTAATGTTTTGAAGCGTTCAATTTAAATCTTAATGTTTTTAAAAGAAAAAACCTCAAATTGGTCCTCCAACTTTAGTATGAGATGCATAAAAGTTCCGTAACCTTTTTTTGGTCAAAGTAACATTAAACTTTCCAAAACTTTCTCTTCTAACCTTAACTTCACTGGGAGATTTAGTTTGTATAACAGGCTCTATCTTAGTGGTGTTGGTTTTGTTATAATGTATAAAAAAGAAGGGTAAGCTACCAAAAAAGAATAGTAAGTTAATAACTCAACATTCCTTTAAGTAAAACACTACTTCTCCAAAACTTGTTAACATTTTTCTCTGTCAATCTCCAACACCCATGTATCTATAAATCTCTCCAATAAACATCAAGCTTTCATTTCTCTCTGGCATTCATCTCCGGCATCTTGATTTGATTAAGGTACCTATATCTCCAACAATGTACGAGCAATATGGGTTTTGTTGCTTCTTGTAGGTTCATTCAGGTTTTGTTTCTTCGTTTAGGCACATCCACTATTTCCTGCTAATTCAGCCCTTTCTCATTGCTAACGCCAACTCACCATTGCTTGGTTGATGTTGTTTTTTATCCATGAGGCAGATTCATCTTGCCTTTATCTATAATAACTCATGTCCTATATTATGGGATTAAATTTGTTCTTTTTCATTGGAGGTTACACTTTGACTGCATGTTTGATTAAACACCAACTTGTTTAAGACTCCTACACTACAATCATGGACATTGACATATATTAGGATATGTAGATTATGCAAATGACAAGATTTCAAATTATGTACTATGCAAATTATATTAGGATATATTACGATGTGTAAATTATGAAGGACCAATTTATTTTGATAGGTTTTTTGTGGAATACTTCAATTTATTTTGTGCTTATATGTTATAACACAAATTTGTATTATACTTCAATTTATTTTAAACTTATAAAAGCAAACCTAATTTAGGTTATAGACTATTAGTACACATTTAGTACACTAATTTCATGTTAGTATTTTTGTTACATTAAGTTATATTAGGTTTTAATGTCTTGGCCCTTATTTTCATGTTTAATTTGTATGCGATTTTGTCAATTGTAATGGACGGTGAATCTTCAAACTCAACTAGAAGGGATTATAGTGAAAAGTAATACGGTGAGGAGGTTTTTTGTTGATGTAGAAGTCGAAGTCATTTGGATACTTCTTTGACCAATAACAATCTTGGAAGAAGATTTTATGGATGCCCTAATTATGAGGTATTTTCCTTATTAATAATAAATGTATTCGTATTTAGTAAGATAAATGTTTTTGGTAATTAAAAATATTTGTTGCAACGTTACGATAAGAAATGGGGCATAATTTTTTTTGATGGGCGGATGAAGGTTCTGGTGAAAAGGCGAGATTCATTATAAATAAATTGAGACTTGAGAATAAAAGGTTGAAGGTTGAGAATAAGAAGTTAAAAGATGGTATGTGCATGAGCTATAAGGTGAATTGATAGAAGTGAAAATGGCATTGAAATATACAATATTTGAAACAAGAAGAGTGCAGAAGGTGATATATAATTATAGAGTATGTATTATAGTATTTGAAGCTATTTTTATAACTATAATTATTGAAAAGTTGAAGAATATGAACTTCATAAATTTGATGTTATGCCATGGTAATTTGTGAGGACTACCTTGTTGGAATAAGAATATATTATACTTATAAGGAAAAAATACATTATTAGCTTTATAATGTTAATTGTAGTTTACCTTGTATTCAATTGTTTATATTTAATAATTGGTAAATCAAAAGAACATGATATCTATAATAACTCCAAAATGGAATTTTCAAAACTTAACCAACTTCCAGCTGGCATAAGTACCATAACAACTCCAATAGTCATTTAACTAACTTCCATTTCACCAACTTCCAATATGTCCCAATAACAAACAATTTCATAAATTCAATTTCCAGCTTCAAATTCGAAGCAGTTTCAAGTTATTAAAAATTAAATTTCTAAATAGGTGTGAAATGGAATAAGTTCACCAAAAAAATTTCAAAAAGAGTCATTTACTGCCAGTTTAAAAATCAAGTTAGATCTCCAAGCCTTCTTCTCTTTGCATCCCTCTCATTACATAATGAAGATGAAGTGATTATATTCCCACCATTCCATTATCGTCCTCTTAATGAAAACTCAATTTCAGTTTAGGTATTGGAATATGCAACAATGGATTTTAAGAGTTATCTCACCTCATGATTTGACCATTACCTTTATGTTGTTTAAACATGAAAACGAAAATGGTTATTTGAAACAAAATTTTAAATACTAATCTTAACATATTCCAAATTTTAGTTAACTTATATGGTACTCAATTGAGCCAGTTGACTCATTGATGTGAACTCTATATCCATTCTTCCTTCTCCCTTTACTCGTACCCCTGATTACCTCTACCTCTTCCTCTCTCTGCTTTTCCTTTTCCTCTAATCATTGTTTGTATTCTTTCTTGATCTTCATGGGGTCTGTTCAGCATATGTAACATTTGCTGATGTTTTATGCGGTGAACTTGTAAATTGAATTCCTTATTTTCTCCTTACATTGGTACTAGATGATCCTAATACCTATATATATTTTTCAAACATTGATTGGTTGTTAACGTAATGGTTAATAAGTTCCATAATTAACGAGAAATTTCTTATATATATTGGACTTTTGCATGATCATTGGTTATACTCTTATTGTCCACATTTGGTGCAAGTCATTCTTCTTCATTGTCTAGTCATTTTTCCTGTTTTAAGTTACTCAAATTTCTCTTTCTTCCTTTTCTTTAGGCCAACCAAACATTCTCCTTATTGTAAGTGACTTAATAACTTCACATAGGGGTCAAAATCTTTGTTTTCAAGTGGCTCGATGGAGTACTATAAGCTTTACCTTAGCCTCCAAGATCCAACCGTTGAAGGTCTCACTCTTGTTATTATCCACATAATCATGCTTACAATTAACATTGAAATATGCCTTACATTAAGTCTCCTTAGGATAGTCTAATAAAGCTTCAATGAAACTTGGTATCAAATCATTTATCACTTACAACTGATCATTAAAATTAGGAACAAATGTTGCCTTAGCTATCCTTCAAGCTGAGACTATATATCATCTCTATTCCATCTATATCTCTAATTAGCATAAATGTGCCTTATACACATTCTATGCTCAACATATGGTAAAACTATTTTCATTACATGTAAAAGACCTTGAACAATAATATAAACAAATAAAAATAAAAGTTTTTATTAACTGTATACATATAAACATATATATTTAATTCAATATGGACATACCTTTTATATATCATATATGAATGCGAAGCCATTACCATCTATAAGTTACCTAAAATAAGAAGATCTAGAAACCATTTCCATGTTTCGATATACTGAACATCAACCATATCCCAAGTGATAGGAAACATTTGAGTATTTCCATCTCTTCCAACAGTAGCCAACAACAATCATTTACATATTACTTTTAAGAAACATCCATCTAGTACTATTATTGGTCTACAATCTAACCCCTTTTACAAGCAAAACAAATATAACACCTTACAAAGATCCTTTTCCTTCATCATTAGTGCTTGTTCTAATTGCCCATATTGTTGGGTTCTTTATCTTAACCTCTTCTCCATACCCCTAAGAGTTTAAAAAATTCCTCCATATAATACCCATACATCATTTTGATGACACTTGCTTTTGCTCTCATACAAGTGTTAAAACTTACATACACCTCATCCACTTTTAACTCCTTCCTCAATAAACTTTTAACTAAATAACCCTAATATTTAGGTATAACTTAATCATGTCCTTCTATTGACTTGTAATCCATTTTAATATGATGAGCTTATTGATTTTTTTTGTTGTTGTACAATTATGCTTAGGTTCATATTTATTTATCACAAAACCATTGTCATTTCTCTCCAAACTTGTAAAAAGTAATAAAGGGCACTATGATATATATATCACTTTTACTCGATACTTCTCATCTTTTAAAGTATTTCAAACCCAAACTCACCGTAATAGGTATTTAATCATGACATCCTTGAATTATTTTGCATCTTTAAACTTTAAACTTATATCCTAAGCATGAATATTAGATGTTGGATCATAATATAGGTGTTTACATTCACCTCTTCTCCATGCAATGTCAACATCTTTATTTGAACTTTATAGTATTGACCTAAGTCATCACTTTCAATATACTTGCTTTTAAGACATAGAACCCTCTTAGTCATCTTTATACCCCTTTTCCCTTTAATGATCTTCAACATCACTATTCACAACCTCTTTATTTCTTTTCCTAGACTTCCTCTCTTTATATTTTTATCTGACAACTTGGAGCTCATCATCATCTTTTTCACATTCACATTTCAAATCAGTCACTAAATCACTTGATATTGTCATTTCGGTAGAAGCATTATGCACATCCTTATTAGGCACATTATCATTAGTAGAAGCATTAGGCACATTATCAACAACAATAGAACTAGGCACATTATCTGTAACACCCCACCTCCGCCGAACCCGAACCCGATATCGATGGTGATACCCGGATCCGAGCCCCGCGAGGGTGGCGC
>JAOTAY010000002.1:18677539-18692338 GCA_025629805.1 Erythroxylum baracoense
AACACATAAACTAACACATTTAAAACCTAAACACACACTCAACACTCAAATTAACACTAAATACCTAACAAATTAAACCCTAAAACAAAATGCAAATCACAACTATCAATCCTCACCATCAAAATAAACCTTTACTCTTTCATGGTTTTCAATAATATAAACCAAATCACTTGTTTTTGAATCATCTACAGTCTCAATCAACCCACCTTTTTTATGTTTATTTGGCTGCCAATAATACACTTTATCCAATCTATCGTAACAATTATGCTTAGTGGTCCCCATGATACTAAACCAACATAATTTGTCTAGGTCAATACCTTCAACTAATAATTTACTATCACCAATATATTGAAATGAATTATGTCTATTAATTTCTCCCTATATTGAAATGTAATTACTTTTTCAATGGGATTGCGTATCTTAATAAAATAAGACTTAAATAAGTTATTCAACTCCAATTATGTAGCAATTCCCTAAATTAATAAGAAAAACTTTCAGAAATGTAACTCTAGAAATTAGGAGAATCACTAACTTATCTCATTCTAGACCAATTTATGGCTATTGTCATGAAGGTCTTCATCTAACTCCTCTATCACGAATATCTTATCTTCCTCCACTCCTTAGTCGCTAATGTCTTCATGAATACCTATTTATGCGTTAAATCATCAATTATATAATCGTGGATTCTATACAAACTGAAATCCCTAATTTAGGTAGAGCTAAAACCCTAAAAATTAGGAAAATCGCTAATTTACCTCACTGAGGACCAATTAGCCACGCTATGCTAAGAAGAATCTTCTCCCTATTGAAATGAGAATGAGTAAGTTATAAAGCTATAAATAAAAAATAAAAATAAAAACTAGTTAAGTTTTCATTAGAAAAATAAGTGAAATAAGAAACCTTGTAAATGGAAGAGGAAAGTAAAATTTGTAATTCTCACTATTGAAATTTTATCTTTACTTGTAAATGATTGATTAATTAATTAATTAATTATACACATATATACTTAAATCTTAGAAAAAATATAAATTTTCATAATCTCTTGGTTATAAGAACAAAATTTACTTATCCTACTTCATGGAGATTGCCTACTTGCTATTGTATACCAAGTTTATTAATGGAAAAGTAGCAATCACTATAGATTATAAATCAATTATTTCTTCTATATTATATATGCTAATCTTGTGACTTAATGTGGTCACCATTATATAGCAAATAGATACAAATGACAGTGCTTAATGACTTAATTATTGGGGACTTAGTTTTTGTTTATTTAATCTATAAAACTTATCTTATTTTGCACACGAAAAGTCAATGAAAGGGATTTCTGGTTTCAATTTCTCAATGTTTTAGTAGACTTCATTGCATCAAGAGCCAAATGCATCATATTGTGGAGATTAATGACTTCTCAAATTTCTTTTCCATTAAGTAAAAGACTAAATTTCTTAATACATTTTGGTTAGAAATTCATCTATTTTAAAGCACCTAATAACTTTCAAAATGCTATTCTTCAAAAAAAAAATCAGAAAACACTTGATATAGTTCAGAATACCCATTATTGTTTAGCTAGTTTTGTAGATCTAATATTTCACTTAATATTTTTTCTTATAGTTTTAGAAAATCATTTATCAAGTATAAACAATCAATTGACAATTAGTTTTCTCCAAGAAAAATTACACTTTCTACTTTAGGATAATAAATCGCAAGAATTTTAAAATTAAACTTATGTCATATCATTAAAAACTAAATGAAGGGCTTTAAATCATGTCAATCTTTAAGGCAAGTTCTTCTACTTAGTTTTAGTTTTATTAACATATTATTGAAAATAAATCTTAGCATTTGCTTTTTATTTTTAATGACAAAACATATAGCCAAAGACTTAGGGGTGGCATGCACATATTACAATAGTGATAAAGATTTAGACCATCTAGTTCTTGTGAAAATATAGGGTATAATTATATTTTTAAAAAGCCTAAAAATGCAATTTATGCAGTAAGTGTAACCCTGGAAATTAGGAAAATCACTATCTTACCTCATTATGGACCAATTTATGCTACTATCATAAAGGTTCTCCTCCTACTCCTCTATCACGAATATCTTATCTTCATCGACTACTTAGTCACCAACGTGTTCGTGAATACCAATTTATGCATTCAACCATAAATTTAATATAGTAGATTTTATACAAACTAAAATCCCCAATCTAAACAAAAGTTGAAACCCTAAAAAATGGGAAATTACAAATTTTCCTCATTGTCGACCAATTAGCCACACCATGATAACAAGAATCTCCTCTTTACTCCTCTATCACGAAGATATCCCTCCTAATCCTGTAAGGCCAATCTCCTCGTTTACCCTTAGTTTTAATCTCCTCCTCAACTATATGACATTTTTCCTTTTATGTTACTACCAAAATGATGAGTCCATACGTAAGGGTCAAAATTCTTCTTACAAAGTGCAAGCTTTTGGTATCAATTTCTATCTTTAGAAAGTCTTACAAATGCAATCATTTGGTGCCAGTTTCGATCTTCAATTATGAGGACACTTTTACAAAGATCTTTGCTACATTGCATTTAAACACTACCTCAGTTGAAGAAATTAGTTATAATTGTAGGATAATAGTGTAAATACATATTAACAGGTCACTATAACTTGACACATTTCTATAAGGGCAGAGTGTGTTGGCATAAAGTTAATCTAACAGTGAAGTTAGGGTTAAAAGAGAAAGTTTTGGAAAGTTTAAGGTTACTTTAATAAAAAAAAGTTGCAAGACTTTTGTGTACCTTGCACCTAAGTTAGAGGATCAATTTAGGTTTTTTTTCCTTTTAAAAAATGTTCGAAATACACCTTAAGTGGACAAAAATTTAATGAGATTAAACATTCGTCAGTTAAATGTCACATCAAAATTGATGCCACATTATTTATTATTTATTAATCAAAAAGTAGGTCCTACAATCACGTATTGTAATAGAGTCCATTATATAAAATATAATGGGGTCCACTTTTTGGAATTAAAAAAATATTTTTACATTAATTTATACTAAGCCCCAATTAGGTTAATTAACTTATTAAAATTCCTAATTAGTACATTATCATTTATTCTTTAGTATTTATCCCTAATAAAAATGATTAATAGGTTTTCCTCTCTCTCTACCGCATCTCTGATGTCTGACTAACCCCTTTTAGTTGTTGACGTCGTTTCACTCCTCACCTACAATTGTTCCAAGTCTCATTGGAACCACCTTCTCATTCACCTTCTCATGTATATTAATTTCTTAATATATTAATTCACTTTCTCATAATGCCTTCATATAACAAGAATGGAAGAAAAAAATCACTTCCATATATCCTCAGTTGAAGTTATAGTTTAGTATATATGTTAAACTTTTAATAAGGAAGAATATTTTAGAGTGGAAGAGAAGAAAGAAATTAGCATTTCCTTAATGGACCATGACCTCTTGAGTAGAATTCTGCATTCTTTTTCTATGGCTTGATTACCCAAAATTCGCATCTTAAAATAATAAGTTGTAAGAAGGATGGTATATATACTCCTAATAACTTTCTAATCCCAAACTCTAAAGAGGAATATATTTCTTAACTCTTTTGTAGATTCTTAGAGATGGTGAAGGAGTTATGGAGTGAAATAGGAAGATTTGGTTGTGCGGCAAATGAGTATAGTTATAGCATTTTCAACTAGGGATTTCGACAATTACAAGAATAGTTTTTAATTAGGAATTTGGATAAATCCTTAATTCTTAATTAAAAAGTTAAGACATGTTAATCAATCTAATTAAGGATAAAAACTAAACAATAAATCATAATGTATTAATTAGATACTTGGAATTAACATAAATTAATGTAAACTTTTTAATTTTAAAAAGTGGGCCCTAATTTATTTCTTTGTTAAAAAAATAAATAATATCACATCAGCATTGACATAATATTTAACTAATGGATGTTTAACCTCGTCAAATTTTTTTACCACTTAGTGTTTGTTATGAACATTTTAAAAATATTAGGGTTTAAATTAAATGTTTTGAAACTCTAGAATTGAAATTGTATTCTAATGTAAACATTGAGGTTCAATATGCATTTTTGGCTTAAAAAAGAAAGAAACAAGATTAAATTTCATAACATGATTCACCTTTTTGTTAGACCATCATCTAAATAAAAGCTATCAACAATAAAGGCCCACTCAACTAAAGCATATACTTTGTATACACATGACAAGAAGTAACATGATTAAATTTTTTAACTTGCTTTTCTAGTAATTAGATCTCCATACTATAGTAGGATATATTATCTTGGCAGTAATTCCTTTAAAATTGGGAATGTACAACTTTTAAGATTTTCAATACCTATGTTTCCCGAAGCCACACTTTCTTCCACTCCTTTCATTTATACTCTAAGCGCAATTGCTATAATATATACTTCCTGTACCACTTCAAAACAGATCGACCTTAAGAAGATCATTGCTTACTCCTCAGTAACCTATTGAATCTGGCACATAATCAATGTTCAATAGTTTTAAGTTGATGGTGATATGGAGTGCCTTAATATTCCAGTTTTACAAGGGATATTGACATCATTTTCCACTATATATAGAAAAGAAGGGAAAGGCTTTTCTAGTCTCTTATGTTTAGACTAGTAAGTACAAATCCTTTGTGTAACTAGGAGATCACATAGTCATTATTAAAAGGTTAATACTTATTCTAGTTAGGCAATTAGCTTATAATAATCATCATGCATTTATTGAATAAATGCCATGTTTTCTAATCATACCTAATAAATATTATGTATAAATCATTGGTCAAAATAAATTTGATGTGCAATTAAATCATTGTCTCAAACCATGACATAGAAACATATTTTATATATTTAGCTAATACATTTCTGTCTCCTTTAAAAAACTAACTACATCAAAAGTAAAAAACATACTTCCTAGATATTGCCATGCCTATTACTTTGTCTATTTCAAACAAAATTCATGTGGAAAAAAATTTATGGATTGGAATCTGTTAACATATATATAGATTATATTTGACTTTATGATTCCTATAATTAGGCTTAAATTATTCTTATAATTACATTGTAATATTCTCTTTCTTTATATATTATTCCCTTATACCCTACATAAAGAATTCTCTTCTTTTGTATAAGAAACACAATAAAAAATATAATATCCTCTTAAAATTCTCTTTGTTTTATTTATGATAACTTGGTGTCAAAGCACCACTAATTTGTTTTTTAGTTTTCTTCTGTTCAACCTTCATATTGTAATTTTTCTTTTGGCTAGCCTATTTTCTACTTAATTCTTATCTTTTTTATTGTCTAAATTTTTCTACCCTTTTTTAAACCTTTAAACACCAATTTACTATTATTGCATTATCTATCTTCAAATGATTTAAACCCCACTTGCTGAAATCTCATCGATTACTGAACGTATACCCTGAAGCACCAACCAAATAATACATGTTCTTAATCCTAATGATTTAGGACTTTGAGTCTTTTGACTAATATACATCAATAAAAAAATAATAGTACATGCTCTTTAACTCTAATGGTTAATAATACATATAAGTATGGTGATATTAGGTTTTATCGCTCTTTTATGTAGGTCATTATTATCAATGGCACTTCTAGTAATTACATTTCAAAGAGTCATAAAGGAAATAATTTATTAAATGATTAATTTTCCTTTAATGATGTCCAATACATGATGGAATGAAGCAATGTTTTAAGCAATATTTATTTTTTCCTAAGAATTATTATAGGTTTCAATTCATTTAATAATTAGACTAATGAAATTATCATATTCTTAGTATAAAGTTTGTCTTTTCAGCTATAAGCATTCTTTTAGGAATAATCTAGGCTAGTGAAGTGTAGGGATCATATTGGAATTAGGATTTAAAAGAAACTTAAGCATATATTACTTAGATCATATTTGTGATTTATTTTCATACTCAAACAAAAATAAATAAATAAAAATTAGAATGATATCAATTATACAATTATTGCCCTTATCGACTTTTTTATAATTTGGATATGGTATTTTAGAGTTAATTTTTTAGGAATAAGCTTATATAGTTACGTTTCATTTATATTGACATCTAATTGAATTGAAGTAGAAGTCTGACGAATAGAAGGGTAAAACAAATGGATAGAAGGATGAGACAACATAACACGCACACACACTACATATATGTCAAGCTATGACATTTGACATATATAACAAACTTTTTGCAAAACATTAAGAACCTTTAGAATCACAATATTACTTGATTCAAAAAGCTATCACAAATGCCAAACATGTCTTGTTTCAATTCATTTTTAGCTTAAATTTGAAAAAAAAAGAAAAGGAAATTTTATTTGTATAACAATTTACAATTTTAAAATAAAGGATTCTTTTTTAATTTTTTATTTTAAAATTACCTATAAAATTCACAAAATTACATATATAGAATAGCTTTGACTCCGTCATGAAATGTAGATAAATACCTATCTCTATCACAGGAAGAAGGATAACAATAGAAATAAATAACTCCCAAAGTCCTGAATAAAGACAATAAGAATTATATACATTAAACAACTTGTATCCATAGAACATCTAACATAACATAACTAAGGAATAAATTGGATTTAATATCATTCAAACTTTAATTACAAAAGTAGTTAGTATTTTTAGTATTAATAGAAATTTTCTGTCAATAATTATTATAAAAATACTATCAATTTAGCAAAAGAATCACCCATGCCTAACAATACAAGGGAGGTTAATGATGATATACTAAACATCGTGAATATTTTTAGCATTAGGGTAGCCATTCCACTGATTTTATAAAGATAAGCAATACATATTCTATGAAAACTTATTCTTGCTAAGAAAAACAATGCAATTTCAATAAATCCATATGATATTATTTGTATAATGGCTTCGTTAAGTCCCATATAACTTATAAAACAAATTCATATAATTATAAAACCTACATGAGAGATAGAAGAGTAAGCTTTTTTTAAAAAAAATTGTGTTGCCTAGGGAATCTTAAAGTTACATAGATTATTTTCATTGCACCTACTATTATTAACTAAAGAGAAAATAACATAATTGATTGGCTAATATTTCAAAATGGAGTAATGGTTCATTAAAACCATATAAAGTTATACCTAAAGCTCCTAGTAATAAAAAAGAGCTTCTAGAAATATATAAAATAAACTTTGTTGTTGAATACAACTGCTTCTTTCCTCCTACACGCCTAGAAGTAGATAAACGTGAATTAAATATAATTCCACCCAGATGAGGAAAAGTAAAAGATCTTGAGAAGAAAGTAATATTTCTACGTCACCATTATACATTGCTAATGAGAGTTAATAAAGATAAAATGTTTATTCAATTTATTTTCCTCATATAGTGTGCAATTTATTTATAGAAAAATTAACTATACATATACATATAAATATACATATACATATACATATACATATACTTATACCTATACATATACATATACATATACATATACAAATACAAATACAAATACAAATACAAATACAAATACATATACATATACATATACATATACATATACATATACATATACATATACAAGATAGGATTTTAACTAACCTTAAGTTAAACAAATAGGATACACAAGAATATCTGGCTAGGATTTTATCTAATATGAATAACATGATGGCATATAAAATGCTAATCAATTTCAATGTATTTTGGTTCGCTCATGAACATTGTGATCATGACAAATTTGTATAAAAGTTTTATTATCACAATGAAGCATAGTGGTAGAAGAATGTGTGGCACCCATATCAGTTAATAACCATCGCAACCAAAGTAATTATGATATAGCATCAATAATTTGATATTGATTTGAACCAATCCATACACACCCATTTTTAATAAGACTCTAGTTATAAGCATACAAGTATTGTAAAGTCGTTCCCTGTGGGTATTTGGCAACCATTTATATAAAGGCGTATCATTGATTTGATAGTGAAAGTAATAAGAAATCCAATATAAAATAATATTTCCAAAGTTATATGGCATAATTGATTAGATGATATTTCAAAATGGAATATTGGTTCATTAGAACCATATAAACCTATAACCAAAGCTCCTAGTAATAAAAAACAGAGCTTCTGGAAATATACAAAATAAAATCTATAATTGAATACAATTGCTTCTTTCCTACATGGCTAGAATTAGATAAATGTGAATTAATTATAATTCCCATATGATGAGAAAGTAAAAGATCTTGAGAAGCAAATAATTATACTTAACCATTATACATTGTTATTGAGAGTAATAACATAATACTAAAGATAAAATGTTTATGCAATTTATTTTCATCATATAGTATGTAATTTATTTATAGAAAAATTAACTTACTATATATATATATATATATATATATATAGTAAAAGATCTTGAGAAGGAAATAATTATATTTCACCATTATACATTGTTATTGAGAGTAATAACATAATACTAAAGATAAAATATTTATGCAATTTATTTTTATCATACAGTATGTAATTTATTTATAGAAAAATTAACTCTACATGATATACACATAAATACATACATATTACATATATATATATATATAAAAGATATATTTTAACTAACGTTAATTTAAACAAATAGGATTTACAAGAATATCTTGTTGGGAATTTTAATAATGTGAATCTTCACTCCTTATTTATTCTGAATCTTAATATCCCCACAAAGTCAAGATGGGCTACTAGATGTTAGCTTGAATTTGTCAAGTACGTCCTAAAAATGAGATGAAAGATGTGTTTTGGATAATATATCAACTATTTGGTTGACCTTGAGTAAAATGATGGCATACAAATTGGTAATCAATTTCAATGTGTTTGATTCATTCATGAAAAATATTATAATGAGAAATTTGTATAGAACTTATATCATCATAATGAAGCATAGTGGCAGAAGAATATATGACACTCATATTAGTTGATAACCATCACAACCAAAATAATTTTGATATAACATCAATAAAAGCATGAAATTCAAATTCTATATTAGACTGAGAAATAATAGTTTTCCTTTTTTTTACACCAAGAGATAAGAGAATTACCCAATAGGAAATAACAACTGGTAGTAGAACGATGATCTGTTAGATCACCAGCCCAATCATCATCAAAAGAACGAGATAATACTAAGGAGGAGGTAGTAAATGGATACATGTCTTGAAAGAGATAATATACTTGAGAAGTATAAGAAACTTCAAGACCTAAAAAAATAGTTAAGAGAAGCCAAATTCTTCATTTCAAAACACTTAATAAAGTAATATTGTAATTTTGAAATACGTGAGGTGTCGTTATTATCATATTATAGACATAAAACTAATAGAAGGACAGTGCCTCAAGTAGTTCATCCAATGAATAATGTAGAATCATATGAGCTAAAAATAAATCCAAATTAAGTAAGGTTGGAGCTTTTGCAAACCAAGCCCTAAGATCCTATTTTAATATATACAAGGCTCATTAAAGCCTAAAAACATAATGAGGAGAATGATATCCTAGAGGAGAATGCATGTCAAACTCTTCCAACAAATCATTATAAAAAAAGGCATTTTTTTATATCCATATGAAAAAGTTGCCATTTTTGAATTGTAACAGTAGCTAAATAGAATGTGAATAAAGGTTAACTGAGCTATAAGAGTAAAAGTTTCATCATAATTAATGTCATACAATTGAGTATACCCTGTGGCTTCTAAACAAGCTTTATAATGTTCAACAAAGCTATTAGAATGAGTTTTGATTTTGTAAACCTATTTGTATCAAATAGGTATCTTATTAAGAGGAAAATTAGTTAAATCCCATGTATGAGTTTTCTTTAAGGCCTAAGGTTCTTCAATCATAGCTTATTGCCAAACAGGATCAGTTCTCACCTTAAAATAAGAGCAAGGCTTATGGAGAGTTACAATAGCAAAATAATAGTGGAAATAGTAAGATGATGAGGAGTTTGTCTTACCTGAGTGAAAGAATGAAGTGTGGTATCAAATGCATGTATAGGTGCAGGACCAACAACTAGTGTAGATTAAATGGGAGTAGGTGGTTTAGGGTTAATATTGAGGAAATTAGAATTACCTATATCGAAAGTTGGAAACAACACAATAGATGAGTGGATAAAGAACAAAGATTTAGTTGTGAAAGAGTAACCAAGTATGGAAAAAGAAGAGAACATGGTAATTTTCCCAAAATGTAAAATGATGAGCAATGTGTAATTTATTTGAAATATGATCTAACTGGCAACAACCTTTATAGATTGCCAATAAAAGCTTTGTAGAAAAGGACTCCTTTTGAAACATGGCATGGCTACAAACCATATCCCATAACCAAGGAAACAATATAAGCAAACACGAGGTTCTAATTTTGTATGTTTATAAGGTTGTAGAGGAATAAAACAAGAATAACTAAATGGATACAGAGTTAAATAGGTAGGAGACTTTATCATGGTTGTGATTTTCATGATGTTTTATAGTTCAATTTGTTAAGTATTTAGTATCAATTTGAGTGTTTAGTGCGTATTTAGGTTTTAATTATGTTAATTTGTGTGTTTAATTGTTTTTATGGGTTAGTACGAGTCTTTGAGCTTAAATGTTATATTTTTGAGATACCTTGATGTGTTTGTTGGTGTTTCAAGGTAAACGGTGAAGAACAAAAAAGTTTCGAAGAGTTTCGAGCCAAAAACATGGCCCACGATCGTGACACAACAAGCCATGATCGTGACAACTAGAGACAAATTGATAGGAACCAGGCCACGATCATACACTTTGGGCCATGATCGTGATAGAGATCTTTGTGTCAGGCCATGATCGTGCACTTTGGGCCACTATCGTGATAGAAAGGGTTAGGCACTGGCCACAATCGTGGTAGGTAGGGCCACGATTGTGACCTACGTTGGGTTGATACAGAAACTCGAATTTTGCGAGATTTTTAAAACTATTTCGACCCTGAATTAACCTTAGGGCTTCCAAGATATAAATAGAACATTACAAGATAGAAGAGGGAACCTTTTGCAGAGCTTTCACATCAACCAAAATTCAGAAAACCTAGAGAGCTATTGAGTGCTTTAAGGAAGGAGACGAAGCTTGACGCAAAGTACTTTCCGGAACAGGTGGTTTCCCGCCGTTGCTGCCTTCATTGATAAGTTCCAAGCGTATTTTCCAATTTATTTCAGTTTTATTAATGTATAAAATTGAGATAATGGTAGAGAATAGGTTTTGTCGAATGTTGATTATTGTCTAAACTCACCTTCGGGATTTTGATTCTTGAGATTAATAAAGTTTGATCTATTATGCTTTATTTGAGTTATTTGTAATTCAATATCTATTCTTAATAATTCTACAATAAATTAAGAGGGTGAATCGAGTGAATATCATCAAATTAGGCTAACGAGAGTTAGGTAATTTGATAAATAAGAATTGAATCAAACCGGTGAAATCGTGTAACGAGAGATCGAGCATAGGTTTCTAATAGGTTGTTACACAATTTTAGAATTAATTTAGGTTTTGGGTCAATTATGAGTCGAGAGATCACAATTCTATAATTTAAATTAGGATTTATCAATTAGGGTTTAAAGATTATAACTCGAGAGAGAGTAATCCACCCTAGGACCGTCTAGACCCAATAATTCAGTAACTGCATAATTGATTAGATTTTCATTAGTTTCGGATTAAAACCCCCTTTCTCTCAATTGGTAGTCCCCAGGTTGATTTTGGATTTGGTCATGTGATTTGCTATTTTGTTTATATTTTGGAAATTTAATTCTCATAATTGATTGTTGAATGATTAATTTTATGCATTTATTAGTTATTTTAGATTGTTGTGATTTAGTTTCGACCTTAGATTTTAGGACTAGATTAACCCTCCTCGTGGGATCGATATCTTACGTACTACGTGAACTACCCATGCGCTTGCAGTATTATCGAGGTTAAAATAGTAAAATTTTTCATAGTGTAACACCCCGATCAAGTTTTTGGCATCATTGTTAGGGAGGCAATTAGTTTAGTTCTTTAGTCTAAGGCTATTTCGCTATCTTTTGTTTTTATTTTTAAAAAAAATTAGGGCGTAAATTAGAGACACATCAAGACATCTTAGAAGGAGAATGAGACATTTGAAGAGTTGAATGTTAAGAAGAGATAAAAAGAACAATTGTGTAGGATGTATATTATAAGGAGTAAGGGACGCTTGAAGAGTTCAAAGAGCCCCAATTTAGTTGGGGAAATCATCATCCTTGTATGAACTCGTACACTTGGGGTGGTAGAACCACCCAAATTTCTATTGGTCTAACAATGCAAGTAATCACATAGGACATCAAGACCCATTTGAATTTCAATATGATGAATCCAGTTCACAGGATTCTAAACTGGACAAAATCATGAATAAGCTAATAGATATGGAAGAGAACCTGAAGAGACTGGAATAGAAGTGGCAATTTGATCAAGTAATGGAAAATCATGCCACTTCTATTCACAACCTGGAGATTCAAGTAAGACAACTTTCCTGTGAATTTTGTAAGAGAAGTGTGGAAAACTCTCTGAGCAATATGAAATTATATCAATGAGAGCAATATGAGGCTATCACACTTAGAAATGAGAAAGAATAAAAAGAACCAATGGAAGACCATGCTAAACCCTACCTTATAGAAGATCAAGAAATCAAGAAAAAGGATGAAGAAAAAGATGAAAACCCTTTATATTAACTACCAAAGCTTAGTATACCATGCTTGAACATTGAAAAATCTTGGGTAGATGTCCATGAAAAGAATCATATCCTTCGGATTAATGATGACCAAGTAACATTCAACATGAGTGATGTATTTAAGAATCCAAAGGATATTAGGTCATTCAGGATAATTGATGTGTTCGAGTCTTCTAAAGAACAAAAGGACAAAGAACATATGATAACAGACATCAAATTTGAAGAAGCTATGAAAGTCTCTGTTCATAAAGCGGAAGAAGCAGAGGACACAAAGGTGATTAAGGAAGAAAGAAAGCAACTCACCTTCTTATAGGACAATCTGTTAGATTCGATGGAAGATTTAGGGAGTTTTGTTATTCCCTATTTTGTTGACAGTTCACTTGAAAAAAGGACATTATTGAGCTTAATTGGTTTTCATAATTTTATCAATGTTGTTCTTCTAATCATTTTTCAATTTTTAGCTTACCTACAAGCTACAAAACTAATATTGAACAAAAAAGATGAAAGCAAGCCGCTCATAATTGATCCTGATTGAGTTTTAAAGGATGAAAGTCAAGCTAATGACTATAAATTAGCACATTTAGTAGATAGGTTTAAGTTATTGTGCAGTGAGATTTGTTTTAAATTTCAAAATAAGTTCTTAATAATTTGGAATGTTTTGTAGTGCTAACTCTCTTACTCTTTTTTTTTAAAGCAATTATAAGATAGGGCAGTAATTATGAGCATCAAGCACAAGTGATCTCCGCCTCCATCACCATCAACACCTTAGTCAATATGACTGTTTCGTGTTCTAAACCTTTTCTTTTCAGTTTTGTTAGTATTTTCTTCTTATGTTTTTTGTAGATTGTGTTTTATTTCCCTTGTGTGTTTGTGTACCCTTCTCACATTGAGAAAAATGTGTTGTTCAAGTGTTAGGAAGGTTGTGTGTTTTGCTTTGAATGTGATTTTGCATATGGTATGATAGTTGTTAGGTTACATTTTGTGAATTGTTTGAATGTGTTAATGGCTTAGATGGATTGGAATTAATTTAATTTTGATCATAGTTTATTAGGTTGTGAAGAATCATTAGCTCACAAAATTAGTGAATTGGGATCTTTGGATAAATATACAGCTTAATCACGATTTAGTGTAAGTTTAGCATCCTCTAAATTGCAACATTCATTCATAATTCAAGGCCTTTCAACTTAAGTAACTTTACTAGTATTTCTTATGGAAACGAGTAGCTAAAACAATAAGGTAGACAATAAAAAAAAGTATATGTTTGTTAAATAAACAACTATTTCACTAGCTTTCGGGTTATGAATAGAGCTAGTACCCAGTGAAAATGTGATATAGTTGAGAAACCAAATCGACACGCATAACAAATGTGTGCCTTCATGTCAAAAAGTTATAATGACGTTTCAACCAAGCTGTTTAATAAAAATGACTTACTCAAGTAACCGGATCAACATTTATTACTAATGTTTGCCTCCACGTAAAAAGACTAAGTCTATGTTCATTAAAATAAAAAAAATGTGTGTAATTGCTTAATAAAAAAACCTACCAAATTTGCAGTAAGCTTGACTTTTCATGAAAATATACTTAGGAACAGTTACAAAGTCTTAAGGACCAAAGAATTATTAATGTGTGTGTTCAATTGAAAAGGGTAAATAAATTAAAACTTTGATCTCGATTAAATTGTATATTTAGTTCAAAGCACCTAGACATAGATTTTGCATGTTAATGATTATATATAACTTGTATGATTGTTTAAGATTAAATTTATTTCATGAAGTTGAAGCCATTGCCTCATTATTGCATTGTGTGTTGTGTATTTGTTGTTTTGTTTGCTTGAGGACAAGCAAACGTTTAAGTGTGGGGATGTTGATAGTTGTGATTTGCATGATATTTTAGGGTTCAATTTGTTAGGTATTTAGTATCAATTTGAGTGTTTAGTGTGTATTTAGGTTTTAATTGTGTTAATTTGTGTGTTTAATTGTTTTTATGGGTTAGTATGAGTCTTTGAGCTTAAATGTTATATTTTTGAGGTACCTTGATGTGTTTGTTAGTGTTTCA
>JAOTAY010000002.1:18693692-18704182 GCA_025629805.1 Erythroxylum baracoense
TTGAACGAAATATTATACTATGTTAATTATAATTATTTGTGACATTTTTAATCCATATAATAGTATATAATATTTAGATTTTTTGTTAATTTATTATTAAAAAATATTATACAAAAATAATTAATAATTTGAAGCATTGTATATAAAAAGTAAAATATTATTAAATTATACCAACAAAAAGAATATTTTTCGTATACAAGATTTTAATTACAATCTTAATAATTCTTATAGACAAAATAATAAATATAGAGATCATTTTACAAATTATAAATGCTGAGATTATAAAAATTTACAATGTAACTAGGACGACTACCTATGTGACACTAATTATTTCTTACATCAATGCATCGTAATTATTCGTTTGTAGTTTGGATTCATGCATTTGATCTCTTCTCGTGTTGGATTCAACCAGCAGACCACATATCAATGGCTGTATTATATTCTGTAGCCCCAAATATAAGTTCAGGTGCCCTATAATATCATGAACATATATAAGAAATGTTGGGTTCTCCTGGCACCTAAAATAGATAAATAAACATAAATCAGTTTCTCTTTATGTAGGCAAAACATTAACACTTTTTGAAGTAAAAAGGAAGTAACCATAACAGCATCTTTGCACTCCCAAAATCACATATCTTTAGCTGATGAGTTCGAGGATTGATCTGTAAAATGCATCAAAGCTTCAAGAAATCAATGGCACCAGATTTCCAAGTAAAGAAGAGTTGTTTTAAGCTTTTTTCACAACTGATGGCTATCATTTTCACATCTACCACTCAGAACGGTAGCCTCCATATCCTACAAAATTCATAATGAGACACCTGATGTAATTCACAAAGAGAAACAGAATCAATCTCGTTCATATTCCAGCCATAATAAAAAATCCTACCAAATCAAGTAATGTTGAGTTATTTAACATACATAGTTGAACAAACCAAGCTTCTAATCATAATTATTGGTCTTGTCATCTCTGATTCTCATCCTTGTCCCTCTTTGTCCCAGAGTCTACCCCCTGTGGAACAACAGAATTGTTAAAAACAAGATCATTATCAAGTTCGCAGGCAGCACATCAACAATAATTTGACAATGAACATGAGCACCAATGCCATACATATTTCCTTCTCCTGTTGTTATCTTGCAAATGGGCCACTTCCGTTATTTACATTTATTAGTAAGGATACAACATATTACAAACATATAACCAATATCTCAACTAGTTTAACAAAATCAAACCTCAAAGCTAACGACGAACCAATTGTCTCTTGCTTGTTGCTGTAGATTAGAAACTAGAAATCACTCACTCAGAAATTTTTTTCTGGTGAACAGTTAAAGCTCAAACGCCAGATATTGATCCACCTTTAGCTGTTAAAACGGCAAAAGAACACGACAAGATTGAGTTCCTCAGCCTCACTTTGGCAAACACATCCAAAAGGATATCATTATGGTTAACTATAAAACATGTTTAGTAAAATAAAAACATAAGAATTTTGTTAAAATTTAAAATTTTTAATAAATTTTTATTTCCCTGATATAATTATTTTAAGCCACTATATAGTACTATAGATTTATAAAGTAGATTAAACTAATTAAATTTTTGAATAATTAAAATGGTTTTTTAATTTCTTTTTAACATCTCTTTTTGGGTTTACCCTTATTAAAAATCTCAACACAAAAGGTAAATATTTTTGTCAATAATGAGAAATATTTAGTAATTTAACAAAAATTAAATAAAATATCCTTAAAAGAACAAATAAGAATCATCATCTTTTTGGTAAGCTTTAAGATATTATTATCCATGAAAAAAGGGGGAAAAAAAACTAAGCAAAGGCTAAAGGCAAGCAAGAAACACCATCATACGAGAACCTCTTACGTCTTTATCTTCTGTCAATCTTCATCGCAACATGACTCTACTGCGGAATGTTTTGGCCATGACAGAATGGAAACAAGGGACAAGGTTTTGAATCCTCAATTTAAAACATTGACACCAACCACATATTATAAATGAAAAGTTTAAGTTACAAAGAATATAACTAAGATAATACGTTTTCTTTTCCAGTGACCAATCCAAATTAGTTTTCCCATGAAAAGATAAACTACATCATTTATAATGAAGTAAGATCAACTGAAAATAAATTTACTGTATTTTTAAGTTGAAATTAAAAATTAATATTTAGTTGAGAAATTTCGATTCATTTTAAGATTACTTGTGTAAAATTTAACTAAATTTTCAGAGTTAATGGAATTGCATATCACAATTCACTCAAAAAGGAACATTTCAAATGATGCTCAAATTATCTTTCATATGCATAGAACCGACTTTGCTATTTGATTCTCACTTCATTTTCTAATCTATTCTTATTAGTTCTAGCTCCTAGAAGTGGGAAAAGTTCACGATTTTTAAAAGTTTAAAGGACGAATTGGGTTTGGAAATATATCAATGCGTTTCTATAAAATATCTAAGTAGTAGTTTTAGATAGATTTTACTATGAGAAAGAAGCTTAATTAAAACTATTGACACTATAATTTTGAAAGATGTCTAACAATATATAACAAAGCTTTCAAAAGTGAAATTGCTAGAAGAAAAGAAATTGATGCTTGTTAGATAAATTATAAATGATTTGGATAAAAATCTTCTAACAATGAAGTCTGATACGCCAATAGAATAGACTTAGAAATTCAATGAGGTTGACATATTATTTGCCATAATTAGTGTTACAGTGTAGAAGAAAAGGAAAATGAAACAAATTAATGAAATAGACTAAGAATGAGAAAGAAATGTTGTACCCTTGACCATCATACTGTATGGCAGCCCACTCCATATGGGATTAACTATAAACCACCCAACTGAAAAAAAATAAAGTTTCCTTAGGAAAGACGGAACAAAATATCCTATCCCCACCACTACGAATTATCAATTCCAAGTGATCAAACAATAAACTATTATTTAACAAAGACACAAAAAAAAAAAATCGGAGCAACGGTCTCTTAATTAGTGTGTTAGAGTATGTGCGAGTGTTTCAGTATTATTGTTAGAGTAGTTGTTATTGTCCGGATGATCAGAGGAACACAACGAGAAAATCTCTTCCAAGGTTCCGTTTATGCAATCCATGGAGATGCCATGAGGTTTTGCTGCTGATGGCTTTATATTTATCTGTGGGAAGTCTTCCAGCTCTAATGGTGGATAGGGAACTTGATATTCCAATTGCATGTTCGATGATGATGATGAATAAATTGACATCTCCATGTCCTGCATCACACCCCGTAACCATCAAAAACCATCATTATAATTACATTAAATATAAATACATGCGTATATTGGGAGAGCCATGTTTCTTGAAAACAGTGACATTTAATTTTGTTGATATATATTTATGGAATAAAGGAAGTGAGGAAAATCTGGAAGAAAGATGTTGGAACTTTGAAATGAAATGATGGTTACTGAGTCAGTCAAAAGAAGTCATAAAAAACGGTGAAAAAGAAACCCAACTCGAGTCAGTCTAGTCTTAAGACAGATAGATAGAGAACACTTTTTTAGAAGAAATTGAAACTTTGGGAAAAGATGGATGGAGAGTTGTTCATGGTTTCCAACTTTTGATTCTTTACTTTAAATTAAGATTAAAGGAGAACTTGAAAGGGACTTCTTCTGTGGACCATTGCCAACCTAATTTTGCCCCAACGGGCTTTTTATTAAGTTTGCATTCCTTCCGTGAACTAAGCCATGAATAGATAAATAGAGACCGGGAGGATACTGAACTTACGGAACCGTTATTTCTATAGCAATACAAAATCTACAATGCTGTAGTTAGTTATGTAGCGGAGATTATCAAGCTTTGAACAACAAAAGTATGATTAATTTCAGAAATATAATTATATCTTAAAGTGAATACATTATGTCATGTTGTTCATCTTATTATTAGTTATTCATCATTGTATAACATTTATGGGCATTTAATCTCTGTTCAAGTCATTACAAAATAATACACTAGTGATTAATGTAGAACAGCGCTTAAAAAATGAATTGATTAGGTCATATTAGCATTAATTTGGAAAGTTTTTATGAGAAAGCAACACCAATATTCAAGATGATGTTGGAGAGGGAACGTACCTGGTGAAGTAGATTCTGTGAGAAGTGGTCAACAGCCATGGAGTAGATGTTAGGTGACGTACTGTTTGCTTCATCGGAGGCGGAGGCAAATGCATAACTAAACCCACTTTCGTCAACTGCTTGATGAGTGACATCAGAGGATGATGTATATTCACACATCATTTTGTTACTGTTGTCATTATTATTGTTATGATAATAATCACCATTACCTCCAATTTCATCGTTAGAATCTCTTCCTTTAGAACAATCATAAACGGGTCGTCCACTGCTTGTTTCTTCCCCTAACAATTGTTCTTCCGAAGAAAAACACATTGTCGGCTCCTCCTCTTCATTTTTCTCTTCTTTATTGTTTGTTTTCAGAAGTTGTACTGTTTTTCTGAAAACTCGGCACAAGGCGTAGGAGTCCTGCATCATGCAATCCTATAGTGTGAAATCTATCGTCAAGATTATTGCATCTTCTTTTCTTTTCTTTTTTTTGGAAAAAAGAACAAAAGAAATAAAAAGATATTAAGAAATATAAAAGATGTACGAGAAAAGCAAGATCGGAAAGAGGAAACTAGGAAAAGAAGCAGAAACAGAACACAAAGATGGATATGATTTTGCGCCAGAAAAAAGAAAAAAGAAGAAGAGATAGATATGTTTCATATACAAATGATTAGAGTCGTGAGGAAAACATGGCAAGTACAATTAAAGTCTTGTGAAAAATAAAGACTCTTTCATCGTCATCAAGTTGATGATAAGCTGTTCTTTAGTAAAGAAAAAGAGCATTGTCGTAAAAAGGAAGATCCGCAAATGATAAGGGTCATAAGAAAAACATTATAATCATTGTCTGACGGACATCTATGTAGCTGCTCTTTAGAATGATATTTACATGCTGCATCCAATCAACATAAAGAGACAGGCAACAACTGATCGGATCGTGATAATGATCATAATCATAATCATGGTTCCTTTTCAATTTTTTATGTCTCACGAATCTTTCTTAAGGCCAAGTATTGCTAAGGATGTGTTGATTTGATATGAAGAACTTTAACTCCGTTTATTGATTCATTTCGATGTCCACCTTCGCACCTCAACAGTGATTCAAGGGTTTTCTCATTTCTATATTTCTTATTAATTAATATCCGCTATCTTTATGACACAAATGACTAATCGTCCTTATCCTTGATTAAAGGAATTAATTCAGGTAAACCCTAAAGAGACCTGTAACCATTGTTGCTTGCATCAACCTATATCTTTTGGTGACTGTATATAACCCTTCTGCATATGCATTTACGTTTTATTTTGTCTACCTTACTTCATTATGATATAATTTGCTTTAGTTAACCTTGATAACTGAAAGTCACTCGAACAAATCTAGTTAAGAGAAATGAGTGTGCATATGAAATATTCCAAAAGTACTTACGCAAATTGTTGATTATGTAATTAATTACAAGATAGTTAAAAGAGAAACTATGTGATCAGTCAATTGTACTTACCTTTAAAGTAGCTGCAGCAGCGGTGGCGGTAGAGAAAGAATCGACCAAACGATACTCATGCATAACCCAGTTGGTTCTGATGCCATGAGGAGCCCTACCTCGGTAGTAAACTAAAGTCTTCTTCATACCAACTTGGAGTTTATGGGAATGAACTGCTCTATCTTTCCCAGTGGCCTTCCAATATCCAGCTCTTGTTGCCCTGTTTGTTCTTGAACCGTTTGGATATTTCTTATCCCTTGGACTGTAGAAGTACCACTCCATGTCTTTTCCTGGTAGAAATGATTTATCTGTTCATCGCCATCACCATCAACTTCAGTTGTTATTTTAAAAACAAATGATAATCTCAAGTTAATTTAATTACCTCTAGGGGAGTATAGGTACTTACCAGGTAAATCCCATGGCTCGCATTTGTAGAGATCAACCTCTGGGATAATCTCAAGCTCAATTGTGCGGCCATTGATCTTTCGATCAAGATAATATGCAACAAGCTCCTCGTCTGTTGGATGAAATCTAAATCCGGGAGGGAGACTCATTGGGGCCATTGATTCAAACACTTGATTGCTAAATGATGCTGTAAGGATTGATGAACAGAAATAGAGAGAGACGGAGAAAGCACAAAAGTATAGGTCGGACAAATCTGGAAGTAGATAGGAACAGAAGATGTTGATGGACAAGCTTGTACGACATTGAACTATATAGGCCACTGTTGCATGACAGAGATCTTAAGATTAACCCTTCGAACTCTTAAATTCTACAATTTTGCCATTACCCCCTGTCATCCTCTCCACATTTTTGTTTAATTCATCCTTTTGTTAGTATAGGATTTGTATACACTTGTTATTATAATATCGCTAAATTGTATACTTCTTTAGAAATAAGAATACAATATAACAGAGTAGAGTAATAAAAAATAATGATGATGATGAGTAAAAAGAGGGGTAAGTTTGATAACTGGAATGTAAATAAAATAGAATTGGCTTTGGTTGGCTTTTGCAGATTCTATGTGTAAGGTTTTGTATGAAAACCAACATAGGAGATAAGAAGCTTCCCTGCTTTTGTCTGCCCACAAACTAACAAAAATTAGAGTCCCTCTCAAAAGGCTGCGTGGAGTCCACAAACCGCCCATACCCTACAACACGCAATTCTAGGCCTATACCCCATTATTTTAATCCCTTGTATATTAATATATAGACTTAGTAATCGATGCATACAATTGGTGTAACATGATACGAGTATTGTTGTATTCGATAATTCCAACCTTGCGCTCTTGGCATTTATCAACATTGAGTCGGTAGGTAAAGCATATCGTCCTTGTAGTACATGGATTAAAGTGCATACAGAAACTGTCCATGAATTAACTATCTATTAAATGGATCGAAGATCATGTGCTACCAACGACAACTTTCTTTTGTGGTAGAATGTTATTAATGATTGGCACATAAGCAACATGATTACCAGTTACAACCAACTCATAACTGATTTCTATATGCCACATGTTTACCCAGGTATCACCTATTGTTAATTACATGGTGTGTTTGTCTATATATATATATATAATAAGTTTTCTGACCTAATAAGTATCTTTTAAATCTCCAGGCTCAGACGAAGGCAGCTTAGTTATATGGATAGAATCCTGTGGTTTTGTTTACGTTGTTATTTAAGTGAAAATTGGTTAATGAATTCTATGAGAACAGGTTCGTATTTTCTTGGGATTCACGAGTGAAATGAAAATTAAGTTCGGAAGCAGTATAGGAGCATTCATGAAAACCACACCAACTTCACATCCACGAGTCTTATTTTCTAATATAAATTTAATTAATTTACAAGCATCCTATAGAATTTGGCATTTCATGAGTCAGCCTGCATCATGACTTAGTTGGATCACAGTTAACAAGACTCAGTTACTATATAACAATGGTTCACCAAAGTTAGCCTAGTTCAACCAACGGCCATGGTCAGAAATTTGTTTTCTTAAGGTTTTGGGTTCAAATTTTGTGAATAGAGTTTTATTCTCCTCGTAAATCCATCTATTTTTAATTAGGTTAATTATGATCTAATTATAAGTTTTAAGACACTGTTAATTTTAAGATAAAATTAACAAAAGTTATTTTTTAATATGAGAAAAAATTCACTTCACGTCTAAATGTGGAAATTTTGTTTTCAGAAACTGTGGAAGAGCATTCGCTAAACGTTAACCTAATCTTGATTTGATGTCAGCGATGCATGTACTTGTTAGATGAAGAGACTATGACTTGTGAATGTAGCTGAGAAAGAACACGTGAAAGGCAATCAAGAACGTAGGAAAAGGGTCTAATTATTATATCTTAGTTATGATATAATATATATATGGAAAGTATATATATGGCGCACATAAGTAGATTTTGGATCCATATTTTTAGTAAAACTAATTAAGATTGGTGAATGCATTACTTTACGAGAACGGTGGCGTTGGCTTATCCATTTCATTATCGAAATTTATTCTGTTCATCAATTTTGTCTATAGACATATATTATTTAGTTACTAATTTATCGTAAGTCTGTTTGTTGTAACAACGGTATGGCTACTTGTAAAGTGGCGATCAAAATGGGAGGTGTTTAACTGGATGGCTATATGGTTGATCGCTTTTGGCGCACATATTAAGTTTTTCCTGAACAATGGAAAGTATATATATGGTCACTAGAAGAGTATGGTATTAATATATGGTAATGAATCCTTACGTTCATATGACTGATGGCAAGAGATTTACAAAAAAGAAAGTAACTTATTTTTACATTTGTCATAAATAAATTCACATATGATCACTGTTGGAATTTATACTTGCTTAATTAGTGACCAAAGCGTCTTTTAGGAGGACATCATGACCGCGTACTTTTATAATTTTGAGGAAATGTGCTTTAGTTGGTCCAAATTTGTGTGCTCATGAAACCCGAGTATTATCTTTTAGTTGAAGCAGGACATAACAGGTTATAGTTATAAATGCTTTAATATACATGACGGGAATTTGACACGTAAAGCATGAAACGAGAACTGATGATGGGGGTCCATATGATCGTAGAGATCATTCTTCTTCTTGGGTCTTCTCTTTTCCAAGAGAGAAAGGGAGAAAGAATGCTTTTATCATTCAACAATTTGAGAAAAATACACAGGTCCCATCATTAGATGAACAAACAAATCTACCTGGCACGTCGTCACATTCTGTTTGCTTTTGCTTTTCTCTTTTGTTTTCCAAACTTACTTTTCCTTTACTGTTTGGTTTCTGTTTCTTTAAATCCTTTTCTTAAAATATCATTTTGATATGAGCAAAGACACGCTATCAGCTTTAATGATTACAAACCCTAAATCTTTGACTGGTCTCTCACTCTCTCTCCCAAAATTTACTGACAGCAGGTTCTGTCCCAGTGGCTTCCGTTATCACTTGATTGTAACATTAAGTAACGTAGACATGCTATATATGGAATGAGTGTGTCTACGTTCTCTAGTCAATCCTTTTGCTTACTAATTTTACGACACAAACATACGAGATTAATTGAGCAGTTGTGGTAATAACCTACTTACTTGAGAGTCGGATAGAAAAAGAAAGAGATGCATGATATGGAGTTTGCAATAAGAGTCTTTTGCCGAAAGATCCTTTTACTATCTATCTTTCCTAGCCGCCCTTCACAATATTTAGTCACTCAGCTGTAGTTTGACAGACCAATATATTCGTATATAGCTAGCTTTAACGATGCAATGTCGTTAATCTTGTATGTGATTTATCCATGGAACAAAGAGATTCCAACAGCCCTTTCTTTTCCACCAGTTAGCTAGGTCATTCACAAATTGCAGGCGCTAGCTCCAGAAGGAAAAGATAAAGTAAAAAACTAGATTCGATCAGGTTCTAACTCGAAGTAGCACCCACATAAAGATTCTCATGTAAAGATATAAGTTAGTTTCCAGCTACCTATCCACATGGATTTATGTTCCTTTGATATACTTAATTACTTTATGCTTATTGGATCCGTATAGATAGAGAAGGAAGGAGAGGTTAAGCCATGCAACCATCCACACGGTTCTTAGGGAAATATATAAAGTAAAGGTGGTAGGTCAGGGGAAATGCGGAAATGGAAACGTTAGCTCTTAAGTCTTAATATTATTAAACACTAAAAAGCTACGAGAAATATTAAGTAACATGTTTAATTCTAGGTATGTTTTATTAATTTTTAAACAAATAATGTTCATTACCGTCCTGTATTGATAAATAAATAAGATATTAAAATAAGAAAATTTTGAATAATTAAATCATAAGATCATATGCATGAACTATAACTAAGATGTTGGATCTAGAGAGCGATTGTAGATGGGCCAAATTAAAAAGTACTATAAATAAAGAAACAAAAGATTCCTAAAAATTCTGCCTAGCCACTGTATATATTAGTTGCGCAAGCAAAAGAACATATGTTCAGATTCTTTCTTTACTTTCATCTATATACATGAAGGAGATACAGCTTTCATATGGGGGTCGTGGCTTTGAATGCACTATGCAATTCATATTCTTATTGATCAATGTTCTGTTAACATAAAAGGGTGGTAGTGAGGCCTCAGGCATGCAAATTTATGTGTAGAGTGTGTTATTTTAGTTTTTCCAATGGATTACCTTTTGCCCTATTGGAGCAACATAATGCCCTCATCTTTTGTCTGTCCTGTTCTTGACCCCAACCATACTAAATTTAAGGTTACTTTAGCACCCCCATGCTTGACCACGTTATTGTAATCAAGATTTGAAGATGGAACATTTCCTATTGACATAATTGAGATATATATACACAATGAAGTCGATCATAGGGGAGTAGATGATGGAGCTGCCATATACAACTTAAATTATATCTTAAATTCCAGCTATAAAACAAATATAATATAAGAAAGTAAGAAT
>JAOTAY010000002.1:18718276-18728586 GCA_025629805.1 Erythroxylum baracoense
TCCAGTGGTTCAAATTAATAACTAAATAAAACAGATAACCCTTCTCTTCATCTTAGGTCGATGGGTTTTATCAATTTTCTAAAGCAATGCAAAGCTTATACCTCTTTTATCATTTGTTAAGAATAAATGGGATTTAACAATAGGAATACCATTAGACAATAAATGTAGTCTAAGGAAATAAATAAATTAGATAATATAATAGTAATCAAGTAGAGAAAGTAAGTCAGGTAGTTTGGCTTTTCCTACATTCATGGAAAAAAAAGGAAACAAAAACTCTTATTATGACAATTTTGGGTATAATAAAAAAGTATCTTAAAAAGTGGTTTAACTCTCAAAGAGAGGAATCCATAAACACCCCAAACCTCACAAAAATAGAACATGTAAGTTTATATTTTTTACGTCAAACTTTGGCATCCATGAACACCCAAAACCTCACAAAATAGAACATGTGGCTTTATATTTTTATATCTCTTGTCTCTTTACAAAGGTTGAAAGTTGTCAATTTTCACATATGAATCCATAGATTATTTACGAGTGTAATAGGACAATGCCAAAGAAAAGAGTCGTATATGTATTATTATTGCTTACATGCATAATATTTCTAATATAAAAGATTGATAAAAAAACATTCACATGCCCCTTTATTTAATTTTCAAGTCCATAAAATTGTCCACCATTTGGAAGCAACTAAAATAATTCAATATATAGTAGTTTATAGGTATCTCTATCATTTCTATGTAGTTCTTTGGTTGTCTTCTAACCTCTTCTATCATTTTACTAGAATACTCAAGTTAGTTACTTCGATTGTAAAGTTAAAGCATCTCAGAGCTCTTCTTTGTACATTTTGTTATTTTTGGTGTGTTTAGGTATTTGTGAGTTACCTCTTCACTGGCTTCTCTTTTCAGTTTTATATGGTTTTGTCACTTTCAATCTCTTTTAGTTTAGATTTGGAGTTGCTTCCTCTTCTTTTATATGACTATTAAATATCAAGTGGATATACTAATTCATGTTTTTGTATTTTCTCTAATTACGACTCCACTCTTTAATGGAGTTGTTCTCCACCTTTTATTAATCTTTACTCCTCTTATGAAGTTCTGTGATTTTGATGTAGGAGATTTTTCTTATATTTCTAATTGGATAATAATTAAATATATGTTATAATTCAAGTTTTAGTTGCATTTGTTTGAGTCAAACCTTG
This sequence comes from Erythroxylum baracoense, assembly GCA_025629805.1. Taxonomy (NCBI): domain Eukaryota; kingdom Viridiplantae; phylum Streptophyta; class Magnoliopsida; order Malpighiales; family Erythroxylaceae; genus Erythroxylum; species Erythroxylum baracoense. Next base: position 18,719,475 of record JAOTAY010000002.1, read on the forward strand.
CTTTGTGTTTTCATGGACTTTGGAATTCATCCTTATAACTTTTCTACTGCTGTACTTAAATAATTGTTAAAGGGATGAAAGTCACATATATAAATACATATATATAAACAAGTTTCCAAAATGTAAGTGGTGGCTACTTTATTCACCCACACTAATACTTGATCGTAAAATTTCGCCCACTCTAACAACTTATTGTAAAATTTATCAAAAATACCTAGTAAGAGTTTTGCTAAAATATGAGATTTATAAAGATCTAATATTACATAATCTTACCCCTATTTAATAGAGAGAACAAATATGATAGACCCACATATAATGCAAAATAATGATAGTACAAAAATATAAATAAATAAGTATAAAAGATACAAATATACAATACATAAACTAGAAAAAGACAAATACAATAGTAAATCAAATCAGCCATGTCAAGAACGTAATTAGGTTAAGTAAGAAACTATCCAAACTAAATAATTAGGATGTAAGTACTATGTATTGAAAAAAAGGCTACCTATAAAATGGAAAACTCAAAGGAAAGTGTCTAAAATGCTTAAGGGAACGAGAATAACATTTCTATGACAGATTTTTTATCCACATCTTAGGAAGTCAAAGTTTTTAATTTCGGGTCATGTCCTTATTAAGTTCTAATAGGATCACATCATTTTTTTTCACTTCCCTTTAATTCTTCTTAGGCCTTTCTTTTTTCCTCTTATAATCTTCATGTACTATCTTCTCATATCTTCTCAATGGAGTGTCATGGTGCCTCCTTTTAACATGTTCGAGATACTTAGGACTCGTTTATCTCAATTTTTCATTAATACTAACAACCTTTAATTTGTCTCTTACCATTAGATTGTTGATTGCAAAATTTAATTAAATAGAAAGAATGCTAAAAGATAAGTTCCTTTTTTAATATTTTTGTACTATTATATTTTTAAAAATGAAATAAATTACTCTATATCTAATTTTCTATTTATATTTTTTATTTATGTTTTTAATTCAGTAAAAAATATTTATTTAAAATTTGGTTTATGATTTTAATTTTGGTTTCTTTAATTTTCATAAATTGTAAAGACCATGACAAGTAGTTTTATTATCTATTTCTATAATTATATAATAAAATTTATTATTAACTAAATATATATTATTTGATTATTTAATATTAGTTATTAAGAAGAATTGAGAATAATTTAATTCAATATTAATTATTTAATTATTTAATATTAGTTTTTAATAATTATTATCAATAATTTAATTTAATTAATTTAATTAATATAATTTTTTATTTATTTTTTATGAAATTATTTAGTGACTAATATTAATAAATTATTGTAATAATTAATTAAATATTTTAATTTCTAATTATCCAGAATTAATTATATCACATAATGCATTTTTATCTTTCAAAGTAAAAATATTAAATAAAATTATTTTAAAGATAAGTTATATAACTTAATTATATATAGAAAAGTGATGCCAGGCACACATATCTTTTTCTTCGTTTCTAGTTATTTTCATAATATTTTTCTTTTCTATTACAGTTTAAGTTTTTCTCACTTATTTAATAATTTCTTAATTTGGTTTAAAATTTTACTGGAAGTAAAAGGAATAAAAATCAAATAATATTACCACTATTGCAAATAATTTTTCAATTTCAAGAAAATGAAGAATAAATTCAAGACTATTCTAATTTCAATTATACTATATAACATTTTAAAAATTCCAAATTCTAAATAAAAATATATTATATAAAATAACAGTTATTTAGAAGGTTGATATTATGATATCTTTATCTCAAATTCTAAAAAATATATTATATAAAATAAGTTAAAAATAATAGTTATATTTAGAAAGGTGATATTATCTTTTTCTTAATTTTATGCAATTTATTTAAAACTAGTTTTCAAAGTGTCTCAACTTCACTTATATGATATTTTCCTAACGCGGTTTCAACTTTTAGTTCCCAATAGCTTTTCATTTTCAAGAAATAAAAATAAAATAAATATCATTTTCTTATTTAATAAATAGAGTTTAACCTATTTTTTAATTTTTTAATTTTTAGTATCTGGCACAATTAATTGATAAGTAGTAGAAATTATGATATTAAATTTATTTAATTTAAGATTGAAAAGATATAAAAATTTTGTCAAATAATTATATTTATTTCTTTTCATTAAAATTTTAAAAAAATTATATGTGAATGTATCAATTACTAAATTTTGTTGAGACAATTATACGTTATATGTAGATAAATAGATAGATAGTTGTTCCATGCACACTTGTAAACTTAAAATTAATTCACTTTAATGGTTAATGGGTTTACATTGATACTTATTTAAGGTAATGAGGCTTAAAATTATTGAAGCTAAATATGAGATCAAAAGAGAGAAAGGTGAAATAAGTTGATATGAATAGTAGTCAAAATAATTATTAAAAAAATCAATCTCTTAGATTTTGCCACAATTTAATATACGAAGGGAGTTATCAAGTTATTATGGCTGCTTGTATTTACATATGAAGCCGATGAATAGAGCTTGGGCAGTTGGGCTTAAGATTGTAGAACTAGAAGAAGCAGAGAACTCATATTTCAGTTTGGACCAGGATTGGGCCACTGTTGCGATTCTTACTCTTAAGCCTAATATGTGGAAAACCAAATTCCAGTGAGATAGAGAGAAACAGAGAACATAGAATAGCAAATGTCGATACTGTGGGAGAAGAGCGAGACATGGAGGTGGATAGTGAGGAAGACTAGAGATTCCAAGCCCTTCTTCTTCGCCTTCGCTACCGTGTGCGGTGTGGTTCCTGGCATCATTGGGTATTGTGTTATGCAGATTACCAATTCTCGCAACCCTGAGCTTGAGGCCCGTCTCCGCCAAACCGCCCGCCCTGAATCTCTTGTAAATTATATTCTGTCTTTTTATTTATTGTTTTTCGTTTACTTCTTTGGGTTCTGTTCAATTCCTACTTTCTCTGCTACAAATGGAACCTCTTTTCATAGGATGGGCAACTTAATTTCAGTAGACAAGTGATTTTATGTTCTTTTTAATTTACAAATTCTTCTTCAACTGTCCCTTGCTATAACCAACCCTTTTGGAGTTCCCTTCCCTTGTGAACTTGCGGAGGATGTGGTTATTGGATCTTTATAATACTATTGATCTTTCATCTTCCTTTTCGCAAAATCTAACTCATGATCTTTATTTTTCATGCTAGACGCTGTTTTATGGGGTCTTCTAGTTTTAGTTATAGGTTATCCTCTGTTGTCTGTTATAGTAGTGGGTTAAAACTCAATAACCTAAGCTTGCAACTCTGGGGTATGGAAAACTGAAGTCGCTCTTCTTGTAAACCAACCCCTTTTATGTTGTTAGGTTAAATTGAAGTAAGAGTTACCTTCTACATCAAAATGATTGAATGATAGATTCCTCCTTCACTTGAAACCATCTCTCTCTCTCTTTTTGGGTCCCAATTTTCTGTTGACAGGCTCTAATCATGGCTCAGTTATAGTTTTATGCTGTTGAAGCTGCTTCTGCCTTATGTTAGTTTTAAATATGCTTATATCTAAATTTGATTTTGTTGCTTTTGAGAAATATTTTTAAAGTTTGTTTGGCTGAATTCTAATTAGACGATGGGGAAAGTTAATAAAGAGCGGCTAGCAGAATATCTTGGAGAACTAAAGCGCAAGGAGGACACAAATGACAGATATGTAGCTGCACTTCGTGGGGAGACATTGACCCGGAAGCCTTACGTCAGAATTCAACCAATACCAAAACAGAGTGATACCGGCACTGTCAAGGACCAGAAGTAAGAAGTTATGTGGTGGGTGCATTCCTTGCTTTGAACTACTTATTTGTTCTTTTTTTCTTGGAAGATAGGAAAATGGTGAGAAGTAGGTTGGTGGAAGGGGTTTTCTTCGCTTTCAACTTACTCATTCCCATTTCATATCAGAAGCTGTCATCCCCGCTTTGAACTGACTCATTTTCTTCTCATACTTGATTGTGGGGTAAATTATTACTTTTTGTTGCTCATGCCACTTCTATCTTGTTCCCACAAATGTCACAAAAATGTTTTTGGTGGTTCTGTGATCATTGTCAAGGATATTAAGGGGATTGATAGTCTCTACTCACAGGGAGTGGTACACTCTAATCAACAAGTAAAACCTTGCTGAAATGAATTTGGTTCAGAAGCTATTCTTACCTGAATTAACTAAAACTATGACCCATATATTTCAGTGGTTCAAATCACTACAAAAGTGAGGACTAAATTTCATAAATGAGTGAAACTTGGTTCATTGTATCAAGGAAAGTAAGAAAAATAAGAAATCAGACACTAATCAACAGCTAAATCCCTCGCTGCGATGCCTCGTATTCGCATTGCTATTCCTCGTGCTCTTCGTTACGAACATTCTAAGATGGCAAGCCATGAAGAACCAACAATCCCATCTTGTTGGAGCCTAAAGGCTTTTCGATATGTTTAAAAAGAAACAAAGGAGGAGAAAAAGAAAAGAAAAGAAAGAAGCAATGACCCATCCATGATCGATCTAATGAGCATGGCTTCCTGAAACATGGCTGCTCATCCTTCCGCTAAGATATTAACGTTAAGAACAGCATTTATGCTCTCATCCAAAGAATAGGCATTTTCAGTGAGAGAGAAAACATAAACGTACGTTGGCAAGCAAGACGAAACGAAATGAAGAACAAAATGAAGGCGATAGTTGGATGAGCTGTAAATAACAATCGAAGAATTAGTTTTGTCCTTTAGCAGAATTCTATTGTAACTTATAACAAACCTCTGTATATATACTCGATTTTCAGAAAGAATAAACATCAGAGTATTCATTTTACACATAGTCACTCTCATCTTTTTCTGGAAATTCATCAGCTCATGTTTATCCTCTTTTCTTCAAGTTTTAACATATTAGAGCTTGTTTGTCTTTGAGGCCTTGAGAATAGCTTATTCCACACGAAGGCCGTGTTTAGCAATCAACTAATTGTATTAACTGTTAGCTGTTAACTGATTCTATTAGCTGATTTGACTAGCGGATTGCATTAGCTGTTTGTTAGAGATGTTTGGTAAAATTAGTTGTTTAATATTAACTGTTTATGTGTAAAATGACTTATGAGGACATGACTTAAAAAAAATTTATAAGGGTTTGAATATTATATATCTTAGTATTTCATTGAATGTTCTTATAAGAATTTAGATTTTGGATATTTAATTCTATAAAAATTAAGTTTATAACTTTAATAAAAAACATAAAACATATAATAACAATAATAATAATTGGTTACAATTAGACTATTTCAACAAAATAATTATATAAATATTTTTTATAATCGATATATTTTGATTAATTAAATAATTTAAAATTATTTGATCTCTTAATTTAAAATGAGTAATATAATTAACTTGTGAATATTATTCAAAATTTATATAAAATTTTATTGTAATATCTTTTTATTTAACCAAAGAATTATTAAATAATTAAATAATATTAGAAAAAGAAAAATTGTAAATATTAAATAATCAACTTTTAACGTATGATCAATAAAACCCAAATACTAAATATTAAATAATCAAAATTTAATACATAATTACCGAACCTTATGATTCTGAGAATAAAACAATCACCTTTTTGAATTGCATGTTTACTATAAAGAGATGCGACATTTTAAAAACATGAGTGTTTGGAATTGTTAAAGTTAGGTTACTACTGCTTGCTTGTTTAGTTGCTGTGTTGTTTTTTCATCTAGAGTTAATAATAAAGCTAAAAACTCTTTTGTGCTATTTCGTTACAATACTTGGGGTGCACCTCATGTTACCTAAAATATATATTTTAAAACCAACCACGTTTATTAAAGAAACAAAGATGAATTTGTTTATGTTTTCATCAGGTTCCAATGGGCTTATGATAATTCATTCGGCATTCTTTCAAGTAAATTGGTAACTAATTTCAGATAATGAATTGTTTCTATTATTCTCATTCTTTCAGAATTCATTTGTAATAAATTAAAAAAAGTTGGTGTGTACTGCAGTACAGTTATCAACGTTATGCCTTGCCTAACCTATGACAACATAATAACAGAGAATTGCCATCTTAACTGTTGAAGCTTCTCAGCTTCTTGTGTCAATCCAGAGAAGATAATAATGCCTTGAGATTTCTATTAAGCTGATTGACAGCTATAGGAGCCTGAAACTGGATTTGCTTCTTCCTTAGATTGGTGGTGGCCATTAAGTCAATAGTTACCCCTTTCACTTTTCACCGGCTTGTCTAAGCAAAGTACAGCTCATCTGACCCTCATAAGAACAAAGTAGAAGCACATTGAATCAGACTTGCATGAATTTGGTAATTCTTTGAGCAAAGTAGAACGACAACGAAGGAAAGAAGGGACAAAGTATTTTGTAAACATAGCGGCACATCAATGTAAAAGACTCTTTAGGCTTGAGGGAACAGATGATTTGTAACCAGGACAAGAAATTTTAAAAGAAGAAATAGAGGTACCGTTACCCATCTTTAACATTGTGGGTGAAGCCCATTCTTCACGGGGAGACTGGTGTTAAAGGACAATGATAGCAGCAATTAAGTGAGCTCAATTCTGCATATGTTATATTTGGCTTGTGAGGTTAACAAACAATATAATCATAGAACAACTCCAATTTGGGTAAAATTGCACTTCTAAATCTTATCTTCATGTTTACTAACAAAAATCGTGTTACTCATTTATGGATAAATAGTGGCTTAAAAACTTCTTCAGCATCTTATACTAAAAGCAAAAAGGAAACCTAATAGAAAAATCATCAGTCAAGTCACAACATGAATTGCCTAATGATGTTCACAACAAAGAAATTGTTATAAGCTTTCTGATCTCAGTACAAACCTTTTCTAGCAATGGTAAATCTTTAACTGAAATGCTTTTTAGTGCACCACTAGGAACATTTACACAGTGATGAAAACCAGCGTCTTCCACCGAAAGCTTATCCATTTCCCCCTCAACCTTTGGAAGCATCAAAGTATTGACATTAGAATAACACGCGCGCGTGCGCACAAGCAACTTGATTTACTACTTCAGTAACCCAAGCTCGAGAAATTGCATAAGCATGTCATAACACGTAAGGCACAATATCTCATAAAAGTTCAACCACAGCTCATCCAACAACAAAGAAATTTGCAAGTAGTAAAACAACTAAACAAAACAAATAAATCACCTATTCACTAGACATCTGCATAACAGCATTTCTCCGTAGAGTTTCCTCTGTAATCATCTGCTCGCCAAAGTACGCAATCAACTGACAAGAAAAAATGAATCGGCACCAATAAGTGTTTCAAATCGCAATTCTTAAGCATATTTGTAGAATAACATTGATCATTTGTGGCCACAACACATGTAAATGGAATCACATCAAACGATGTTGATATCAACATAAGCACTGTAGCCTATAACTCACAATTTAAGATCTTGGTACCAATGTTTGTCCATGTGTGTGTGTGAGAGAGAAAGAGAGTGTGAGCGGAAGACTCTGTATGTCTCATTATTGGCACCGCTAAGCATTAACAACAATAACAAGTAATCTTTGGACATTTTACTTGATCATTTTGCATAACTACAAAGCAAGACCTCCTTCAGAAACTTGTTTTAAGGAAAGGAAAGTTACACCAAACACAACGGCAACACCTTTCCATCTAGTGGCTCTAACACAAAACCATCCGGATTCATTTTTTTCGAGCTCTTGACTTTGAAGATTTTATTAAATCCCTCAATCGTCAACCTACTATCAGCAAAGCCTACGCCAAACCAAATTAGCTAGTATATTTCCTTCTCCAAAATTCATAACTGAAACAGAATAAGACAGAAATAACTTGCATCACTACCTGCCTCCCATCCGTAACTAGTCAGAGGCGAGAAGAGTCGGAGGTGAGGGTGGAGACGTGAGATAGGAGAAAATTCTAAAGAACCTACATAAATGAGAACAACGAAGAGCAGCCAAGAAATGATAAGGGCACAGTCGTCATTATGAAACAACTGAATTAGCTGTTTGGACCAAAACGCTCCAATTTGGAGCTTTTCATAAAACAGCTAGTTGGGTTGGCTGACCAGCTCATAACCAAACAAAAAAACAGTTTATCAACCAAGTTAAACCTCTAATTTGGGTCAATCAGCTGAAAAATAGCTTATCAGCTATTTGCCAAACAACCCCTAAAAGTTGTTCATTCAAATCACAACTTCATGTCACAATTCATCACTAGTTGAAGATCCAAATTTTCCGTATTTTATTCATCCATTAGATGATCATAATACACTAATCACATCTCCAAAACTCACAACATTTAACTATGATACATGGAGCAAGTCATTCATTCCCATGCTTTCAATTAGGAACAAAAGTGGTTTCAACAATATTTTAAAAATCAGACCGAACATCGAATTGGTCAATGGAAAGATTTAAGGTTTAAAAGTTCAACTGGTATTAAACCGCTATAAGATCAATATGTAATAAATAAGATAAAAATTATAAGAATAAGTAAAAATAAAATACTTTATTGAAATACAAAATACAGAAGTCAAAAAAATGCAAGGTTTTCTTTATAGCTGAGGGTTTCAAACTTAGTGCTTCTTGAGGCATGTAGTAATGCAACATTTAATAAAAGACTATATGAACATCAGAGCACAAATTGGACCAAATCTTCAAAGATTTTTAGAAGGTAACAATGAAAACCAATCATGTGTTCTGCATTGAAAACTTCAAAACTACACTTTATAAATTGAATCAACTCCCTAAGGTCATCTCCAACGAAGGCACCAAAACACCAAATTTGGTGTTTTGGTGTAATGAAATCACTCCAAGGAAGACACCAAAATCCAATACCAAAATGGTGTAATGAACAGTAATGCATCAAATTTAGTGTGTTACTATTCATACACCAAAAGTTGTAAAAAGACAATTTTGTCCATTTTCTTTTTAATATATTCCTTTTATGTCCTCACAATTTGATTTATTTACACAATTTACTAAGTAATTAAATTTAAAATATATATTACTTTACATAAAATATATCATTACAAAGATCTCATTGAGACATTTAAAATGACACTAATATTGAATATAATATTAAATTTATTTT
>JAOTAY010000002.1:18728686-18749824 GCA_025629805.1 Erythroxylum baracoense
AATAATATTAATTTAATATAAAGTATATATTAATTAATTAAGAAAAATGATTTTATTTTAATTTTTATAAATAAATAGATAAATAAAAATAAATCATTGTATAAATATAAACTAATTTAGTTAATAACTAAATTATTGTGGTATATTCTTTGAAAATAATTTGGTGTAGAATGGTTGGAGTAACACCAAATTTGGTATAAAAAGATTCTTGGAATATTCTCTTTTACACCAAATTTGGTGTAAAATTTTAGTGGAATGGTTGGTGATGGCCTAATTAACTTCAGTTTTCTAGAAAATAAACCCCAAACTGCAGCTTATCTTGGCTACCATCGAAAGTTTGAATTCTTTTTCCATTTTAGCTTTCGATTCTCTACCGTGCAAACCCCCATCATCAGTAAAAAGATGTTAAAACAAGAACTTTCATAGCAGACTTTTACAATGTACTTGTGGTTGTTAAGTATAGGCTGTACTTCATCCTATCTCAACGAATAGGCTAAATTTAGTTAAACATGGAAGAAATAGCTAATGATGGCAGATCAAACATTCCATTTGTCAATTTTTCATAAATCTTTGATTAAATTCAATGTATGACCAAATAAAGATATAACCTTAGAAGAGAAAGCTGTATGATAAAAGTTGAACAATCCGTAACTATACAATATGGACACGACAAATACTTCAATATCTACAGAAATTTTTGCGAACTATACAATATGAAACAAGTATTTTAATGTCTAAATGATCAGATTTATTTATTACGGGGAAAAGGTTGACATCATTTATACAAACACAAGTTGTCACATGAAACAAGTTTGTAAACTAAACATAGTATGTGGTTGAGAATATCCAGGGTTATGCTTTCACGACACAACCATCTGCCAATTTATACCCACCACAGTCATTGCCACTTATTTCTCCATATCGATCTTCATTAATTGGATCTGTAAAGTTTTTTTCTTTGAAAAAGTGATAAAGGCTAAAGCAGAGGATCTATTCCATGACTGATATAGACATATCCTTTTTTTCAGAAACCAAAACGCAACAGACATAAATCTGTTATAGACATACATCCTTTGTTTAGAAACCAAAACGTAATAGACACAACAGACCAAACAATTAAGTAAACACAAAAGGTGGAATAATTAGGAATCAAAAGGCAAAAACAAGCACCAGTAATAGTGACCATACATATACACAAAACAACTAACAACAAAAACAAAGCAAAAACAGAGTGCTTACTTATTAAATTTTGCTCCAGTAAAGAGCCGTGTTATTGTTTTAGATAAACAAATTCAATACTTCAAAATTAGATATTAAAATGGAGTTCTAACTGTTACAGAAAATTAATTAATCAAGAAGTATGAATGAAAAAAAATCTCATAAACCGACTGCCTTATCCTTATCCCCCTATCTATAGGACAAATTGGAACTCTATAGAAACTTGACAACTAAATCACCATTTCACTCCAAAACCCGTTCATCAAATCTTGAATTTTTTGCTTCCTCTTAAACTTTGCAACAAAATGATTCATAAGCCTGTTATTGAAGTCCTCAACACCAAGATGAATGTCACCAGTTGTGGCTTTGACCTCAAAAGTTCCTCCACCTAAATCAAAGATGAGCACATTCTACTATGCTTTCCTCGATGCTTTTTCGTCCAAGCCATACGCAATAGCAGCAGTTGTGGGATCGTTGATAACGCTCATCACGTTAAGCCCTACAATATGTCATTATCCTCCGTAGCCTACCTCTGTAAGTAGTTGAAATACGCAAGCACAGTGATGAGATCTGAGAAGTCAAATGGGGTTAGAAAGCTAGAAAGAAAGCTGATTTTGTTGTAATGAAATTTGAGAAGAGAGAAGATGGTGGAGGCGACGAGGGGGTTCGATTTGTGAAACTGAAATATGAAGTTTTAGGTAGCTGAAAAATTGACCGGTTCTTTAAAAAATTGGCCGATTTTTATACACAGAGTTTATTAATTAGAATCAAACTGAACAATTGGTCAGTTCAGACTATTTCCAGTTAGATCGGTTGGTCCGGTCTGATTTTTAAAACCTTAGATTTTAGTGATGGTACGATTTCTAAGGGGGTGCTTGGTTGATGAGTTTGGGAAGAGGTTAATGGGTAAGGAATGAAAAGTGAGTAGCTGGTTGTTAATTATCATTATAGGGGCAATAATTTAATATCCCACTTTTAGGAAATCCTACATACCCTCCATTTAGTATAGGAATGAAACTCATTCTTTAGTAGTGGCTCTTTTTTTAAAACTATTTTTAACACTAATTAATTAAAATATAATTAATTAAATAATATTATTTATTAATTAATTACATTATAATTAATTAATTTATTAAAATATAAAAATTACAATATAATTAATTAAACTATAATTAATTAAAATATAATTAATTAATTAATTAAAATATAAATTAATTAATTGGTTACAATATAATTAATTAAAATATAATTCATTCATTAATTATAACATTATAATTAATTAATTATAATATTTTAATTGATCAATATATTGTAATTAATTAATTACAATGTAATTAATTAAAATATAATAAATTTATATTTCTTAATATTTTTTACAAACCAACCACTGTTAATGGTAATGATAATCATTCCTTTCTCTTAACCAACTATCATAATTATACTGATAATATTCATTCTCATTCCTCACTATATTCATTCTCATTCTTATTATCATTCTTCATACGTACCAACCGCCCCCTACCCACTTTACAATACAGGGACTCCTTGCAATACTCTCGTCATTTCTTGTCTATTGAAATCTATGAGTCAGTCATTAGCTTTGATAATCTTCTACATAGACTCAACTCCAAAAATATGGGAATTACTAAAAAAAACATTTTGGTCAATCTAATAATAATCGAATATGTAAGTTAAAATATGATCTATCTATGTTGAATCAAGGAAACAAATATGTTGACGCTTATTATACAGAACTTACGATACTATAAACCTTATTGCCTATGTGGAAATTACAATCCTCATTATTTTCAACACTACGAGGATCGGTAGATTAAGGATGCTATCTTCAAATTTTTGAACGGATTAAAAGAAACTTACTTTTATTAGTCTTCACAAGTTCTATTAATAAAACCATTTCTTACCTTGGAAGAAGCATATAATATGTTAACGAGAGATGAACCTAGCATATAATATGGTAATTAGAGATGAATCTAGAAGGGTAACAAAAGGTCTATCTTAGCCTCTTATTTGAACCATGTTCGTTAGCATCTTTTGGCTAACAACTTAAGAAAGGAGAGACTGAAGTTATGTGTAATCGTTATGGAAAGATAGGACGTACAAAGTAGAATGTTATACAATAATTGGGTTTCCTCTTGACTTCAAATTCAACAAACCAAAATATTAGGGAAAAACATTGGTTAGTGCGGTTAGTTCATATGGAAATGAAGTAGCAACCAACCAAGATAGTGACTTTGCTAAAATCTAGGAAACATTCCCAATGACACTAAAGAAGAATCAGGTGTAGAAATTGCTAGCTCTTTCTAAGTGGACAATGGAACTTCAAATTCACTGAAGCTCTCCTTAAGTTTGGTTTCTCTCAATCTACGTCAAATTTCTCCCTATTCACTAAAGTGTCATCCCATGGTCTGGTATCATTATTAGTTTATATAAATGATATTCTAATAGGGTGAAAAACGCAAGAAGGAATTAATAGAGTACTCAATTTCATGAGTACAAAGTTCAAATTAAAAAACTTTGGACAACCCAGGTTCTTTCTTGTAGTTGAAATAGCAATATAAAAAAAAGAGATAGTTTTGTGTCGAAAGAAATATACCTTAAATCTTATGGAATAATGCAGATTGTTAGGTGCAAAACCAAGTCCAATACCTATTCAACCAAGTCATGGACTGAGACAAATAGAAAAAGATTTTCTTGATGATCCAATTACCTATAGAAAGCTTTTCCGATATACCTCACCCTTACAAGACCTGACCTTTATTATTCAGTCCATATCTTGCCATAATTCATGAGCAAACCTGCCAAGATACATTGGCAAGCTGCCTTGAAAGTGGTCAGAAAGGAACACTAGGATAGGGAATTATTCTAAATACTGAATAAAATACACGACTAGAATGCTACACAGATAGTGATTGGGTGTCCAAACACTAGAAGATCCATATTTTGTTTTTGTGTAATGTATAAAGGAGCTATAATAAGCTCGAAAGCTAAGCCACAATCAGCAGTGGCTCGAAGCTCAATTGAAGTTGAGTATAGAGCCATGTCTCTTGCATGCTATGAAGTGTTTTGGATTGAGAATCTACTTGACAATTTCAAGCTAAAGTATAAAGGGATAGTCGTAATGTATTATAATAATCAATCAGCTATTCAAATTTGTAAAAACTCTATGCATCATGAGAGAACGAAACATTTTGAGATAGATTATCATTTCATCAGAGAGAAGGCTGAAGAAGGAACTGTAAAAATAGAACCTGTGGCAAATAAGGAACAAATCTCAAACATTTAAACAAAGGCTCTCAATTCATCTCATCTTAGATCTTTAATTGTCAAGATGAACATGGTCAATATTTATGCTAATGTTAAGGGGGAGCGTGAGAAAGAAAACATAAATATACGTCTGGAACCAAGAAGAAACGAAATGAAGGAGTTAGTTAGATGAGCTGTAAGTAACAACCAAAGAATTAGTTTTTTCCTTTAACAGAATTCTGCTGTAACTTATTTACTCGATTTTTAGAAAGAATAAACAACAGAGTATTCATTTTACACTTATCATCACTCCCCATCTGTTTCTGGAAATTCATCATGTCCCATTCATCCTCTGTTCTTCATGTTTTAACATTCAGTGGCCAGAAGCCAGTACTTGGAATCCCCTGAAGCAATACAAGCGTCAGAAATCAACAAATACTTTCAAGACTGACATACTAGGTGTATGTTGAGTCGGTCCACAATTTGGGCTTCACTTGCTCCAAATGTTCGAACACACTGAAACTTCTCAATTTGGATCTTTCGAGTGACCATAAATTTCTCAATACTCCTATCATTCTGTTACGGATAAGGGCAGTAAGAGTCTTAGTACGCCTCTTCTAGTATATATACCATGCACAATAATCGGGTTGCTAATATGAGAGGCTAATAGTTATCTGGTAGTTAGGATAGTTAGCCAATAGTTATCTGGTAGTTAGCTAATAGTTATCTGGTAGTTATAAGACTTTATACATAATCACTGTTAGCTTTAAGGAGGACATGCAATTTATGTTTTGAGGATTCTTAGTTTGCAGTAATAGCTTGGGAGGTCGAGAACGATTGTCTCTTCCTATATCATTGTTTTTTAAAATAAAATTCCCTATCACTTTTCCTTTGAATATTGATCCTTACTCTACCAAATTGGTGCAGTGAGCGTATTTGCGATATATCTCATGATGAATACTAGGATGGACTCACGTCTTGAAACGGTGGAGAGGAACTTTGAATCCCTGGAGCAAAGCTCAGTTTCGAAATTGCCCAAAATAGCCAGCAAATGGAGAAGCTCAAAAGCATGTTAACAGCTATGATGAAAGGGAAGACAGGTGTTGACGGCGTGGGCGGCAGCTCTAATAGTTCACCAGAAGAGTTAACATCAGATGTGGGAGTTTCTGCAAAACTAGCTCCACGCATGATTTCGTTGGAAGATGTTCAGATTTTTGCCAAAAAGATTGAATTGCCTAATTTCAATGGCCACGATCCTTCAAGCTAGATTCACCGAGCATAACAGTATTTCCAAATTCAACACACCCTCAAAGATCTTTAAGGTCAAGTTGGCCTTAGTTTGCATGGAAGGTCACGCACTTCACTGGATGACTTGGTTGAATAGTCGTCATCCTTTAACCAGCTGGAACGATGTCTGTAAGGAAGTGCTTGCTCATTTTGGGGGAGCTTTAGTAACAAATCCTTGAGGTTTTGGCAGTAGTATGACAGACAGGAGCTGTTGATGAATATATTCGTGAATTTGTAACCAGATCTGCTTACATTAGGGATTGGCCGGAGGAGACTTTCACGGGATAATTTCTCAACAGTCTGAAAGACGACATAAGGGCAATAATTTGTTCTCATGAAATAACGGATCTTTATTCCACAATGAATTTGGCTATGGCAGTAGAGCACGAAGTTGAGCTCTAGGTAAGGAAGAAGATGTCATGGTTTGGAGGAAAAAAAGAATCTTTTGGGCTCGGTATGAAGGCAGGTTCTGTACCTGGGATTTCTGGAGCAGGGTCATCTACTGTTGGGCCTTTGGTTTGACGGGGACAGACCCAATCTATGCTACAAAGTTCTGTTTCTGCATAGCCTGACAAATCAACATCTTCAAGGGCAATCTCGTCAAAAACAACAGCTTATTTAGGTAATAATGGTCGCGGCATTCATCGTTTCACACAGAAGGAATTTCAGGATTTCCGTTTCAAATGCTTTCGATGTCAGCAACCCTACCATCCAACACATAGGTGCTCAAGCCCTTCTCTGTGGAAGATAATTATTACCAACGACTTAGAGCAAGAATTAGGTGAAATTGAAGTTTAGACTACGGGCGACCAACTCGAAGATAATTTGAGTTTGGAAGAGCTTGAATCTCCACAACTAATAATGCTTGAGCTACCTTGTTTTTACATGAATAAGTCCTCTTGTAGTCATACTATATAAGTTCGGGGTACAGTTGGTGATTCAGATGTGATAATCATGATTGATAACGGAGCAAGCCAATGTTTTGTGGCCAAAAGAGTGGCTGAATGCTTGGGTCTATGTATTTTTGACACTACACCAGTCGGAGTTAGGCTTGGGAATGGCCAGCGCATTAAGACTCAAGGCATTTGTAGAGGAGTTCAGATTAACATTGGGGATGTCCACTGTGTGATAGGTTGTTATATTTTTCCATTGGGCAGGGCTGACATCATTTGGGGGGTGTCTTGGTTGGAAACATTAGGGGATCTGAAAGTCAATTGGTCTTGCATGACAATGGAATTCCAGCTAGGAGGCCGTGGAGTTTCAGTTAGAGGAGACCCGAAATTAGTGAATGCTCCTATTTCCTTCTAGGCCTTAAATCGAATTAAGGAGTTAGGCTATGCATTGCTATTGTGGCAAACGAAAATTTCACAATTAGATGGACCTACTGAAGGTTTACAGTCTATGCAGTACAAGGATTTAGCCCAACTGTTACAGAAGTTTCAAGCAGTATTCCAGGAACGCACATTATTACCCCCGCAATGTCATATTGACCATCAAATACCCTTGCAACTAGGTATTTTTACTGTTAGCGCAAGCCTTATAGGTACGACCATTTAAAAAAAGATGAAGTGGAGCGACATATTGCAAATATACTGGCAACCAGGTTGATCCAACCAAGTTTGGGGCCTTTCTCAAGTCCCATCTTACTGGTTAAAAAGAAGGACAGTAGTTGGCGATTCTATGTTGATTATCGGGCACTCAATAAGGTGACTATTGTTGACAAATATCCTATACCAGTAATTCAAGAGTTATTGGATGAGTTGAATGGTGCTTGTTTTTTTTCTCAAAGATGGATTTAAAGTCGAGTTATCATCAAATACGTGTGAAAGAAGAGGATATTCCTAAAATTGCTTTCCGTATTCACTCCAACCATTATGAGTTTCGAGTTATGCCATTTGGTTTGAAAAATGCCCCGGCGACATTTCCAGCTTGTATGAATGATCTTTTCCGACCTTGGTTGCGACGTTTTGTATTGGTTTTCTTCGACGATATTTTGGTTTATAGCATATGTTGGCAAGACCATTTACAACATCTTAAATTGGTTTTACAGTAGCTACAGGATCATGAATTTGTGGTGAACTTAAAGAAAAGTCTTTTCGGATAGTCAAAGGTGGAGTATTTGAGCCACATTATTTCAGCTACTGGGGTTGCTATGGATCCTTCAAAAATCTCGAGCATGATGCAGTGGCATGTGCCAAAGTCAGTTAAAACTGTATGAGCTTTTCTTGGTTTGACAGGTTACTACTATCGCTTTATACGTGGAAATGTTATAATTGCGAAGCCTTTAACCGACTTATTGAAGAAGGAGGCTACGATTAAATTTGTTTGGAATTCGACAGCTTAACAAGCCTTCGTGGAGTTACAAAAGGCAGTCACTACAGCCCCCATATTACAGATGTCCGATTTCAACAAGTCTTTTATATTGGAATGTGATGCTTCAAGTATGGGAGTTGGGGCAGTTTTAATGCAAGACAAACAACCGATTGCTTACGTCAGTAAGACTTTAAGTTCTAGAAGTACTTCCAAGCCTACTTATGAAAGGGAATTAATGGCCCTTGTTATGGCCATTCGACATTGGCGTCCTTATCTAGTGGGATGGAAATTTGTTGTGAGAACTGATCATTGCAGTCTGCATCACCTGCTTCAACAACAGATTACCATGCCAGCACAACAAAATTAGGTGGCTAAGTTGATGGGTTATGAATTTGAGATTGAATACAAATCTAGGCAATTAAATCAAGTGGCAAATTCCTTATCTCGGAGGGGAGAGGAAGGAGAACTTAAGTCATTATCATTACCTATTTTGGTTGATTGGAATCTCTTGGATCAAGAGATGACAACCGACTTCTCAGATCAACAATTACGTCATCGAATAGAGAGTAATCTGACTTCTTTTCCAAGGCATAAAACTGTGCAAGGGCGTATCTTCTACAATGGGAAAATTCTATTGCCGACTTCATCAACTTGGATCCCAAAATTATTGGATGAGTTTCATACTACTCCACATGGCTGTCATTCAGGGGCCTATCGAACATATCGTCGTATTGCCACAAATGTCCATTGGCAAGGCATGATGAAGTAGATCCAGCAGTATGTGGCCAATTGTTTGGTTTGTCAATGGCACAAATATGAGACCTTATCTCCTGCGGGTCTTCTACAGCCTTTGCCAATACCAGAACAAATATAGGAGGACCTATCCATGGACTTTATCACTGGTCTTCCTCGGTCTAAGGGAATTGACTGTATATTGGTAGTGGTGGATAGATTGAGCAAATATGCCCATTTCATTGGTCTACGTCATCCATTCACTGCAAGGAGTGTAGGCGACACATTTATTCAGGAGATTATTCGCTTACATGGTGTTCCTCGTTTCATAGTCAGTGACCGAGACACTATATTCATAAGTTGTTTTTGGCGTGCTATTTGAGAGTATGGGAACCGTTCTTAAGATGAGCACAACCTTCCATCCATAAACTGATGGCCAAACTGAGGTATTAAACCGCTGTTTTCAGACTATCTTCGTTGTTTTTCTTCAGAACAACCCAAAGGTTGGGGTTGGTGGTTGTCGTGGGCTGAATTTTGGCATAATACGAACTTCCATGGGGTTGCTAAATCTACACCATTCGAATTGGTTTATGGTCGCCAACCACCAACGTTAATTCAATATTTGCCAAGCGAGTTTCGCATAGCTGCTGTAGCTAATGCTCATGCGGATCATTCAGAGGTTCTTCGTCAACTTAAGTATAATCTTTGCAGGGCGCAATAAGCCATGACCAAGCAAGCAAATAAGCAACGTTGGGTTCTTTCTTATGAGGTGGGGGATCTAGTTCTGCTGAAGATCCATCCACAAAAACAATCGTCTCTATCTTCCCGGGTATACAGCAAGTTGGGGCCTCGTTATTTTGGTCCTTTCCGAGTTTTGCAACGAGTAGGGAATGATGCATATCGCTTGGAGTTACCACCAACTTCCCATGTGCACCCCGTGTTCCATGTTTCCTAGCTTAAGCCAGTTAAAGGACAAGTGGTTTCTACAAATCTCCTCACTAACTTGATTGTAGAAGACAGCTTATACATGCCTTATGCAATTGTGGACTCTCGCTACTTAGGGAGGGATAAGACACCTTGTCATGAAGTGTTGGAGCAGTGGAAAGGTCGTAGCACCGATAAAACAACTTGGTTATCTTGTACTGATTGTAAGGTTAGTTTCCTACTTCAGACCTTATGGGCAAGGTCTGTTTTAAAGAGGGAAGTATTGTTATAGACAAGGGTAGTAAGAATCCTAGTACGCCTCTGTTAATATATATCAGGCACAATAATCGGGGTGCTAATTTGGAAAGCTAATAGTTATATGATAATTAGGGTACTTAGTCAATAGTTGTCTGGTAATTAGCTAATAGTTATTTGGTAGTGAGGAGACTTTATATATAATCACCGGTAGCTTTAAGGAGGACACGCAATTTATGTTTGGAGGATTCTTAGTTTGCGGCAATAGGAGGCCGAGAACGATTGTCTCTTCTTATACCATTGTTTTTTTAATAAAATTCCCTATCACTTTTCCTTTGAATATTGATCCTTACTCTTACCACATCCATTATCTAATATTTATATCTGCAGCAAACCAACACTTCAGGTCCATACAAGGATAATGGAAGTACCTCGTGACTTATTTGTACAGAGGCTACTTCAACTCATTCACAAATGATTCCAAACTCATACTACCACCCCAAGCAATTTGTTGACATGAATCACCTTCGGATAATCCGTAAAGTAATAATTTTCAGCACATTCCATTACCTTCATTCGGACCTACCATATATGTTACATGATTCCAACATGAAATGAGCCTAGTTTCACCTAAAGGAAGGTCGGGTAGAACAACTCGTGAAGATGTCAAGTATACAGCCTAAGACGATTGGTGATCCGCTGACGGCATATGGGACAATTAGAAACTCGCGATCCACAGTCTCTACAAGTCTGAAGATCAAACAATCTTATTAATGAGTCTCTATGGAAAAGGGGGAAGAAGCAGAAGCAAAAATAATACAAGGGTCAAAACACACCATATGTCCACAGCCAAAGGCCACGTCCTTTCCATTAGTCAGGCAAATAGGGCAAGCCTGTATCCAAACTGTATGTTAGACAAGTGACTGTTACAAAAATTCCATATAATTGATGAGCTATGACATTGAGATGCAAGCAAAGGTTATGACTGAACTGTAGAACAATTTCAACCAGGCAACAATAATGTTATCCGCAAATCACCTCATAGGAAATGTCATCACTTATGTCTACTTACAAATAGCCGTGCAGTTCTGTGTGTGAGCTTATATGCATTCATATTAATCAAGGAAATGAAAGCAAGAAATATTTGATACTAAAAAACCTGAGTTCTTTCATCTCCTATCACTGAAGACAGACTGCTTGGGTTATCTAGAAGTTGACGTTGAGCGTAAGGAACTGGAGGAGGGCGTGGTACTATTTTCTTTGCTGTTCCAGTTTTGCGTCTGTATCTCAAGTGCAAATTGCAATTAGAATTTATAAGCCACCACATAAAAATCAATCCAAAGAAACCGTATTAAACGAAAAAGTCAGCAGGCAATACATTAGGAAACGTGAACGGAAGCCTTTCATTTCTAATTTATAATCGTAAAACTAAAGATGCAAGAGCCGACCATTAACTACTACCAAATACAACTTCAGGTTACTTATCCTAACAGAGGTTTAGCGGACTGTCCACGAATTGAGCCATGTTGCAGTCCATCTTAATACAGAAGTAAAAAAAAGTGCCTAGATTGATAACATTATCAACCATTAAACAAGAATAAGAATTCTAAAGTTCAATGGCTTCCAATGTTTTTTCCTGTCATAAATAGAACGTTTGGAGTCTTAATATTGTAATAAACAGTAGTGAAAGGTTGGCAAACGTACCCCACAAGACCAAATTCATGGGCCGCTTTATATTGGAAAGGAATCTCCATCAAAGCAGCAAGAGCAAAAGAAGTTTCTTTTTCCTCAGGACTCGAGTTTTTTAACATAATATCAGTGAAGTTAACAAACTGCATAACAGGGAAACTCGTCAGTTCAGGACAACATACCTCAATGAAGATGACATCAAATAGAATTAGTTCTGCACTAAAATTACCTGAAAGTTGTCAAAGTCACGAGCTGGGATTTTATCATCAAATCTTTTCATGTCATCCCATGGTCCATCACCAACTCCAACAAGAATTATGGAGAGTGGATATGAACTGTTTAATTAGGCAAAATGCTGACTTAGACGTAAGAGCATCTCTTAACGAAGCATAACTAAAGTCAAAGCTCAACAATTGTTATGCAACTTGGTAAAAAACACGACAGGTGAAGAATATCAAATACATTTCTGACGTCAGGATTAAAGAAAAAGAAAAGTATGTAATGCACTCTATGTAAGCTCACTCCACATCATGAAATTACAATAAACTCTATTCCGCCTAAACAAAAAAAGGTCACATGGAAAAATAGACGTTTAATGGGGCTTTCCCGTGTATTTTTATTTGGTCATCGAATCATATGTAAGTTTGTCAGATAATGCTTACGTGCAGAGCCGATTAAGCCGTAGATAAGGACACGTGTCTGAAATAATAATAATGAATTAAAAAAAGAATCGGTTGCCATCCATGCATAAGGTTTAACCTTGCATCGACAATTGACTTGATTGTTTTGGCCTCTTGTGGACTTAGTTCTCCGCTGCTCGTATTCACACTTCTTGTGACCTTTGTAATTGAAGAAAATAAAATTTATTATCCTATAAAGAGAGTGAGGCAGCTACAGAAACAGAGAATTGGATGCAACCTGGCCATCTGCAATAATGACTAATACATGATATTGGCCTCCACTTTTCTCTACAATGTCAATTGCTGCCTCTATCACCGGGGCATAAGAGGTTGGTCCTTCAGGCAATTACATATAGATGTGATTTATGAGATCATCAACATTTGCAAAACATTTTTGTTGCAAAGGAAAACAATGACCTGATTAAGCCAAATGTTAACTGAAATTATGGTGGATTATATATAAAAACAGAGGGACTAAATAAGAGAAATGGTTCTGCATGCATTCTTATTGAGTTAATAATTAACATATATACAATCCAAAAGATCCTGGAAAATGGCAAAGGTACAGAAAACTATAACAAACTTGATAACAGAAAAGAAATGATGACAAAAGGAAACGTAGGTTTGTTGGGGAACAGAAGGAATCTTCTAACAAAATGGGTCCTATTTTATATGTACGAAAATAAACATATACATAAAAACTTTTCTTGATATTATATATGACGACTACGATTTTAGTAGAGTAAATAGCTAACCTGCAAGTCGCAACTTTGGAACGATGTTCCTGTAGCAAGTCAATACTTCTTCAAAACCGTGGCAAGGGGAATGATCAGGGTGAAAACTGAAGACTTCTTGGTCATGAGTGGTGGCTATAGTGGAACAAGAATCCATGAAATGACATAATTAGAAAAGGACCAAAAGTATGCAAAGAAAAATTAAATATAATGGATTTGCAAGCAAATTCAGCTTGAAGGGAATCAAACTGACCATCACCAAATCCAAAACAAGGTATTAAGTTGTCATCATCAAAGGGTGACAAGGTTCTCCCGATGACAGAGATAGCTTTCTCATATGGATTAGTTGCATTCCCAATGGCATGCAGGCTTTGATTGTTGAATGAGATTTTTCCTTGAGAAAACGTTGCCAGATTAGCCAGCTTCCAACAATAGTCAAACAGAAACACGTTTTGATATCAACAGGAAACAAAGGTGAAAACATTTTCAGTGAGAGCAGTTTTCTTGTAGCAAGATGTACGATCCCATCCATTAACAAAATTGAGTTCCAAAATCACAAATGATTGCATCAAGCCTGACATGAATTATATTAAACATACCCGGGTAATGAAATGACAGAGTTAGGACAATGGCTTAGTTCATATAACGCCTTCCTCTGAAGAAGCAGCTCAGATGAGGGGAGAGCAGAAACATGCATCTCATCTTTACTAATGGTTGAGCAACCTTTTAATAATGACTAACCTGTCCACTCGTTGCTTTTAGTGAAATCAATTCCAAGAATGAGATTTGATGACTCTAGACCTGCTTCTCTTAAAGCCTCTGTAACCTGAAAAATGAAAGGGAACACACAATCGAAACTATGGTGTAAGGACTACGCAGTAGTATTTTTGATGCATGCGACAATATTTTGACGAGTAGAACGAAAATATAACAATTGGCAAAATTATTTTAAATAAATTACTTAATAAACCAACCACTCAAAATTAAGCAAAAGGTTTGATCACTTTGTAGGCTCGATATGTGTCTAATTATTATTACTTTTACAAGTGAGATGACTTATCTTGGCCACTTGAACAATCCCCTTAAACTAACTATAGTCTGTAACTCGAGTCCTCTCTACTAGGCCACTAAGACATCAATTGCTGATTACATAGATTTGTGGATATCAAATTGAGTTGAATTCCAAGTTAATTAGCCATTGGTCACTCCTCGTGAAGGCATAATCAGATTGGAAACCGGACCACGAATTTAGAAGATATTTTGAAAAGGAATGGCCCACCACAGCACTTCATTTTTATGCATCTCTCTCTTGAATGAATGAAAAGAAAAGAAAGCATAAGCATAAGCATAATTTAGAAGAAGCATATTTGTTATTTCTAAAATGACAGTAGCATAAAGCCAATCGCGTTTGGATAAGAATAAAAACAATTCCAACGCTATTGACTATTTATTGCTTTTTGAGTCTTTCTACAGAAATCGAGCATTGCCGTATTTCGGAGGGGATATACTATAATTGGAGAGTATTTACTAAATTCTCGAACGGATCAGGTTTCGAGGACCTCCTATGGCCACTAGTCAACAGTCTTTTCCCTAGCCCCCTGCCCACTGCTGTTTAATTTGGGTTTACAACCACCACATAATTAGTTTTAAATTCCCCTTTCGTTTTTTGAGCATTTGAGTTAATCTTCCTTTTGAATTTTGATTAACGAAAATAAACCTTAAAATCATTTCCTCGAACAAACAAAAAAAGTATGCAAAGAAAATTAGAACGGAAGAATAAGCAGTAAAACTGACCTCACGGAGGGAATGAAAGTGATCAGGGATGAAGGCATACTTGTGTTCTTTTGTAGTTGCGAATATTGATGATGAAGAAGAAGAAGAGTCTTTAACACCACTACTGCTACTACTACCCAAAACCGTAGATGACGACCGAGACGACCGCTTTGGTGCTGGACCTGGACTTGATGAGGCTCCTTTATGGAATTGGAAAGACCCAACTTCTCTTCTTCTTCTTCTTCCAAATTCACCACTACTGCTGCTATAAATATGGTTGCTGCTGTGATTAGGAATAGAAAATGCTTCCTTGTTAAGCTGCTTTTCCTTCTTCTTAGTCTTATACGATAAGGCAGAAAATATGCTTCCCATGGCTTGATATAACTACAATAATACTAAAGCTGGAACCAGTCCTTTCCACTTTTATATTCAGCATAATATAATAAGTTCATCAGCTTTGTTTTACAGATATGGATGACTAGGCCATCAAAACTTGCCATATACTCTCATTCCTTACCTAGCCTTAAAGCAAACAAATAAGAGTACTTCTGCAAATTAGCTTGGGAGAAAAAAAGAGCAAGGAATCCGAGTCTAAGAACATTCTTTTTCTAAATAAAAATCAAAGGGAAATAATTCGATGCTCACCAGTCACCAACAAAAAGCATCGACCAGGGAGAATCGGAAAACGGGCTTCAAATCTTCTGCACCTTTTTTCTGCGCTCAACTAACATCTAACCATCCAATAATTCAAAGAAAGAAAATTTAAATGGATAAGATCTTGATGGAATAGAGGGTACGGAAAAGAAGGGTATAAAAGATCTAAAACTAAAAGTATAGCGCCCGACTTTTTAAGAGTATATTTATAGTTATTAGGCCCAAACCCATACGCACTACCCAAAACACCGAACTTGCTGAAACATAATTTCGTATTACATATTAACACAAACTTAAGATACCTTAAATAAAACAAGTTAGGTCTCAGGACTTCCACCATGACATATGATATAGATTTGCAAAAAAACAATCATCTTCAAATATTTAATATAAATTATGTCAAATTAATTAATGTAGATTAACATAGTCTTATGAAAATTAATAGATTAATCATATGTATTTGATATTTAAGTTGCTTATATGATAAACATTATATTATTATCTGTATTATTGGTTCTCCAATCCATTCACCTTCTTATCTAGGCTTACCTATTGGACTTGTAACTTGTCCCAACTATATTTTAATGTAATTTTAAAGTATTAAATGGTCACTTTAAGAATTGCATGGCGGTATATGATAAAGGTTAGCGGTGGCAATTCGGCCCAAACTTAGGTGTTTCTAATTAAGTCTATGCTTGGGCTGTCCTGAACAACCTAGGCCTCGCCCAATTAAAAAAAGGCGTTGTTTTACACTTTTAATTTTTTAAAAATTATTTTAGAAAAATGATCATCTAGGCTCATGGGCCGACCTTGATGAAGGTTAGTGAATTGAATTCAACGGATCTTAGATTTTCTTATTTTTATGTTGTAGCAAGCTATTATGAAATTATGACTTCCAATCAAGTTCTATCATCAAGTCTTTAATATTTTTTGTTTATACATGCTTCAAAATTATAGAATTTTATTATAGTCGATTGAGACATATTATATTTGTTAATTTAAAGTTTTGTTTGTTCTTTAGTTTCTAAGTATTTACATGTGTTTTGGGCAAGTTTTCCAAACAATAATGACTAAAATCTAAGTTTGTTTGAAATTTCTCTTGATTGAAAAAATGTTCACCTTTTGATCTCTTTCTACATAGTTTCTTTTCAAATTAATCTATGGATCAATTAATTTTTGAAATAAAAGAAAAATCCCTCTAATATCTTTGAAAACAATCTTCCCAATAGTGAGATATCATCTAATCAAGTCAATAGTTACCTATGGGGTCATATGACATCTTGAGGTTAAAGAAGAAGCATTTATAATTTTGCTATTGTTGTATATTTACAATTCTACCACTATTGCTAATAAGTGATTAGTTGATTATCTATATATTCCCTAATGCTTAATGATTAATGTTTATGTTGAGTCTAAGTTACTTATTTTGGTTTAGAAACAAGTTGGAGGGAAAAAAACCAAAATGAGCTTAACTCACATTCTTAGTGCATTCTACTAATGTTTGGTCTTATTTGCCTTCATGGAGCAAAAGGGACGACAGTTAGGGTGAAAATAGGACAAAGAATGGAAGAATTGGAGTCATTGTGACTTACATTCTTGTGTAGAAGTGCACACACCCATTTATGTGTCTGAGACCATATAAGTCACTGAAAACTTGTACTAACTCGAAGACCTTGTTTATGACTTACACAACCGTGTGTAGACCTACACGACCGTGTAAGTGAGTTACACAGTCATGTATCTTGCTCGTGAATCCAACAATGAATGTGTAACTCTGTGATTTCTGGAAAATTGACATACATGGTCACCTATATGTCTGTGTAAAATCATGCAATCGTAATTTTATAGTATAAAAAGGAAATTAAGAGGCCAATCAAGGAATGGGCAGATTAGAGACAAAAAAGACACACATTCCTTTCTTTTTTGAGAATTAAGATCAGTTAAGCTTCTTCTTTCCAGTGCAAAGGGGATATCAAGGCCGGTTAACATGTTTGGACATTGATCAATCTTGGTGATATTATTCTTAACACTCTTTTTGAATTGATTATATTATTCTGTGTTTAAAGTTTGGAATTTATGTATGAACAATTTAGATAGGCCTACTATACTATTCATGTGTGGATTCATTCCCATAATCATAATTACAATCCGTAATTATTGTAAATTTGATTTATGCATGTTAAGCTAATGGTCATCCGTCATTAGGGATAACATAACATAAGTTAAATTATATGAGCTTGTGTGACTATTGCTAAGATTAACCTAATTTATTAAATTTTAATGTAGCTATCATACTAAATTTAGAGAGCTTATTTTGGGTTATTTTACAACTAGACCTGATTAAAGAGAATATCTAAATTAGTTACAATCTAAGGAAAAATTGAGATTAATAGAGCGTATTGTTAATCTACAATTAATAGTTTCAAAGAGACGTATGAGAACAATATTACGAATGATTATGCATATGCTTTGAGGGTCAAGATTAAAATGAGAACTAGACTAAAACTTATTGACTAATCCTTGCAAATTTTGTTTTTTTTATTTGATTTGTCTTCTAGAGTTTAATTTAATTTATCACATCAATTGAGTTCAGTCAAAACCCCCCTCCAATCTTATACACCAATTTGTTCATTATAAAAGCTAATCACACACTTTTATATGAATATGAACCTTTCTTACCTCTACTACAAATTTAGTTGTGCATAATTATGTTTTATTTTTTGGTGTGTTCAACATGCAACAAGAATTTTGGCGTTGTTTCTAAGGAGTGGATTTGATTTAGTTTTTGTGTTTAAATTAATAGGTGTTATGTATATATAACTGATTTTTATATTTGTTTCTTGATCTTTTTATGTTTTTTAGTGTTTGTGCATTACAGTGACTAGGTCTCCTCATTAAGATCCTATACAATTTGATCTAGAAATTGAAAGAAATTGCAAAGATTGCATAGGGAGAACAAAACAACTCAAGGAATAGAATAAGGAATTGAATTGGAAAAATTGTGGCAAATTCGAGAACCCTAAAGGAGTTGGCTTCCCTAGATTTGACCCAAAGACCTCTATGGATTACTTTCTCAAATTTTTTTGAACAAATTCCCTCTTAAGCTTAAGTCTTCCTTGATACATCTTTTGCTTAATTTTCATGATTTTGTAGGTGAGAATGTTTATAAGAATATTAAAGAGCTTAATGTGGTTTATCTTAGTAAGAAACCTTTAATAGAAGTGCAAATTATAATGAGAGCATTTCCATTCTCACTAAAAGATGCAACAAAAGATTGGATTTTTAAGTTGCCTTCAGAGAGTGTCACTACATGGATTAAAATGAAAAGGCTATTTTTGGAGAAGTATTTTCCAGAATCAAAGACATCGAGTGTAAGGAAGGAAATTTTTGGTATTAAGTAACATCATAAAGAATTCCTATATATTGGAAGCACATTAAGAAATTTTATGCTAGTTGCCCTTATAATAATATCATGGATAAACTCTTTATCTAATTTTTTTATGAAGGATTATTCCCTATTTGGTAGACACAGTAAGTGGTAGAGCATTAGGCGAATAGATTCTTGAGGAGGGAAGGACTTTAATTGAGTGTATGGTGGCAAACACTCAATAATTTATCATTTTCAAAGATGTTCATAGAGTAATGAGGTAAACAATTCATCCATGGATCATCATTATTAGATAGATTATTGTAGGATAGGCACAGACAAAAGCTTGCATGATATGTGCCAATGTGAACTATTTGATAGATGGCTGCCCAGCTTTACAAAAGGGAAATATGAAGTATGTTAATGTTAAAGGAGGAAATTTTCCCAACAGTATAATCCATTACTAGACCTATAACCTAGGTTGTAAGAGCCCTAGACTACCTGCCCACAAATATTGTCCACTTTTGAGCCTTGGCCTAGCCAAGCTCTCACGGTTTTGCTCTTCTCATACCTTGGGAAGACGCGTCTTGTGAGGGAGAGGTATCCATACCCTTATAAGGCATACTTCGTTCCCCTCTCTAACTGATATGAGATCTCACAATATCCACCCCCCTTTTAGAGCTCAGCGTCCTTACTGACACACCAGTTCGAGTACTGGCTCTGATACTATTGTAATAGCCCTAGACCACCCGCCCACAGATGTTGTCCGCTTTTCTATCTCTATTATTTCCCTTAGGTTTAAAATGAGTTTCATGCTAGGAGATAAGTAGGTCAGTGGTTTCATTTTCTAGAAATTGGAATATCTTATATATTCCTTGTTTATCTATTTAACTCATAAAGTTTCCTTTTCATTGGACAACCCCTAAATTCTTTTGGCCATAATAGCCTTTTTCTGCACTCTCATTGATTTTATTGCTAGCCCGCCTTATGCACCCCTTGACTTTAGGACTTCTTTTGGTGGATCCCATTCCACTTTACAAGAAGTTTCTAAGGATTCTTTCTTCATCTCTGATAATCTTGATTGACATAGCTACATGTGAACTTTAGTATATATGTATCCCATTGAGAATTAAGTTTATCAATTAAACTCTAGCTGGATAAAACAACTTTTTGGACATCCAAGAACAATTTCTGGTCAAAATTGCATAAAAAAAGGTTTTTAGTCATAATAAGTTAACGTTGAGGTTAAGATTGGTAATCTAAGGTACTTAAGAGGGGCTTTTAATGCATACAATCTTGAGATTTGTGTCAAAACTTGATCCAGTTATAGGACTTTGGAGATGATTATCTGAATCTTTTCCTTGTTTATAACTAATCTTGATATTCCTATAATGCTTTCCAAGCAATGATTGGGCTGATAAGGAATCAGCACCACAAAGGAGAAATAAGTTATCTGTAAATTATAAATTGAGGAGCTTGACACTTTTACATTTATGGTGGTAACTAAAATGTTTGCTTTGATCTATATTATAGTTTATTATTCTTTTAAAGATCTCTATAGGTAATGCAAACATGTAAGGAGATAGGAGATCTAGTTGCTTGATAACTTTTGCTCCTTTGAACATTTTGGTAGCTTCTCCATTTATCAACACATTAAAAGAAGGATCGAAATGCATTGACATATCTAATTAATGAATATAGGAGGGAACCCAAAAACCTATTGAGTGTGATATAGAAATGCTTAATTGAGAGAATCAAAAGCTTTGTTAATGTCAATCTTTATGTAAAAACTGTTAATGGATTTGTTGGAGTGATAACCTTTGAAGATTTCTTGAGCTATCAACAAGTTGTCTCCAATGCTTATTCCTACAATTAAACTAAATAGGGAAATATCAATTAGAGATTTCATTAGTGGCTTTAGTTTAAGGATTTTGGAGATGATTTGGTATAGAATATTACAAGAAGAGATTAGTTTGTAGTTTTTGAAGGATGTTGGGATTGGGAAATTTAGGAATAAGTCAGGAACATCTTGTTTAATCTTTTAAAAGAGTGTTAGAGTTATACTATAAATTTGGGGCTTTAATAAGTTTTAAAACCTTTGAAATAAATAATCATTAAAATCATCATATTATGAGGATTGATTAGGACTAGTGATGGGTGTCGAAACCACTAAAAATAAATTACCTACTCTAAAAGATTTGTAAATAGTGATGAGCAGGGTCGATCCCACAGAGACTGGTCAAGCTTA
>JAOTAY010000002.1:18757322-18776529 GCA_025629805.1 Erythroxylum baracoense
CGGCAAATTTGATATAACAATAATAGAGTTAGTATGAAGTGATGGGTTGTGTTATCAAAGAAAGAGAAAGAAGGCACATCAAAGATTGGAAAAAAGGATCTTGCACTCCGTTACCAACGACTCCCAAGGTGGCATCTCAAGAAGTTCACACCCAAATTCACTTCTTCGTTAAGAGTAGCAAAATGAATGACCAAGGATTGCCTAAAGCCATAATTTTATAATATAAAAGGCAATTATGAAGAAAGACAAAAAGAGGTAACTAGAGTTGGAGTTAAAGGCCATATTTAGAGTAGAAGACCTAATTTTAACGTAGGATAAGGAAAACAAAAAGATTACATCAAGAGATTTGGTAAAGAGAAACCTTTCATCAAAGTTTCAAATGTATTTCATTATAGAAATACATTTATATAGATCATGGATTTTTTTAATGCTTCTTTTGAAATTTTAATGTTTGTTTCATTTTCTAGGTTTAAGAACCTAGTTTTTTTAGTTCCTAGGTATGATGAACCCTAAGTAGGTATGGATAGTGTGGTTTGATCTTTTATTTAATGCAATTTAATTGATTGATTCATTAAGATTCATTTATGCATTTCTTTTCTTGAATTAATATGTTTAGGATATTAGATCATGTTTGATTTCATATGATTGAGAATGAAAAATCCTTTTGTATGAATAAATCTACCATAATTAGAAGGACTTGCATCTAAACCCAGAGATAGGTCAATATAAATCTTCTACATTACGGTCAAAGCTAATAGAGAAATTTACGAATCGAGTAATATGATCTTAAGGGTTTTAATCAGAAATAGGTTTTAGTTAATTAACTGAGGATTAGTTATTAATAGTCTAAACAATGATATTAATATAAGATAGAAATTTTCACGATCCAATGATCACTAATTGAAATGCATGATAAAGAGTTATTACTTAAGAGCTCTTAAAGGGATTTATTACTTAGGTGCCAATTATTTGATAATGATTAATCGTTGTGTTATCTACATTTTGCTTCATTGTTATGCTGAATTCTAGTTTATTTTAGTTTTAAATTAAATCGTCATCTTATTCGTCAATTAGATAATAGAAAAAAAGTTATGACTAGTATTTGTAGTCCTTATGGGATTAATCCGTATTTGCTAGTGCTAACTACAGTGACTCTATACACTTGCAATTTAAAGCAAATAAAATATCATATAACAAGTTTGTGGTGTTGTTTCCATGAACTAGAATATTAGGAAAACCTTGCTTTTATTAATCTAGCCATTATTACTTATTTTATTTCTTTTCACTTTTTATTTTTTATTTTTTAATTATTTCATTGACTCTTTGGTTTTCTCGCTTCTATAAGTTTTGGGGTTAGTTTATGATTGAGTGAATCCATTACACCAAATTGATGAAAATCTAGAGATTGAGAGGACATGTAATAGAAATTATTAAAGAACCCTGCTTAGAGAGTTCAAGTTAGATCGACCGATAGAGGACTTGGAAGCACATATTGATACTGAAGATAAAAAACTATGACATACCAACTAAGAACTAAGTTTTATTATGCTAGACCAAACTTGAAGAGAATTATAGCATTGTGACTGAATGCCACTATCAATAATTTTGAGATTAAACCAAGTATATTCAGATGATGCAACAGTTGGTCCAATTTGATGAGCTATAAGATAAAGACACCAATTCACACATACAAAACTTTTTAGAGATATATGATACCTTAAAGTCAATGGTGACAATAAAGATGTTATTAGATTGAGATTATTGCTGTTCTCAGTGAGGGGTAGGGTGAAGTGGCGGTTACATTCTCTGCCTAGCTTAGGACCTTATTAAAGATATGGCAATGAATAATTATTAGTGTTGCTCTTCTCGATCAAAACTTAGTAAGCTAAAGGGAGCATATGATGTAGACATAGTTACGACATTGGTGAACTAGGTTAAAAATTTAAGCAAAAAGATTGATGGATTAATGATGAATCCTCAGAGATTCCAAGTTATGCATTGTAAGGACAGGCTACGACATTCAAGTCAAGACTATTAAACATTACATCTTAAGCATGTGGATTATATTGGGAATGAACGTAAACATAGAATAATACCTATAGTAATACATACAATCTAGGATAGAAGAATCGCCCAAATTTCTCTTAAGAGAATCAAAGGTAGTCAAGGAATAACCCTCCACTATGATTTTAGCAACATCCACCTCAAGAAAAGAAGTCGAGCTTGGAAGGCATCATGTCAAGAATTCTTCAACATTTAGAGGCAAGATTTCAATCCATAGAGACTTCATTGAGGAATCATTGAAAACTCATATCAGTCAGCCTGTAA
Source organism: Erythroxylum baracoense (assembly GCA_025629805.1). NCBI lineage: Eukaryota > Viridiplantae > Streptophyta > Magnoliopsida > Malpighiales > Erythroxylaceae > Erythroxylum > Erythroxylum baracoense. Next base: position 18,759,651 of record JAOTAY010000002.1, read on the forward strand.
AGTTAATTTTTGAAAGACCATAAGGGAGTTTGCTTAATAACACGAGACAAATCCTAAATAATGTGTCATAGCAATAACCATTAGGAGTGGAAAAGAGCTACAATGGGAGAACAAAGCCCAGGAGAAGAATAAGGTCACACTAAGAGTGAAGAGAAAGCTAAAGGTGAAGGATGCAGTCCAAAAGTAAAAGAATTTTAGCCTGCCATCCCTTATTTATTTAAACAACTTTATGTTAACTTACTCCTTATTGAGGCTCTTATGCAGATGCTGAATTATTCAAAATTTTTGAAGGAGTTACTAGCAAAAAAGTGGAAGTTGAAGGAGTTAGCAACCTTGATGTTCAGTGGAAGGGGCTCAATAATTTTTCAAAGCAAGTTACTAGAGAAGCTTAAAGATCCAGGGAGTTTTACTATCCCTTGTCAAATCGGTAGCTTAAAAATAGAAAAGGATTTAGCTACCCTGGGGGTCCGTATTAATATTAAGCCTTGGTCTTTGTTTAAGAAACTAGGATTAGGTGAATTGAAACTTACAAGGACAAGTTTACAATTAGCAGACGTACCAGTAAAGCATCCTAGAGGTATTATTGAGGATATACTTGTTAAGGTTGAGAAGTTTATCTTTCCAATTGATTTTGTTATTCTTGACGTAGAGGCAGATATATAGGTACCTCTAGCTTTAAACTAACCCATTTTATCCATTTCTAGGTCTATTATTGACATTAGTGAGGGAAAACTAGTGCTTAGAAATGGAGACAAAGAGTTCATATTTAAAATATTTGATGTCATGAATCATTCTCTTGAACTTTTTAATGTTGATTATTCTAGTTATATATTAGATTATTTAGTTTTGGATGTTTTATATGACTATTCTTTAAAAGTAAACTAGAGTTGTTTTCAATTGAAGGTAAAAAGAAGGATGAAAAATGCAGAACGAGGAAAAAAGTAGGTAGCTTACCTAAAGATTAAGGAACCTACAGTAAGAAAGCAAAAACTTAATCTTTATAAGCCACCTTAATAATGATAGGTACATTGAGCTAAAAAATGTAAATTGCTACCTGGGAGGCAATACAAGAATTAGGAAAGTTTTATTTAATTTGATTATGTTATTTCAAATTTTGTTTTTGTTTAGGATTTCATTGATTTTTATGTGTTTTTTATTAGATTATAAAGCATTCTTATTTGATTTTACCTCTTTGTTTTTATTTTTGGTATGTATTGTTTGAATGTTGTGACTTTGAGTTAAAAATTTTAAGGAAATTTTAAGTATACAGAATCACGTATAAGCGCATGTATGCACAAATCTCATCTTTTCATGTTTTACACGGTTTCAAGTACGATTATGTATAGTCTTGGAGCTTTTAAAAAAATTCACACATATTTACAGTTAGTTACATAAGTATAGGACATGTCAGTGTATCTTAATTTCTCTGAAATGTGTTAAAACATACCCTTGTGTCATATGTTGCACATTCACAGTGACTTACATAGTCATATACACGACTGTACAAGATTATGAAAAATCATACACTCGTGTATCATAATTCACACAATACAATGAATTACTTGGTCAATTATATGGTCGTGTAACTGACCATATAAATTCATGATACATTTGTAAAATCCTATTCTTCTTCTTTTCTCCCACTTTTTTCTCTCTCTCTTTCTCTTTTGTCACCCACCTGCTGCACCTCTCCCTCCTTCAACCTAGCCCAACAATTTTTAAGTGATTTTACAGCACCTAAGTAAGTTTTTCTTGTCTTTTAAACGAATTATACTTGGATATTTGGTCATTTTTACAAATTATATGGTTTTTCATTCCCAAATTGCTAAGGTTATAATTATTGCTTCTTAAGTTGATTTCAACTAATTTTGTTCTTGATTTTTAATTACAAGTTGAATTTTATTCTTTTCCATATGAATTATTAGATTAATTTGATGAGTTGGATGAAATTTGATTTACATATATGAATTTTGCTCACTAGGTTATAAAATTGCGATAATTTTGTTATTTTAAGTTTAATATATTGTTTTTCTAGTACTTAGATAGTATCTACTAGTTTAATTTCATACCAATTTAGTTTTTTATTTAGGTTTTAATTGTGATTAATATAGGTTTAATTGTTAAATTGTTTCATTTATGTTTGAATTTTAGGAATTGCATTAGAAATTAAAATTTGATTTTAATTGTGCAATTTTCATAATTGCATAACATAGTGAGTATAAGAATTAAGTGTGGGAAAAATGGCTTGTTAGTATTAGTATTTGTTATTTTATCACATTTTATTTCATTTTAAGTACAATGACTAAAAAAGCTAAAGTTGTGTAACATCGAAGAGAAAACGATGTATCAAGGAAGAGAAAGAGAGGAGAAGGGCCTTTATGATCAGTATTTTGTAAAGACGCAAAAGTATAGGAGCCTTCAAATAAAATTTTTGTACCAGATGCACGTCCATCACCTATGGTGCATTATCAATAAAGAGGATGATTATGACCTAAGCAGGTCTAAAAGGTCTACCCTATGATATCATATACTCAGGTACGTTCTCAAGATTTTAAGTTAAACATTAAATGGGCGAGGTGACAACTTTGGGGTAGTCAGGAATCTGAACGTGTTCTATTTATAGAGTATGAGCAAGAGAACATCGATCCATCTAGTGTTTTTCGTGTCAGAATGAGGAAAAGAAGTTAGGGATGACATGCATTAGGCCTTATATGACATAACTGGCTAGGAGGATGGGAGTGTTCAGGAGGCTACCATCGATGAGGCTACTCAACACTATAGTCACCCTCAATTTAGATGTTATGAGGAAATACACATCACATGCAGGAGGAAAGGATCGATAGGAGACATCTCTCGACTGATCGAGTATCCAAATGACCAGGTAACTTTGAGAGAAAAAGGGGATTGATAGGTGTAGATTATATTATTTTTCTAGTGTTTATGTGTGTTTTTAAGTGTTTCTTAAATGATTATCTTATGTATAGGCTTAGAATTATGTTATTGTTAGTGTTTGTATATGTTCTAAGTGTTTGTTTAGTTTAGAGCAAGAATTTGATCTTAATATTATGTTTTAAGAGGTGTTTGATGTGTTTGTGAGTGTTTAAAAATAGGGGATTAAAGAATGAAGATGTTGGATGCATGCATGCTGTTATGATCATGCATCATGCATGATTGTGAATGACAGATATCATGAACATTGCATGGTTCTCTGTCACGATCGTGATAGATGAGGAAAATTCACATAGGGCCCATACACCATCGTGCTAGGAGGTGTTTTTAGGCACGAGATTTTTTAAGTTATGAGGGTTTGGTGCTATTTTTAGAACCGAATAAAGAAGGGAAACCTTAGACACAACATTTGAACCCTCAAGTACTATAAAAGAATATGAAAAACACCAAAAAGAGCAGTAGCCGCTACATCAAAGTAGATCAAAGAGGAGACATCAAGTGAAGCTCCAGAAATTCCAGATTCCATATCAAGACTCCAAACTAGTTGTTTTGTCTTTTCCCTTTATTTCTTCATTGTCTTGAATGTATATTTGGATTTCTAAGATGTTTAACATGATTATAGGTTTCTAAGTCCATATTAGGGATTATTCTTGAATTATTTTGTTAAAATTTATTCTTGTTGATTTTAATACATTTATGAATGTTTGTGATAATTATTATGTTTATACTTGATAATAAATCGAGAGAGAGAATCAAGTTACATATGTTAAGGTACACAAAGAGATTTGGTAACTTAATAAACCTACAATTATCGGATTAATGAACAATTAAAGAGAGATCTTAATTGGGAAATTAATTATCCTTACGATTATTTTAAATCTAATTGAATAAGTAAGGAGTAATTTTCTAAATCGAGAGACTACAATTATATTATTATCAAATTCAGTTAGGTTTACTTGATTAAATATCAGGAGAGAGTACATAAAACTTTAGGATATCTAGGATCAAACATAATTGAATCAACAAGATAAAGGGAAAAAATAAAGATAAAATAGTTCCTATGTCTTCAACTTTGATCAACCTCAAATTCATTAGCAACTCACGTATAAATTCTTTACTTATATCATTTCATTAGTTATTTTAATTTTTGTAATTTATTTCCATTCAAATCAATCTTTATTACCTTAGAAAAAATTTTATTCAAGTTCTTAGGTGTCTATTAGTCCTCTTGGGAATGATACCTTTTATACCGTAAGTCATAATTTGTATACTCGTGGTATTGAGAGTTTTATATATTAAAACTTATCAACAAGTTTTTGGCATCGTTACCAGGGACTAAATTAGCATCTTATATAATTTAAATTCCTTTAATTTAAGGATTTTATACATTTCTTGTATGATTGCAGATGCCTAAATTAAAAAAGAAAAAAAGAAATTTAATTGATTGCTAAGCAACTTCAAACTGAACAACTAGCAGACCCTTTCTTTTAACTAAGTGAAGGCATTACATAACAGATAGGAGTTAATATAACATATATAATCTTTAGTGGCAGTACTACCCAAGTTATTTATGGATTAATAATATGGGATACAACATGAGAGCATAAGGTCCACTAAGTTTCTAGTAGGATAGACTTGGATCGTTGGAGTCCAATTTTTTAGAGTCAAAGTTGGATAAGATGATGGACATGTTAAGCTTCAAGTTTGACAAGTTAATAAACAAGTTAGACAGGTTGGAAAGTGAAGGGAGGATTGAAGTCAAATTTAATCAATTTATAAAGAATCACTACTCTCCTCCTCATAACTTAGGGTTTTAAATGGTTCAACTTTCTAATGCATTATTAACAAGGAATGTGGGGAGTCTTCTAAGTGACAAGGAAGTACAATCGACATTCATCTTGTTCTGTGACATTTATGGGGGTAACCACCACAAGTTTCAATGTCAGGCACTAGATTATATATGGGAGCATCTATATTACTTGCAAAACTAGTCTCTGAATACACTATATGAGGATATTGATAATTCAGAATGGAGCAACTCTTACATTATTACATTGAACGATTACGCTTCATCTGAATCTTTATTGGAAGATCTTACTAATGATGAAGCTAGCCACCATATCTTCCAACAGGGTGTTTATTCGGTCGAAGAAATTGAGCTAGATATAACATGTTCTTCATTCCCATTAATCCCTCAGAGTGATGAGGAGGAAAAGGTTAATTAATGATATAGGGAGTTTTATCATTCCTCATTTTATTAACTATTTGTTATGAAAAAGGACATTATGAAACTCACTTGGTTATAAAACAAACTACTTCCTTCCATGTTTTTTTTAAAAAAAATTTCAACACATAAACACTAAATAAAAGGTGAAAAGATCAAGAAATAATTGAAAAAAACTAATTATAAACAAATATGTACAAAATACCAATTAAAATCAAGAAAAAACACTAAAACACCTCACTCCCAAAAATGGCGTCAAAATTTGATGTAACGCATTGTAACACTACTTAAAATAACTAGACCTACAACTATAGCAGTGATAAATATAGTTCAATCCCACTGAGATTGTTCAGTTAGAATTTGATATGAAAAGAATTGGTTTTTAGGTTAAGGGGTTAGTTTGATTTTCAATAAGAAAATAAAATGAAAAGAAGCTAATGAAAATAAATTTAAAAAGCATTCAAAAATGAGAAAAGTGATGAATACGTGAGAGACCTGGCTATCGATTCAATCTCGGCCTACACACATTTGAACATACTTCTTTAAATTGTTGTTCTCATATCTCTCATAGCAATTATTAATCGTTGGTTAACAATAAGCTTTGTTAACCCTAGTTTTTCCTTAGGTAATGTTTAATTAAGAAGAGTTCATTAATTAAACCTAGCTATCGAACAACCTAAAACAAACTCTCTAGATTTAATTGGACAGCCACATTATGAGTTAGGAAAACAGATTAATCAAGGCAACAACCACACAAGATAGGGTCATTTAACCTAAGTTATGTTATCCCTAATGATTAAAAATCATTAGTTGCCACAAATGAATCTCAACATAACAATTACGAATTATATGAAAATTCTAGCAATGGATTCATATATAAAAACAATCAAATAGAGCATTCAATCATTCTTACACATCACCCAAACAATAGACATAGGATAACATAATCAATCCCTAAGAGAGAAAGAACAACAAAAATAGTGAGAGAAATGCTTAACCGGGTTCTTCGGTGTCAATATCACTTTTGAACCAACGTCAGGAAGCTTAACCCTCTATGGATCTCCAAAAGAATGGAGCTTTTCCCCTTTTCTTCTTCAAAACCCAAAACTCCACTCTCCAAAGACGATTCCCCAAACCAAACATACCTTGTTTTGACTGCAACACATTATATTTGTAGTGAAAAATTAGGTTTCGTGTCAGATCAAAAAGGTCACGGGTGTGACTTGGTGTGTCACGATCGTGACCGGCATCATTGACACCTCCTTGCATGGCCGTAAGACTCTCTTATGGCCATGCAAGGATTGTCACGAACAAGACACAAGTAGTGAGCTGCCGAAAGTTATGCTTTTAACATAAAATAATTAATTAAACAAGAATGAAAGTCTTCTTTCACATTCCGTCCAACTTGATTAGGTATGATGCCATTAGCCCTCACTATCTCTTGAGATTCCATGCCATCTATAATTTGGCCCATATAGGATTGAAGCGCTTCTTTGAACTTCTTAGCTTTTGATCTTGTTCTTGGTCCCTCTGACATTACTAGCTCATCTTTGGTTCCACTTCTCTTATAAAGTATCATGGTCATGCTCACATCATCCCCTCTCTCTTCAAAAGGATTAGTCCTCAAATTTGAATCAAAGTCAAAAGGAGATAAGTCAGAAGCATTAAAAGTAGCACTAACATTATACTCACCTGGCAAGTCTATCTTGTATGTATTGTCATTGGTGCGTTCCAATACTTAGAATGGTCCATCACCCCTTGCAATAAGTTTTGATATCCTTTGTTATGGAAATCTTTCTTTTCGCTTATGCACTCAAACTCAATCATGTGGTTTGAAGAGAACTTGCTTTCTACCTTTATTTGATTTTTCTGCATACTTGCAATTATTTTTCTCAATTTGTTCATGCACTTTCTCATATATTGTTTTAACCAAGTTAGCCTTCTTCTTACCATTTAAACTAGCAATCTCAATCAAAGGTAAAGGCAACAAATCCAGTACAATTAATGGATTAAAATAATACACAATTTCAAATGGAGAATAACTTGTCGAAGAATTTATAGAACGATTATAGCAAACTCAATAAATGGCAAACAATCTTCCCAAGTTTCCAAGTTCTTCCTAATAATTGCACACAACATGGTTCCTAAAGTCTTAATAACTACTACAGCTTTTTCATCACATATCATAGAAAATAAAAGCTTAGTACCCAACTTTTCTCCTAAAAATCTTCAAAAGTGACTAAGGAATTTAACATACCTATTTAGAACGATGGTTCTTGGTACACCAAGACGCCGAACCGCTTCTTTAAAGAAAATATCAGCAATTTTTGTTGCATCATCTGTTTTCTGGCAAGCAATGAAACAAGCCATTTTACTAATCTGTTCACAACAAAAAAATATGTTATCTCTACCTTTCCTAATCCTAAGTAAACCCAATACAAAGTCCATAGATATATCAGTCCAAGGTTCACTAGGTATAGGGAAAGGTGTATACACACCATGAGGCATAAACCTAGACTTAGCTTGTTTACATGCAATACACTTAACACAAACCCTTTCCACATTTTTCTCATATTTAGCCGATAAAAATGTTTACTAAGCATATCTTAAGGTCTTTTGCAAACCAAAATGCGCCATTAACCCTCCACTATGTGAATATCTAATAAGCAACTCTCTAATAGAACATGCAAGAATGCAAAGTTGATTACCCCTAAAAAGATATCCTTCATGTCTATAGAACTTATCAATTGCAGCATGTTCACAAGCTTGATATACATTAGCAAAATCAACATCATCCACATACAACTTTCAAATCCTCAAATCCAAGTAACTTAGAAGTAAGCATAGAAATCAAATTGTACCTTCTTGATAATGCATCAGATACAACATTTTCCTTACGTTGCTTGTATTTAATCACATACAAAATTTTTTAAGATACTCCACCCAAATTGCATGCCTTTTCTCAATTTCCCTTGTCCTTTCAAGTACTTGAGATATTGATGATTGCTATGTATCACGAACTCTTTAGGTAGCAAGTAATGTTCCCAAACTTCAAGAGCTCTTACGAAGGCATAAAGCTCCTTATTATAAATGGAGTAGTTCAAAATTGATTCACTTAACTTCTCACCGAAATATGCTATTGGATAACTCTCCCGCATCGAAACAACCTTTGTACCAATCCCAAAAGCATCACATTCAATTTCAAAAGTCTTGGAAAAATTAGGCAAAAGCAAAATAGGTGCATTATATAACTTTTCCTTTAAAGTATTAAATGCATTTTCCTATTCTTTCTCCCATCTAAAACCAACGTTATTCTTAACAATTTCATTCAATGGAGCAGCAATCGTAGAGAAATCTTTAACAAATCGCCTATAAAAAATCCTAATATGCAATGAAAACTCCTAACCTCACTAACTAACCTAGGTGTCAACCATTCTTGGATAGCTTTCACCCTTTCAGAGTCAACCTCAACTCCCTCAAAACTCACCACAAATCCTAAGAAGACAACTTTATCTATGCAAAATGAACACTTCTTAAGCTTTGCATACGTCTTTTCTTTCCTAAGCACATCCAAAATAGTCTTAACATGTATGACATGTTTATTTAGGTTCTTATTGTAAATAATATGTCATCAAAGTAAACAACTACAAATTTACCAAGAAATTCACACAAAAAATGATTTATTAAGCGCATGAAAGTACTAGGTGCATTAGATAAGCCAAAAGGCATAATCAACCACTCATACAATCCATATTTAGTCTTAAATGCAGTTTTCCATTCATCACCTTCTTTCATCCTAATCTGATGATAGCCACTCTTTAAATCGATTTTAGTTTATATGCAAGCATCATGCAACTCATCTAGCATATCATTTAATCTAGGAATAGGATAGCGATACCTTATAGTGATCTTGTTGACCGCTCTATAGTCTACACACATCTTCCAAGTTCCATCTTTCTTTGACACTAAAAGAACTAGCACAACACAAAGACTCGTGCACTCCCTTACGTACCCCTTTTTAAGCAATTCATCCTTTTACCTTTGTAATTCCTTTGTCTCCTCTGGATTGCTTTGGTAAGCTAGACGGTTAGGAATTTGAGCTCCTAATACCAAGTCAATTTGGTGTTCAATCTCTCTCAAAGGTGGGTAACCTATGGGGTACCTCTTTAGGAAAAACATCATCATAATCCTGTAATAAGGTCACAAACACACTAGGAAATTTTGGGTCAAGGTCAATGTTAGTAAATAAAGTTTCCTTAAACTAAATCAAGATTAAAGCTTTTTTGCCTAAGTATGCACTCTTTAACTCTCTTTCTTTTACATAAAAACATAGTTATGTCTTAACTTTTTCACTCCTCTCAATTTCTCTTTGCTCACTTTTCACATTCTTTTCTTTCTTTTCACTCACTAACTTCTTCTCTCCTGCACATCCCACTTTTTTTTCCTCATTTATGCAGTCACTCACCGTTGATCCATATAATTATATTCTTTTCTCTCATAACCTCTTTTCTTTCTTTTTTCTTTTTCACCTCACTACCTGAATCCCCACTTGATGATTATTAAATTTTCTGTTATTCAAGGTATCCTTCTTTGGGTGATAAAGGAGCAAAGGAAACTTTCCACGCATTATACATAAAAGAATACCTATTATGTACCTATCATACATAACACGCCTATCAAATTGCCATAGTCTACCCAATAATATATGACCAACTTATATAGGCATGACATCACACACAACTTCATTCGCATATCTACCAATGGAGAATGCAACAACTACTTCTTTAGTAACTTTGACTTCACCACTTTCATTCAACCATTGTAGTTTATATGGATTAGGGTGTTTATCACTTTTCAACCCCAACTTCTCCACCAAAGTAGTACTAGCCACATTGGTGCACCTACCCCATCTATATCATGCTACAAACTTTCCTACCTACTAAGCATCTCATATGAAATATATTCTCCCTTTTCTCTAGGCTATCTTCATCTACATTCAAGTTCAATGCACATCTAGTAACTGAAGATCCATCCTTCACAGCATACTCAACATTCTCATTAACATTAGAATAATCTTCTAAAGGTGGCATACTTAAATACTACCATCAGACTCGTTACCATCATTAGACTCAGAAACAATATCATCACCCTTAATAAACATAGTCTTCTTGTTAGAACAATCAGATGCATAATAACCATGCCCTTGATATTTAAAGCATTTAATATCCCGATGTTTAGAAGGTCTAAAGGATGGATCAGTAGTACCTTTTTGAATTAAAGTACTTTTCTCTTTACCTTTGTTTGATTCATTGCCTTTCTCCTTGGAATTCGAATAGTTCTCCCTCCTTTTATCTTCATTTTTGTTCCATTTTGGATTCCGTTTGCCGCTAGAATTTGAGAAAGATTCAGCTTCCCTTCTTTGTTTGATGTCTCTCTACCTTTATGGTAATGTTCACTAAGTCCTCCATCTTTACATAATGCTACAACTCAACCACATCAACAATTTCCCTATTCAATCCACCCATGAATTGAGCCATTGTCACTTCTTCCTCTTCTTTTATGTTAGCTTTAACCAATTGTATCTCCATCTCCTTATGATAATCTTCTACCATTTTAGTTCTTTGTGTAAGTCTATGTAATTGCTGGTACAACTCTATAGTAATAAGGTGGGACAAACCTCTTCTTTATCACGCTTTTCATCTATTCCCAAGTGCATATAGGTGGTTCCTTATTCCTCCTCCTATTCTTTACCAATTCATCCCACCAAACTAATGTATAATTAGATAATTCCACTGTTGCCAATCTCACTTTCTTATCTTTAGAATAGTTTTGGTAAGCAAAAATCATGCCCAACTTTCTTTCCCATTCCAAGTGCACTTTAGCATCATTCCTACCTTTGAAGGACGGTATTTTTATCTTAATGACATTAATGTTGCTATCTTTCCTCTCCACTCTTTCTTCCCTTCATCCTCTACCCTTCATAGATTGCACTTCATATTTATACTTGTCATATATTCTTTCCAATTCGTCCTCCCAGTTCCTATGACTGTCAATCGATCTACTACGGTTTTAGATTTTACTGGTTTCATTAATTCTCTGTTCCATCCCATCCATCCTAGTAAATAACTTTTTGAACTCATTCATGAATGCCTTATACATCACTTTCAAATTAGGCATGTTTTCATCCTCCTCATGTAATATTTCCTTTTCTTCTTTTCTATTATCCATTCTTATAACAAAAAGCTGCAACAAAATGGTTAGCAATATAAAGATAACCTCTCAATTCACTCCCTTATGTGTTTCACTCAGAAGATGGCACTCCAATCGTGTTTCACTTAAAATTGGCTTTTACCCTCTTTTAAGCTTACACACTCAAGCCTTTTTCCACTTAAGCTTGTTGTCCTCAATTGCACTTTAGAATTCAATTTCCAGCCAAGATAATTTACAAACAGCAAATTAAGATTTAGGAATGCAATGAAAACACTTAAGAAAGACGATGGGCACAAAACCATGAGCAAGTATATCGAAATGAATGAAAGAAAAATGGGCACATAAGAGGAAAGGATGTATACTACCCAAAAATACAAATTTTAAATTAACAAGAATTGATTTGTTAAGTATGGTGTAAATGGAAACAAAAAGTAAGAGATAAAATAATATAGAAACTTAGAATGAAGGAAAATGATGAAACTAATACATAAATACGGAAATGAAATTTCCTTAATGGAAAAGTCAACTTGGATGCAAAGATTTAAAGACATTAAACAAAATAGGAAGCCATCAAAAGAAAATCCTATAATTACACCAACCCTAAAGATGACATTTACGTTATTTGGCTTTTTTAACTAATTTTCCTAATTTAAGATATGACCTAATCAGATTTTTTGTCTTCTTTTTAGCAACTGATTTTTTATACTAGCAACTGGTTTTTGTTCTTTTCAAGTTAGCGATTGTTTTTTTGTTTTTTTTTTCATTTTTTTGACCTTTTTTTCGTTAGTAGTTATTTTCTTCTTTTCTAACTATTAATTTCATTTTTTCGTTTTTTTCTTTTTTTAGAAAAACACAAGAACAAGATGAACCCTAGTTTCGAATTCTAATGAAAAATAACAATAATAACAACAAATAAACACAAGATAAATAAGAATTTATCTCAATCTAAGCCCTGATACCAATGACATGAAACCCCAAGACTAAAGAACTCGAAACCCCTTAAACCTATACTTTGGATAGAATAGGTACAAAATGAAATCTCCAACCTTAATGAACCCCCAATAAATTATATGAAAAGAAACGCATATAATAAGGTTGATTTGAAAGCAAAAATAGAAATTTGCCACAAGTGTTTATCTTGATAAGAATTATATTCTTGATGCAATAGAAGAAGACCAGAAAATTCTCTTTTAAAGAATTCATTATTCATTCAATCTAACCCTAGATAATGTTTATTATGATATGTTTATACCCTTTCAAAGATATAAACCCTAACTATGAAAAATGCCTTTAAACATGGGTCTCCTACAAAAATAATTAAAGCCCAAATTAATATTTCTAAAATACAGCCTATTAACTTAAAAGATCTAAACAAGTCCGAGACACAAATAGTGAGATGCCGAAAGATATGCTTCTAACGTAAAATAATTAATTAAACAAGAATGAAAGTCTTCTCATACATTATGCTTAACTTGATTAGTTATGATGTCATTAGCTATTATTGTCTCTTCAAATTCCATTCTGACATTACTGGCTCATTTTTGGTGCCACTTCTCTTACAAAGTATTATGGTTTTGCTTACATCAAAATTTCTTATTTTATCGGTTTAATTTTTAGAATAACTTTTAAAATATTGATTGGAATCTTAAGATTAGGTTCGCTTCTTTGAAATCAAATTAAGTTTTAGCACAGGAGACCTATGAAATAAAATCAAACTAATCAATCTTATATGAATTCGTATTGGATAGTCTCCTTTATTATCATTTCTACGTGTACCTAAAAGATCCTAGAATTGATTCTTTTGTGATGTCCAACTGAAACTGATTGTCTTCCTTTATGTACTTATTGACATGGTCTTGACGGGACGTGATCCTCTGTCCCATTTTGACTCACATAAATAAATGGTTGAGATTGAATGGGACATGATAGGTACATGAAAAATAAGACAGAGAATTTGAGGGCGGTCTTGACAGGTTTATTACTCCTGACTAATCTCAGCTAATTTTCATCATCAATCTTTTTTTGTTTGTTGGACCGTATAAATCAAAATAGCACCTGCAACTAACTGCCAGTCTCACACAATTTGCAAAATCATACTTTTAAAGAAATCGCATATGTAGAGTTTTGCCCTAATAACTCAATATTGTATCCTTAATGATAAGAAAAAAGGTTGGAAAAGCATTGAAGAAAAAGTCAAAAGATGTAAACGTATATAGTTTTATTCATTATGAAAAAAATAATATATAAGTTGAGGGAATATTAATTATATATATTAAAAGTTCCATAGAAAAGGAAGTAGAAAAGAGCAACCAGACCCCTAGAATCAATTAAGACCAATCCAGCCAGCGAACGCAAGTCAGTAGTCTTTTCATCCAAACAATTCAACCAAGAAGTGCTACACGTCCACCGTCTAGACCAAGGAAGCAATCCATTAAGAACAATTGTTAAAATGCAGAAACAGGAAGGCGTGTAATCTAATTCCATAATACTCAAGTGAATGTATGAACAATTGATAGAAGCTGTTTGATGAGTCAAATCCCATATAAGAAGTTCCGCTAGAAAAAGCCGACAGAAATTAAAAGATAACTCAAACCCCATATAAGAAGTTCCGCCAGAAATAGCCGATAGAAATTAAAAGATACAAAAAAGTAACTGATAAAGTGATAAAGGAAGCTTGGGCTGCTATAGCCCACTGAAATAAGTCTCTAGCATGAGCATCTCGTCGTTAAGGCCACGGAAGGTTCTAACGTTTCAACCCTTATCTAGTGAGAGAAAAGGGAAAGACAAGATTCCCTATCATGCATGGGAGATCATGGTCCCCTTCAACTTGAAAATCACACTCATGCATCTTTTACGTTTCAAGAAAATATAAGTCACAATCAACCACATAAACACATCTTGCACACACCTCAACAAAAACATCAATGGGGTAGTGATTTATGTCTCAAGTACTGCTAACTAGCATTAAGCTCAACACACAAAAGAAGTTTCAGTATGATTGTCACTGCAGTAGAGGCCAGGTTGCTGAGTGAAACCCTGCTGCTTCAGCATCTTCCTAGCCTTTAAAACAAGCTCCCTGTTTGCAATTTCACCGTCTGTATCCGCAAGTATAGTCTGGATGGCATTGCTAAGAGCCCCATAAGCTTCAGCAGAATTTCCTGAGGGGCTGGCATCGGCGGAAGTTTGGTCAGTCTGGCAACCACTGATTAGAATACCACTATCTGTTAACGAACGCTTAGCAGTTCCAGCATAAACCTCTTCCTTGCTCCCCAACTCTGTCTCTAATGCAGGTTGTGCATACCCCTGATCATTCTCCAGCTTTTGTATGAGAAATTGCCCAACAAAACCGAGGAACCCACCACTCCCGCTTTCTCCATCACCATGTTGTATCTTATTCATTATGAATTTCATGAACTTCTTCACTTTTGGACTGGCATCTTCTCCGAAGACATCAAAAAGAGTTGGTCTCAGCTTCCCAACATCTATATCATCTTTACCAGTTTTTTGCTTGAGTATATCTATGAGAGTTGAGAGAGGTAAAGATCTACTCTTCACGTAGCCTCGTTGACCGTACTCTGCTTCAACTTCCCTGTAGTCAACATCTGCCTCCTCCCTGTGGCGATGACCATCACCATGGTGACGCAGACCAGAAGGAAGATGAATCCCACGAGACTCAAATGCATCTTGTACAGTCTGGTGCAGGAAGCTTTTGAAGCCACCAGAGTCTGATTCCTGCTCTTGAGATTGTGTACTGTGGCCAATCTGCTCTTTAGCATCATCTATAAGGCCTCCACTATGGCATGAATCAGAGACAATGGTCAAGCGACAACCTTCCGGAACCCGATCCACTAATTCCTTGAAATCATCATCTATTGACAACCAACTCAATATATAGTCAGCATGCCAAGTCACATAATCCTTTTTTATCACTTATTTACTGTTTGAGATAGATGTAAAAAGTAAATATGCACAACAAACAAAGTATAAATAATTTTCTTCTGTTGAATGCATAGCACATAACTGAACAATAATTTATTTTAACGTGAAGTTGATTTACAAATAAGCAGGAAGTGTTTGGTGACATGTTGAAGCAGAATAACAAAAAATGAAAAGAGATCACTGATAATGTGCCACCTGCTTCTGATATTGTAACTAGCATTTCTTTAAGTGGTTTAATATTTTCACCAAGGATTATCTCCCTAGAAATAATTTGGCAAATGAACCAACTTGCTGCTCCAACAAGCTTTCAAAGACTTAAAAATTTGAGCAACGGTATATCATGCATAATCTATGAGAACGGCAGCATTGAAAATTCTAGCAACAGACCACTTAGCGGAACAAAGAATTTTTATCAATTAGAAATTTTCTGAAATCTCTTTTGTTAACCCTGCAGGACTAGCTAATATCCATTTCTTTAATTTGATTGTTTCTCACTCTGACACAAATTCTCGGGATCTGATCATTGCTAAGAAATCAAACAAGAATATACCCTAAAATTGTTCCCGAGGAAGTCTTTATCAAAATCAAAATTGAGATCCATGGGTACCAGTACAAGTAGTGCCGAATTATCAACAGAGAATCAAGGTTAGAATCAATCAAGAGTTAATTCAATAATTAAAGTGGCAGCATCCCAAGGAACAACATTGTTATCATTATTATCCAAAATCCACCGGAATCCCAATCCAGAAAGGGGAAAAAAAAGAAGAAGACAACTTTATAACCCGATCAACAAGCACAATTCTTGCAATAATAAGAAACGAGGTGGTGTCACCGAGATCAAGGTCATCAAAAAGGAATGAAAATCATGTGATAAGATAGACATGTCATATATACCAGTAATAAGATTCATGTCACAAGGGACAATGCACTCATCATAACCAGTATCATCATCCTCGCCAGTCTCGGCAGGAAGCCTGGTGCCATGTCCACTGTAGTGAGCGAAAAGGAAATCGCCTGGCTCTCCCGATTCCACCAGCTGGGTCAATGCCCTTCTGATGTTTTTTCCAGTCGGTTGGGTATATGAATCGTCTGTGTCGATGAGAATAGTGATGTCTTCTTCGTTGAAACCGAAGCGATCGACGAGACATCTGTACATCCGGCGAACATCGTTAACGCAACCTTTAAGCTCTGCCTTGGTACCTGGGTAGTTTATTCCTATCAAGACTGCCTTCTTTCCCATCTCTGATTTCTTCTTCTTCTAGATCAGAGTGTCAAACGCTGAAGTCTTGTTGTGTGGATGGATATTTGATCCCACATTCCCACTAAAAGAGATTACTACCTTTCTGTATTGCCTTTGCTGTCCCTGTGGGATCGGGAAAGTAACAACTAACAACTAACAACTAACAACTAACAGGCTGTTTGGTTCAAAGAATGGAATAGAGAAGGAATAGAATAGTTATTCTTTAGGAATAGAAATGACGAGGAATAGAATAGAATATGTATTACTTTGTTTGGTTGAAGGAATGGAATAGATGAAGAATTTTTATGCCTGTGTTT
>JAOTAY010000002.1:18780785-18794536 GCA_025629805.1 Erythroxylum baracoense
CTTCAATTTAATTGCCATTGCAAGATCTTCAGCTAGCTTCAACACAGCAGGTTTTACAAAACAATTCATTCCAACAGAGAACCCAACCAAGGTCTGGCTTTTCCTGATTGAACTTTTATTTTACTATTAAAAATAAAATCGTCTTCTTGTTCAGATAAATTTCTTAATCAACTCTAGCAGCTATTTTTCAATGCTATGCAAATTATTATACAAAAAATCACACTTCTAATGACGTCTCACAATTTAATCATTAATTAATACTTTAGTGATCTAAGAAATAATCTGAAAATCGAAAATTTCAATGAAAATCTTACAAAAATAATAGATGAAGAGAGCTTCACCATAATTATTTTTTGTAATCTTGTATGCAATGGGACTTTTAGTATTAATAAGTTATATTTTTTCTATTTTTGATTACCGTCATTGATAAAAGTTTGATTTCTATTCCATTTGTAACTTCAAAATATACATGATTGCATATAGAAAAATAAACAATTAATTTTACACAGAAAACCACACAATCACACAAATCAGAGCGGAACTGAACACAGATTCAAACGAAGCCATGAATTGTTGCAAATACTTCTCGTTGTTCACATAATTAACCTTAAGCTTTGCAGCAAACGAAACGGCCGAGTCGTCCTTTGGGACGATGATGATCCTCGTTAACATCTGCTTTAGCACTATCCCCTGCTGGCCCTGTTATCGTCACAGCATAGTGTTTGTTTCGCTTTTTGTTGTTGTTATTATCGTGTTCATTCTGACCGTGATGCTGATGTTTAGGTACGAGCACAGTGAGCAATCCATCACGCATTGAAGCCTTAATCTCATCAACTTTAGCATCGTTAGGCAATCTGAACTCTTTGGAAAAGCCACCAGGTAGCTTCATTCTTTCCTTACGGTGCCATTTTATTTCGCCTTTTATCTCTTCTTCCAAGAGCCTCTCTTCTGCACTAGTCGTACTGCTTACCTGAAGCACTGCGCCCTGCTGAAGTTGGAGCTTGACGTCCTCTTTTGTGAGGCCTGGAAGTTCTAATTCGAATATGTGGGCTTTAGGAGTTTCCTTCCAGCCTATATGGAGAGCATTCGATGGTGCTTGTAGTAAGTCAGGATCAAACGCGTCATCTTGTAAGAGAGAGTGAAGCATAGTGGACAAAGTTAAATAAATTTGGTAGGAAGGAACTATCTGTATGTTTAAAGGGAAACCTTCTAACTAACAAATACGGGAAATGTCAAAGATATTGTTAAGATGGAAGGATTTGTCTTAATTGGGAGTAGCTGTGAAATTTGGTGTTGGTCATATTTATAGTGACATAAGGCAGGTGCGATAATGGGGGTTAAGGTAGTTCTTCAGGTTTCTGGATAGATGTAGAAGAATGGAAATCTATGTCAATGTTTTAATTATGAGGATAGATATGCTTTGAGATTTGGGCTCGGTAGATTATTTTCAAGTGTAACTAACGAGCGAATAATGTTTGAGAGATACAAGGCAGTCAACGTCAGGGTCCTGGGAAGAGTCTGGGCCTGTCTAGACACTGTTCGATAAAGAATGTCATTTTCCATCTCCTCTCCGCGCATTCGAGTCTTAAAGAGAATTCCACAAAAGGGGAACCGGGGAAAGACAGTAAAAGGTATCCAGCTGTAGGTTATGTTTTGTTATGGTGATGGGGTATACAAACGATGTTTGTCCTGTATATACCTATGAACAAATGGTATAAATTACTTTTTAAAAGTTTAAATTAGTTGTTATTATTATTTATGATATTTTAAAATAATATTAATAGTACTTTAAATTCTAACTAAGTTAACTTTTTAGTGGTTTTTAGTAGATAAGTCATAGATTTAGTCTATGTTGTTATAAATAGATAATTTGAACCTATAAAATATTGATACGTATATAAATATTTATTAAATGTGTAACTTTTTACATTAATATTTCATAAAAGGGCTAAACCTTTTTTAAGGTGCAACAGTACTATTTTAGTAAGGTTAAGTGTAAAGTAATATCAAAAATAGTAATAGACACTTATTTAAATGTTTTAGAGACATTAAGCTGCAAATGATGCCTTTGAACCTAATTACTCTATTACTAAAACAAGTACACATTCATATCCAAATGAATCAATATACGTTTACTTAAAGCTATATTTAGCACATTCTAAGTACCTATTAGATAATTACTTATACTTAAAATTTAAATGTTTAGTTTTTCAAAATTTTATGTTCTCAAAATAGAAAATCAACATATAAGAAGAATAGAGGAGAAAGAATAAAAAGACACAACATAGTTTTAATACAGGGAAAGTGTGTTTGTTACCATTTTTTGTTTTGGTTATTGTAAAAAAAAGAACAAGCTAAAAAAAACTGCCTTTTCTTTCTTAAAAATAACAAACTACAACATGTTTTTCAAGAAAACAAATTTAACGTTTCTATTGTTTTCATAACATGTTTCTAAAATGAAAAAAAAAACAAAATTTTTAATTTCTCCTCTTTTGTATGTCTTTTTATTTCTATTCTTTCATCCTCCTCTGCCTTACTACCAACAGCTATGAATTTGCTTCTTCTCTTTTGAGTTGATTCATTTTTATTTTCTCATTCTTTATTTTAACCTTAGGTTCATTTCTCCTTTGTACAAAAACAAACTTTGCATTTTTTTGTTCTCTATTTGAACCACTAATCAATTGTTAAATTCAAGGTAGCATATTGGCTTGCAAACTCGACTAGAGAGACGTGAAACACTATTAGTTATCTTTCATGCTTTAGGTTTGTTAATTATATTCCAGAACAATTTGATTGACCTATGCTTGTATGTATTGTGGATGTTTATAAAGATGGAAACATTTGTGCAATTTTGGTCATAAAGGTTGATTTATGATTTTGATTATTTGTTTTGACTTTTAAAAGTGATCTTGAGAATAACATATAATTGTTAGTGCCACTCCCACCTTCTAAGCGTTAGCCTATGCCTATTTGAACTTATAATAATCACCAAGGACTCTCCATTTTCTTATGCATAAGATCTGCATTCATGTAATATGGATGTACTTGGATATCATTATATCCGTTTATTTACGAATATACATTTGTTCTTCATTTTAACCTGAACCATAGTTGTTGATGATTATTTTCATGACGCCCTTTTGAGATTATGAACATGTCAATGTTATTATTACCACTGGGACTGATTAAAAGCGGCTTTCTTATTGAAACACAATCAATCAAGGTTGGAGTCTCAAAAATTGGCTCTTTTTCCAAATGCTCTTCAATAGGGGAGGGAGAAAGGAATACCAAATGTGTCAATGAATTGGCAATTCAATTTTATTTCCATAGGCCTTTGGTTGGGAATCCATTTCTTTTTTCAATTCTAACTGTTGGTGGTTATATTGTTATTTACCATGCTTCTTAAATTTCATTATTGATCTTAATACTAGGATTTAGTTTCTTTCTCTTAAATTATTTTTGCTCATTTGGGATGGTAGTTTGGTAATATATGTCATTTTCAAACTCATAATTATTTTGATACTTGTCCTTGTTTTTCACTAGTGGCTAGAGTTTACTTTGTGAATTCGATCAACTATTATTTACATCGCATTTTTTTAGCAATTGTATAAGATGTTAGTTCAGGTCTATTTTGAAGACAATAAGATTAAAGTTTATGAGTGTTGTAGAGAACATCACCAACCTATAACATCATGACTTACTACAAGTTTGAATATCTCCAACATGGTTCTCTAAGATTTCTATCTAGCTAGAGAGCTTCATAATATAAAAGAAAAGGTAATTTGAAGAATTGCAAAGGTAACTGAGTTGACGAGTATTGAAGGACCTCGGAAATATTAGAAAGCATTGAAGTTTAAATTGTGGAATTATCAAGGATTTTAGCCTATTATCCCGTTAAGACATGACGCAGTAGTATAGTCATTAATATTCACATAGCAGTAAGTCACAAATGAAAAACAGTACAAGTGATCCCTTGTAAGATGGCAAGGCCTAGGAAATGAGTCACCACGTACGCCCACTTTAGGGAGAAAAGACCAATATAACAATTGAAAGTATAAACTCATTTGTAGGCCACCTTTGATGAGACTTTTATAAACAAAAAGAATAGAGCAACTGTAGACATTACAAGTTAAAGATGGTGGGTGATGAAGTGTTGTCTCATGACTCATGAGCAGTGATAGGGGCCAAGGGTAAATTATTTCTTATTTAGTTTGGAAGCATAAATTGTCGGCTTTGTCACATGGCTTGTCTCTCTCACTCTCGTGTTCTTATAAAGATAACAACGAAATAATATATATAAACGGAGATCATATCAGAATATATAATTTGAAACTTCTTGTTTAGCTCCTCATCTTCCAACTCCTCATTTAATCATCATCATTACGTAAAGTCATGTGGAGGTCGGTGATCATTGTTAATATTAATTACCCTCCAACCCCAAAATATTCAGTCACCAACCGTTGATTAATGTTATTGATTTGAAGAAATCACAAGTAATAGCAAATACAACAGGTACAGGACTAAATATAATTTAGTATAAGTTCCCTGCTGCCTTCATTCTAACTTTAGAAGGAATATCAACGTAAGGTCATTAGGTCAAGAAGATGTCACTTGGTCATGCATGCCTATTTACAGTATTTGTCTTGTCTTCAAGGGAGGTCGAAGCAAGAAATGATCTTTGAATATTTCCTATTTACTTTATATATGTTCTATCATAACAGAAAAAGGGGAATAAATTTCTGTTATTCAATTCAAAAAATATTATTTTAACTCACACCTGATGTTTTTCTCTAGTAGAGTGATGATATCCATTTTTATTGCCATGCTCTATTAGATACAATAAAAAAAGTAAAATAGAAATTATCTTTTAAAGAGAGGGCCCAAAAAGCTTGAACTGATAACGTGGTGGAAGTTATCAGTTTGAGCTAGATTATCCCTGAATTTAATGTGAGTTTTTCTATTTGGCTTGCTCCCCCACCGTTGTGATCGAATGTATTTTGATTTAAGCTCTTTTCTTTCTAAAAGGTAGAAAAGAATAACTTGATTGAAGTGTAATGATCATATGTCTATAATGCATTGTATGTCCTATAATAAGTCAGCCTTCATATAATTCATATAATGATAGATCTTTTAATATAATAGTTACATAGCATGTCAGTCTTTTTATGAGATAACCTTGTCCGCGAGCCTAAAGTTTTAATTTTTTACCGTAGTCCCTTCATTAAATTTGGCTTTACTAATGACTAAATCGACTTCTTTGAAACTCATTATATGACTAGCATTTGTCCAAAGGATCAAAACAGCTAATTATTAATGAAATTCCCTGTTGGCTCTCTATAAAATATTCATTGAAATGGGGGCTTTCATAAATATCGTAAGCTAAACCGGTGCTAACAAATAACCAACCTGAAATGAATATGGGGTATAATAATGCTATGAATGACCTAATATCGAATACTGTTAATAATATCGGCAAAAGAATGTTCTCCTATGCTTCTAAACATGCTGAGCTCCGTATAGTCTCGTACATTCAAAGGGGATTGATTTCAACTCAGTAGGCAAAAAGGACATATTTGAGGGAGTGATACTGATCACCTCATGTTGGAGATCCTGTGGTCATCTTGTATTTCATAAAAATTGAACGAGTGCAAGAGAAAAATAACGAATTTTGAACTTGAAAAGAGATAATATAATTATAATGTTAATCCCCTTTATAAAAAATAGAAGGTGAATCAATGAAGATTTCTTTTTGAATTCATCCTTGGAGTTGGACATACCATGTCTTTCCACCCAACTAAGTCATTACTCCTTCTCCCCACATACATTGTTTGGTAAACCATTTTCTACGTGCAATGTCTTTTAGAAAAAATAATTAAGGAATAATGAATTATTTCGTATCAATCTTTTTATTTTTCAATTAAGTTCCTAATATTTTTAAAATATAATTGCGCTGTGACTAAAAGAGGGACTTTGACACATAGTTCTTATTATTAATTGACAACCATCTTATTTTGATAGAAGGAACATTTCACACTTCACACTTCACCTTATATTTGAAAAAATTGGAACTTAATTGAAATTTTCAAAAGTTTGGCTAATAGTGTACAAAGTTTCAGAAAAAGTTTCTGCATTAAATCAATTGTTAACCGATTAACCATATATACATACTTAAAGCATCACACTCATTATTAGTCAATCACCTTTTGATAACTAGCGATGCCAATATCTACATTGATTTGGTTAGTTTAAGCGATTGGTTCTCTTGGTTTGGTCCATTGCAACTTCAATTTGTGGTTTTCAAAAGGAGTCTGTATGCCAATTCTAGGGTTGATCATTTCTCAAAGAAAAAGGAAAAATCAACGGTTGATCAATACCGTCTCTAACTTAAAGAATGAAGCCTTGGTCTTGTAGAGGCTATAAAGTTCCGCACAGACTGTCTTTCTCTAAGGCAATGGAAATATAGTCATTCCCGGGCCTGGGCATTGGCAGGCGCCCAGGGCCCACCTTCATTAGAGGCTCAGGGTACGAGGTTTTGTTTTTTTTTGGCTGGGTGAGAGAGTATTAAATGCCACAGATGACAGATCTTATATATTCTGCTTCTTAAAAATTAAAATACTGAGTTTATCGCTTATCTCTCCTGCGTAGGCTCCACAGTCCACTCTCAAATCTCAAATTCTCATTACTTCAAATATTGAGTCTACTCTTTCGTGGGCTCCACTCTCAATTCTATTTTTGGCACTTACAGATTTTTATCCGAAGGTTATTAGAACGTTTTTATTAATTCTCATTTAATAGTAGTTAGATAGAAATGGAAGATTCAAAATTTTTAGCATTATTATCTTTTGCAGTGACTTTCAACTTCTTAAAAAGCTTTTTGTGTTTACAATTTTTTTTGAAATATTTAGGTGTATTTTTTTCCAATTTTTTATTTTCGTTAACATATAAATTTAAAATGCTCAACTCAAAAATTAACAGCAAATAATTTCACAATTTTGATTTATAATAATTAAATAATACTATAAATAGTTTATATGATTATTTAATAATTTGTTGAATATTTGGACTATAAATTTAGTCACTTATATATAAATATTAATTTTTAATAATAAAAATATACTTATAAAATTTATGTATTTGAATATTAGTAATTTATTAGACCACTTTTTTTTTATTCACTTGGTGTAAAGCCTGTAAAATGTTAACAACGGCCCTTTACGTAGTCTAACTTGCAAGCAAGGTTTCAGGTACCCTTTAGGTCCACAAACTTTCACAAGAGTGAATGCCTGAGCAGCGGATAAGAGCAGATCGGTTGAAAGTGTGCTCATACTCCACTATGTAGATCTACTGACTGAAACAAAGATAGATGGGATTTTGCAGTCTCTCGTAACAAGTTAACGAAGAACCTCATATACACCTTGAGGGTTGTCAGAGCAATTGCATGCGTGCTTATGATAGGTTTTCACCATCCGCCGATATCATATCCTTCCAATATAACGTCACAGAGACACCAAATTTGGGTGTTATTCCAGATCTGCTGTGCCATAAGTTGGATGGCTGGAATCTTAAGGGCACAGCGGGCTGTGTTGTGCCCCAAATTTGGAGTTGGTAGATAATTTTTCTAATTATGGCTATGATAATAGGTTAATGGGAAATTCATTTTCAAAATTGATGTATTTATAATATCAAAAATTTTGTTTGTATTATGAATTTAGGACATAGGTAGCCATAGTCCTTATTCATATAATAAAAATTTATAAATTTTACTCAATTTTATAATTTTATTTTAAATTTTAAAAATGCAATAAAACTAATCTATTTTTTAATTTGTTTACATTTAAATTTTGGTTTTGTTATATAATTAACCACATCAACTAATCTATTTGTCATCTTCGCATGACGTGGTTCTAAGATACAACGTCTGAGAGAATTACTCATACGTTGTTGGTTGTTTGCCACTGGAATAAGAGTATGCCTGATCTTAGTTCTCTAGACCTTTTAGTGAACCAATTATATTTGTAGTCCAAGCAATAGTTTCATAACACTAGCTTGAGTATTGTACACAAGTTAAAATTTGAATGATCAGTCATATTCTCAAGTTTCTTACTCTAACTGGAGTTTCTCGTTCATTTTGTTATTTATTTATTTACTAAACTTCTTCTCTATCTTCATATTTGTTGTTAGATGTTAATAGTTCTTTTGGCTTTTGAGTTAAAATAAAAAGACATTAATACAACTTGAGTTTTCGAATGGCGCCCTTTCATTCCTCATGTTCTTTGGGGAAGAATTTAATGGCTTCATTGCTCTTTGCAGTACTATGTCACAAGTAGACAGGAGACTGTCAATATCTGTAGGCGATGGGTATGGGAATGGACATGTGATGCTGTATTTCCTTAGAGGAGCCCGGCTGCTATTTCTGAGATGGATGAGTTCTGCCATGCTCTTGGAAGAAAGAAACCAATCCGTAGTATCTTAATTGCAAACAATGGGATGGCCGCCGTCAAGTTAGTTCATACTTAGCACTAGAACATAGGCTTACGAGACGTTTGGCAGAGAGAACGCTATCCTGTTAGTTGTCACGGCTACTCCGGAAAATATAAGGATCATTGCAGAGCATATATATCGGAATTGGCGATCAATTGTGGAAGTTCATGGCTTGGTTTCAGCGGGAGGCGATGCCTTTGCTCTTCAATGGAGTTTGGAAGAATTTAGAGTTATAAGTATTTTAAGAATACTTTGGGGGTTTTAGTTTTTTTAAATATTTAATGTGACATAATAACGAGAAGTGAATAATAACTACATATCAATCGTCATATCTATATGTATCTTGTCCAAACTCATTATCACCTATATACTTAATGAAGTTAAGGTCATTCTATATCAATTTTTGTTCGAATCGATCTCGCTTAACTCGAAGTCAATGAGTTTAGTCTGAATTGACCTAACTTTTAGCTAAATTCATTTTTTTTACTCATTATCACCTATATACTTAATGATATTAGGTCATTCTATATCAATTTTTTTCCAAATCGATCTGGCTTAACTCGAAGTCAATGAGTTTAGTCTAAATTGACCTAACTTTTAGCTAAATTCAATTTTTTTTTGAGCTTTGTGTCAGGTTTGAGTCCGAATCCAAACTAAAACTTGACTATGTCAAATAAAACAACATCGTTCTAAATAAAACAAAGTAGTTTTAAGTTTTAAATTAAAAAATGAATTGAGTTTATCCCACTAGAATTTGGGCCATTCAAGCCTAATTAAACTCGAGTGCGGGCTGTGAGCTTTAAACTTGGATTTGAACATAAACTATTAAATCGAATGCCAAGCCTAATATTTAGCTTACCTTTCCTTTTTCTACTTTTCAGTACATTGGAAAGAGTAAATATGTAAAAAATATTTCTCTTTATATATTCATAAGTAATTTAATTATAATAAATATACGCTCAAATAAATAGATAAGTGCTCCAATCACCAATTTTTTTAATTATTCTCTAATTTTTGTAATTTTGAAATATACGTTTCTATGTAAAATTTGTAGGAGAATTTCAATGTTGAGTTCCATTAAATAAGCTTCTACTAGTTAGTCATGTATGGCAGTTGGACCCTTATCCTAAATAATATAACTTTTCTCCTAAGTCTTGATAAAATCTTATTTCTTTAACGTGGAATATATATTTTTTGGAACTGACATTACAACAAAGGCATCCTTGCGACGAAACAAAATTTGTCGCGAAAAGAAAACATATTGCAACGTTTAAAAATATTCGGCACTAAAATAAACCATTTAGTGATGAAATCAGAAAGCGTCACACAAGGAAAAACCTTTAGCGATGTACAGAGAAAATCGACGCCGAATCATCCACAATGGGTGATATTTTTGAGAATCGTTGCGAAATAATGCAATGGCGACGAATTCTTAAAACGTCACCATAACTTGTCAAACATTTGGCGACGACTCATGCAGAATCGTCAGTAAATGTTATATATTTTGCGACGATACCATAAAGCATCACTAAAAGGCTAATATTTGGAAACGAAATTTCTATTTCGTCACAAAAGCCTATACATTCAGCGATGGTTTATGTTAATCATCAATAAATGTCAAACATTCAGCAATGATTTTTACAAATCATCACAAAATGTTGCACATTCCGTGACGAATTATTAAAAACGTCGCTAAATGTTTACATTTGGTGATGATTTTTATAAATAAACACCAAATGATTGATATTTTCATAAATTATTAAACTAAAATATTTATAATCTATCATAGTTAATATATGTTTTATTGGAGATTTATTTTGAATGTTTACAACATATTATTAAAAAAACTCACAATATATTCTTAGGTATTAAACAGTAGTATTAATTAATTATTAGTATTTACTAACATTGCAAAAATAATTTATAAAAATTTTAATTATTTTATCAATATAATAATATGATATACGTCACAAAACAAACTTTGAATTAGAAGTTATCCAATTCATACAGTCATAGAACTAGAACAATAACAGTCAACATTCAATAGTACGCAACTTGACCCCTAAGTAGTAGATATGTTGTTTGACAAATTATTACAAATACAACAATAAATAAACTTTAAAGCTGAGTTCAGTTGATTGACTCACTAACTGATAATAATATAATTATTTATTCGGATTCCAAGTAACATGAGAGTCGGTAAAGGTAAATGAGTCCTCGATGTTTGGATTCTCCAGAAGGGTCCTTGCATATTCGAACGCACGAATTGAAACAGTAACAGTTCTTCCCTCAAGTGTAAGGTTTTTCACACCCTCTTGCAACAACTTTTCTGATATAGCTAAATTTGAAGAGGAACCAGTGAATTGGTCACTAGATTTAGTACCTAAAATACAATCAATATAGAAGTTAGATATTGTCATATTAGTAAATCGTTAAATGAACTAAAATTGGAGTCACATGCATACGTGCATGAGCAAACGAAGTATTCGGATTTGACAAATTTTTCAAATCAATCGATTTTCCTAATCCTTCACAGATTGTTGTGACATCGTTCCCGCCTCCACGGGCATACATGTCACATTTGAGACTGAAGGAAGCTTCAAACAACATATAGTATAAACCATCAAATGTGAATATATATAATAGCTTCAAAAAAGGAAATGAGAAGTATATAATAAGGGAAGTGACGTTGTTCGGATAATACTAAACACCTTGAAGTAGAAGATCAGCTATGGAAGGCATACGATGATTATTATATAAAGTGGAGATTTCTTTTTCAGTGTTGGTTTTCTCAGCAGGGACAATTTTGCTACATTCCTCCCAACGGAATCGTTTTCTCAGCAGGAACAATTTTGTTACATTCCTCCCAATGGAATGAATTAGGGCCATCGGGAACTAGTCTCTATGTTGACATTCCTTCATTAATAATTTTAAGAGGTAAATTCTTTAATAGTCGATTTAGAATAAAATGATTATATGTTTAACCCTAATTTCGATGACAATTGAAACTAGTCAGGTTTAGCACTTATACATCTTCAATGTGCCTAATGATACGAAAGTGACACTTAATTTCAATTTCAAAAATTTATTGTGTAACTTGTATCTAAAAAAAATTTAGAATTTAAAGTAGAATAGACATGACTATATTTCTCTATATAACTATTAACAGAAATGAAAAAAATGAAAAACTCTTGAAACAATTTCAAGAGTAAACAGAAACAAAGCTTTCATTAGATTAAACATTAAACGTTGGTGGGAAGATAGACATAAAGAAATAACAAAGATAGACAGTAAATGGTGGCAGGATGTATATGGTAAAAACAAACTATTAAAATTTAAAGTATTGCTAGGATAGAAGACGACTATTTTTTAACAGTACTAGTTACCGAAATTGATTACATTTAATTTCAAATTCAAATAAAAAATGGAGTGGATAGCACTGTTAATGGATTGCCTAGAGTATAACACTTTTCAATTACAAATCGTTACAGAAATATCATCGAACACCTTAGTGACATGATAAACTCATCCCAAGATTCAAATGCAAATCATATGTTTTCCCTTCCATAACTAACATTAACATATTTCATGCTACTTTCATTCACAAACAACCTAAAACCATCTAGAAGCAACTTTAGAAAATTTGGTAACAGTGAGGTACAGTAAATCGATTTGACTCCGAAAACTAGCTGAGCAAAATCCAAACTCTCCAATGACAATGTGCAAATAACACAATACAAAGAAATCAAACAACAAATACAAAACACAAAGAAATCAACTTTAACACCACAGAAAACACCCTATATACATATCTACACAAAGAATGTCTAGATCTACCATAGAAGGATAAAAACCACAACTTTATCACAGAAACAATGGTAAAATACTTTTTTCTTTCTTCCATTGTCTCAAGAGCCAAATGCAAACATCACAGGAAAATAGGAGAAAATCGATCGACGAGATACTAAAACTTGTGACAACGTTCGAAGATTGACAAGCAAAGAGTCGATCTAGTCAGTAATAGATTTAGAAATGAAGACCACAACTGAAAATATAACAGATAGTAAAAAAAGTGGAAGGATTGCATATCGTGTTTTGATCAAGTCAATGGCTTTAATACGTGGGTAAGATGTCAGAGATTGCTGGTTTTGGGAAGACTTGATGGAGACTACAGAGGAAGAATTGATTAGAAATAAAGGTAAAGGTTTTTTAAGAACAATAAAGAACACAACTCCAAACAATAAAGAAGTAAAGAAAATTCTTGGGTTTTGGTGACATTTTACAAAATTCGTAGCAAAATGATACTTTTAAGTGACAAAAATATCCATCGTCGATAAAACAAACAATTTTCGCAACGATTTATAGATTCATAGCAAATTGTTGTACATTTGGCGATGGTAAGAAGTATTTTGTAGCCAAAGCATAGACTTGTGCGACAAATATTAGTTTCATCGTAAAATGAATGACATTAGAATAATGTATTGATGACGGTTATAAAATATCGTAGCTTAAGTTTTGCAATTTACGATGAATCATCATTTTGTCGTTGAATGTTACAACGGTCAAAAAAAATTTAGGTGGGACGATGTCGTTTGTCTAACCTTCCTTAATTAAAATACAAACTCACCCCCTCCCTACCTCTCCTTCATTTCTGAGTTTTCTCTCCTCCATTTTTGCGATTTTTCTCTATCTTTCTTCAATCAATCTTCTCGTGTTCTTCTCGAACTTTCTGTTATTTTCTTCCCCCCAACTATCATCTAGTGGAGTTGAGCTCAACTAGCTAGTTAGTTTTTTGTCATTTCTTGTGGGTTTGTTTTTCAATGTCATGAATATACCAAATCTTGTGGGTTTAGTTGTTATGGTTGAACAGATTTGTTGAGTTATTTGCATGGATTGGGCCTTTTTATTATTGGGTTTCTATTTAATTATGATAATGATAGTGAAGAAAGGGAGGAGAAGTTGTGAATCCATGGTGAAACATGTGGTGTATATTCTGCTTGGAAGTTGTTCGATGAAAGTCCTACTTAGGTTTCTATTTAATGGAAGTTGTATGTTCTGTAAGGCCCCAAATTGTACCCTAGTTGGAATGTTTCAATGAACATATATTCGATATGACTTAATTATGTTTTTAAAGAATCATACTTGGAATTAAATTGGCATCTTAGAGATTTAAGGTATTAATGTTGACCCTAGGGTCTCAGAAAATATGTTATGGATACTTTACATAAGGTTTAGGTGAAGATTTAGTGATAAGAAGGCTTGAAAGTACT
>JAOTAY010000002.1:18794636-18809641 GCA_025629805.1 Erythroxylum baracoense
ATCCCGTTAGGCAACGGGAGTATGCCTATTGCATGCAAGTGAGAGATAGAGGTCAGGATTAGTTCGCGTCTACATTGTATTTCTTTATTTTATATTGAATTGTATATTCTGTAAATTTTTGTATCATTTGTAATTAAATATTACAGTATGTAATAATTTTTAGAATTAAAAATGTTTTGTATTTGTAATGAGCCCAAATGGCTATTGAAAAGTCTGTTGATTGTATTGTTATGTTTGAAAAAGTTTGCGAATAGAGTGGGCCAGATTTGATAATCAATTAAAAAAAATTTGTACTAAAATTTGAATGATCGAGTGCTATAACATGCCACCCTCGCGGGGTACGAACTCGGATATTCCTCATGATGTCAGGTACATGTGTTGCGGGAGTGAGGTGTTACATTATCTCACTGAAATTGATGAACACAATAATGATGGGAAAAAGACTCTGGGAATTATTGATTGAAAAGCAATCTCTTTGGTGTAAGTGGGTCGCTGGTATATTCATAAAGGAAAGAAGCATTTGGAGTATTAAAATCAAACTTGCATCTTCATACACATAAAATTTTCACTATGATGGGGAATGGTAAACTGACCAGTTTTTGGTTTGACAACTGACTATCATGTGGCTCTTTAATCAACCTACAAGGGATAGATTGTTTTAGAACTGCTCTCGACTAGAACATAATAGTTGAGGATGCTTTAAGGGATAGAACAATTTTTATACAAAACGAAGTTTCTATTTCTATATATCATAAGCTTCATCAAACTAACCTGCTTAGAGGAAAGGATAGAACTATCTAGAAGCACTCCAGAAATGGGAATTTAGCCAACCAATCTTGTAGGAATCTCCTACAAAAGTACCTTGACATAATTCCCTGTACCAGAGTGGTTAGAACCAAGCATTGCCATCCTCGAGCTACATTCACATTGTGGAAAGCCTTTAAGGAAAAATTGCCAACAATAGACAAGTTGAAGTGTTTTCTCAATATAGCTAACTAATGTATCCTTTGTCAGATGGCTGAGGAAAGTTATGAACATTTATTCTTGAATGAGAGTTTGTCAATACCATCTGGAGGGCGACACTACACAGATGTTACAAGATGAATATTCCTAATCATTGGAACACTTTCAAGGCTTGGTGTGGTCAATTTGCACTTTCGGATGATCCTATCAGGTGGTACTTTTGCATTGCTCTCTCTTTTATTGTCAAGACTATCTGGGATAAGAGGAACTTTCAAATTTTTCAAAATAGAAGCTTATCTAAGGAGCAGTTTCAAAATAATATATTTCTATAAATCAGAAGTCATGTTAACCTGCACAAACTAAATTTCCACAGCTACGAATATTGGCTCAGAATGTGGAATATTTAATTCCTATCATGGCTAGGAAGGTAGCACTTTTTGTCTAATGTAACTCATTTTGCATTAACAAATATGTACTGTTCTTTGTAGTTTGCTTGTAACTCTTGTTTTGCCTTTAATAGCCAAATTCATTACAATTCCTAAAAAAAATCTATTAAACAAAGATACGATTCATACCTAAATATGTAGCTAAATGGTCCGCAAAAGGAAATTAAGTAGCTTGACGGTCGTATATATGTCTGTGAGCTACGGAATGGACCGGTTGGAACAAAGCTAATTACTACGCATACCTATAAAGCAAATGATAATTAAATCATCAAAGCTAGCTAGTTTAAGAATTAACATTCGAATTTGATATGATAGCTACGATGTAGGAAAGTATTTTTATGCACTAGAGTTCAAGTTCTACAAGATTAGAAATTGAGAAATTTTCACATGGAAGAAAAATAATTTTAACTTGTATATGTTTCGTTCAATATTATAAGGTTGCTATCACAATTGTATATAATATCGCCTGTATCATTTAGTGATATGAACTATTACTCTCATCTCATCAAAAAGGTTTATTCTAAACTTGTAATCCGCTTTGGATTTTGATTAGTTACAACAACTTAGTCATCATCATCAATTTTTCGTCAACATCTAAGAGGGTTCGTGGCTGGTTTGTGCTTTGCCACAAAAGGGGGTTCTGATTACGGGCAAGTACTCAGATATCAATAATACAACCGATGTGTTTACATGTCTGTCTTCTTTTCATTCATTCGAGGGCCAGCAAAGTAAAGAAGAGGGAGAGTGAGAGAGAGATTCCTCTCCAGCTAAAAAAAGAACAACCTGCCCTGCTAGCTAATGATTGGTGTTTTCTTTTTTCTTCTTACCAATGCATGCAACAACACTTACCTTTCTTATCCGTCACTCCACCATCTTATGCCAGGAGGAGTGAAGAATCAATTCAAATATGATGGACATGGAGATAAATATGGTAGCCTTATAGGTAAATGTATTTTCAACCAACTGAAAATTCCCGTGTGTAGGAGGAGGACTTGCCTCGATGCTCTCTCCGGCATATAATACAAGTTAATGATAAGTTAAATGACAGTATAGTTAGCAGAGTTTGCAATTAACACATTGCAAGTAGGGAAGTTATGGATACCAGAAGGCGTGTCCGTGTCATGGTCAGGTCACCCCTCGTGGCATAGTTACCACAAAGTAATGCTCCTCACAAGGCCTTGTATGGCAGACTCCAACCCTTCCATGTTCCCAAACGTATACATAAATATATGTCAAAATCCCTTTAGACTGAATGAATTAGATGAGGAAGGAAATTGGAAGTTTTCAAGTTTTGGAATTGAATGTAAATCTCTTATTCTTGAAGGACTAGACTAAGTAATTTAGCATGTGCAGACTAATCTGAAAGTGTCCCTACCACTTCCCCACCTCTATATAATCCACCACGCTCCTCCCCTTCCTTCTAGCTCAACCTTAACTTGATTCTTCACGCCAACTCTTCCTCTTTCTGTCGTACGTAACTTGCTCTCTACTAACCTGTTATCTACATGTTCTAAGCTAAAGTGCCCTTTTTCCTTCAATTGCTGAAGCCCCACTCGATCATATATTACACCAACTGAACATGTGTACCTCCTCTAAGGCAAAAGTCAGCACAGATGGCGTTGAGATTCCTCCGGGAGCACCTTGCAGGATCAATGGCCGCCCTGTCCTTCAACCTATTCCAACCATGGAAAGACGCAATTCCTTAAAGAAACTATCAAACAAATCTCCACCGTCTCCACCACCATTACCACCACCGACTTTGTCACCAAAGTCCAGGTCCCCAAGACTGCCTGCTGTCAGGAGAGGAAGTGACTCTTCTAATACCTTAATGAATTCTAGTTCTGATAAAGTATCCCTCCCCATCCCAAGAACTAATAATAGTAATAACAATAATTCAAAGACTGCAACTTTGGACAGGAAGAAGTCTAAAAGCTTCAAGGAAAGCATCACTAGTACTGTTGGCAATAATATTGGATTTGTTCTTTCTTCATCCTCTTCTTCTATAGAAGCATCTTTGAGTTATTCTTCGTCTTTGATAATGGAATCCCCTGGAAGTATTGCTGCTGTGAGAAGAGAACAAATGGCACTTCAACACGCTCAGAGAAAGATGAAAATTGCTCACTATGGACGATCCAAGTCGGCCAAGTTTGAATCCAAGGTCGTCCCGATTGACACATCTTCAATTACGTCAACGGCCAAGCCCGAAGAGGAAGATCAGAGAAGATGCAGTTTTATTACATCAAATTCAGGTAACATTAAAGAACCCAAATTTCCTTCAGCTCTATGATGTTCAAATATATCTATAAATTTTTAGCCACACACAGAGAGAGAGAGAGTACACGGGTGTGCAAACTGCAAGGTGAAGTAGCTTGAGAAAAATAAGATGGGCCAAAATTTAGTAGGGATTTTCTTGTATGTATTCAGAGACATGAGAGATAAACTTTTGGCCTAACAGTTATCCATTTTCATGTGCACAGATCCCATCTATATTGCTTACCATGATGAAGAATGGGGAGTTCCTGTCCATGATGATAAGTAAGTCTCTGTCTAACACACTGGTTTACACACGATTAGTACTAAATTATCCATGTGATAAACTTTTCATACTTCTGAACATATATCGCACAGGATGTTGTTTGAATTGCTAGTTCTAAGTGGGGCTCAGGTTGGCTCAGATTGGACTTCCATTTTGAAGAAACGTCAAGATTTCAGGTGGGTTGTATCACTTTAAATCTAAAGGCTTTCCCTGGACTTAATTCCTCTATTTTATACTATGACTGCTGAAATTCAAGCTTAGATTCGAGATTGTTGGTCTTTTCTGCAGGAATGCATTTTCGGGGTTTGATGCAGAAACTGTGGCCAACATGACTGAAAAACAAATGACGTCAATCAGCACAGAATATGGGATTGATATGAGCAGAGTTCGAGGTGTCGTCGACAACTCTAACAGAATTCTCGAGGTAATCATTTCTAAACAGCAAAATTCACTAATCTTTTCTTATTTTTTGTATTTTCATTTAGCATTTTAATATTCGATTAGGTTCAAACTTCAAAAGAACCTCTTTTTGTTTTGTTATTAGGCTAAAAAGAACCATTTTTAATGTCAAAAAGATCAAGAAAAGATGCAAACAAGGACTTGATTTTCCAAATTTATATTATATCTGTTTCTTTCCTCTTATTTGGGAAAGATTGTTGACGACCAGGCTCCAGACGCTTTCCTCTATTTGAATTCCAGCTTCACTGTTTGTGTAGTAGTAGCCAATTACGACTATATAAAATGTGTTCTTACGAAAGGTCGTAATTTCAGATCAAGAAAGAGTTTGGATCATTTGACAAATATGTATGGGCGTTTGTGAACAATAAGCCCATCTCCACACAGTACAAATTTGGACACAAGGTACCAGTGAAGACATCAAAATCAGAAACAATAAGCAAAGACATGGTGAGGAGAGGCTTCAGGTTCGCAGGTCCCACCGTGGTTCACTCATTCATGCAAGCTGCTGGCTTAACCAATGACCATCTCATCTCTTGCCACAGACATCTTCCGTGCACCTTGATGGCTTCTCGCCGTTCCACAAGCAACTCGATAGTAACAAACTAAAGATTAACATCAAAAAGGAGGAAACATTAGCAAAAACAATAACTATGAAGCTTGTGACATGTTTATAGTGTTTACTATTACAGATGGGGATGAAAAAAAAAGGCGAAAAAAGGTTTGTGACTTGGTGAGCAATTTCTTCTTTTTTTCTTTTTTTCTTTTTTTTCTTTGGTGGGCTCTTAACATAGTTTGCGTGTGAAGAAATATTATAGGTTAGTATTAATAGAAAAGGGATTAAGGGATGAATATGGTGTTGTGGTGTAGGAGACAGAGAGCATGTGCAACTGAGGGCAAAAGGCATGTGTATGTTGTCAGATGCTGCTTTTATTCCATGTGATCATCACCTTTCACTAATGTAATGCATTATTTGGAGGTTTTGCGTTCCTTTAACTGGTTTTGTGTGTGAGAGAGAGATGCTGAGGAGGTGGTGGGTAGTAGGACCACATCCTACTGTTATGTCAGTTCTATCATTATTCCCAAATGCAGTCATTTATCTGTCACTGCTTTTGGTATGGCAGTAGGTTTCTGGGTGTAAATGTAAAGTATTTTCCAACCCTACGAAGGTTTCTACGGGGAGGGTGTGGAGGAATATTTATACTCCAACCCCGAAATGTATCTTTTGCTTTTCTTGTGATATTTCTGAGTGATGTTTCGAGACATTTTCCACGTGCTTTGATCACAAAGTTTGATATAATATACTTATCTATTCCTTTTCTTCTACGTAGTTAAAAAGATGATAAAGTATCTTCCCCATGTGCCAACTTTCTCTTTCAGATACCATCCAGCTCGGTGTACATTAACTTGACAACTTCTCTTCGCTGTACTGGAGAAAACAAAATCAAAACAAGGGTCTCTCTGATATACTGTATATATGAGTGAATGAATGCTTAAACTTTCTGTATTTTCAGAACGCGATATGTGTACAATCTCAGTCGTAGTCGGTAGCTTTGAAGGTGCTAGCTAGTTGTAATTAAATGAAGAGTATTTTTTTAAGAAACTTTAAATATAAATATTTTCAAATAATTTTTATTTTAAATTTAGGAAATTAAGTTTAAAATTTATACCTTTTTTTAGAAATTGAAAACAATTTATTTCAAAAGGTAACCAACAGAAATGCTAATCACAATATTGTATAGTAGAACTCAAGCTGCCAACAACACCACAGATAAGTAACTCTTAAAGCTTGTTAATTTCAAGTTTTTTATTATTATGTCATTAATTCCACTCACCATGTCTTTACTTAGTAGATTTTCTCTGGTACAATCGCTTGTGAACACCCTTTGATTACTTAATTTCTAGATCCAATAAATGGTGTAAGTAAACATAGTTGAAATTACTAAGAACTCTGCATACTGAGGCTTCTTATGTTGCATATGGATATCACAATATTATTCCATTTGTAAGTGCTGCATTGGAGGTTGAATGTATCAAGCATTTGTCACAATATTTTTCCTTTTGTAAGTGTTGCATTGGAGGTTGAAAGTATCAAGCATTTGCCTGTAAATTATGGTAGTGAAGTAGCAATAAAAAAAAACAAATTATCAACGGATCCATTTTTCTGGTAACAAAGCACATAAGTAGAGCTTAAATTAACCATTTTGCTTAGCCTATCCTTGGTACTTAGTTTCTCGTGATAGCTAGCCAAATTATAAAAGAGACGAGAATTCTAGACTAATGACCTCCGAGAGAATAGATTTTGTGGGTTTTGAATATCCCAAGAGAGGAGCACTTAATAAAAGCTTTTATAACTATGCCTTATCTAATAATTATAATGGTCTTCTTCCTCCTAGTTTGGTTGATAAGCAGGCATGCTACTAAGAATAGCTGAGAACACTTTTAAGTTTCGGGCATTCTGGGACCAATTGCTCTCATATGTAATCAAATTGACCTTAGCATTGTCAGGAATTATATTCCTCATGTTGTATATAGTTATTCACCAAGTGTAAAGACCAAAATCATACTATTAGATCATACCAAAACTAATACCATTTTCAATTTTGGTTTTGAAACAATTCCTCAATTTTCCTCTTAAATCTAGAATTTGCTTCAAAGTTCGAGATATTGATTGCTTGGCTTTGATTTTCCATAGGCATTGGCCTTTAAAGAAAGTTGAATTAACCTACTTTACCTAAAAAGACTAATTGTGAACTAACAACTTTCATAGTTTCTTTTACAATAAAATTATATTAATAACTTTTATATATTTTATGCCCAGGTCATCTTTTAACTTATAGATAGATACATGAGCCCATTTCATTTTAGTTCCTAAGCACTTCCCTTCTTTTCCCTTCCATACATATTCTCTTAAAAAGAAGGTTTCACAAATCTACCTTACTAAAAGAAAGTCAATGTCCTCGTCGATAGCTAATGTGTTGAATCTCTTTAACATGTTTTTCCTTGGCTACTTATTCCTAAAGTTGACAAATCCATCACCTTTTTCCCTGCAAAAGTTTAACAAAACATGTTGGGTGTACCAAAATCACACAGTCATGTGTGCCATTACATCAAGATTTTGTAATGGCAGCCCCTGCTACCAACTGTAAAATTTTAATAGACAACAAACCTCTTTGCTGTAGATGGAACAATTAAAGATGGTACTACAAGTCTATTTGCAGCCCCTTATCATCACGAAAGGAAGTTTATATGAGTCCCTCCTCCTCATATTTACTTATTAAAGGTCCTAGAAATCCCACTTCCAGGTGCCTTTTCTACCACCAAATGAATTGTAACTATTTCACTATTGTCCTCCTCCTCGCTCAGTAATGGATTCAACTTCATTTTCCTTAGACATTCCCTTGCATAATGTAGTCTACTATATAAAAAGTAAATAACTTGTTGTTGAGTAAAATTTTAAGAGGATCGTACATTTCTAACTTTCTTATTTTGCCCAACGAAATTTTGTCCAACAGTTTTTCCACACCCATTACCGCTGGAAACTTTTTTTGTCTTTATTTGATAGTAAATCCACCAACTAATCAGTAACAATAATAGCACTTGAGAGGTCTTAAACGCCTTGCCTTTGTAATTCACTTTGTGCCCAAGATTGAAGTCCCAATAGGAAATTGAATAGCTTGTATTCTTCCGACATATTATGAATATTCAGCATCAAAGAGCTGAACACCTTGACATAATTTCAAACTATTCCATCATGCTGTAATTTTCTCAAGGCTTCCCTTGTTGTCCAAGAGGTGTTACAATGCAAGAACTGGTCCTTTAGCTCCTGCACTAGCCCATTCCATGCATCAAGTCATGGATGAGCCATATTTAGATCATTGTACAACACTATAACTTGGCTTCTAGCATCACTTTATCTCCTTCCAACACCCTTATTGCAAGAAAATATTGCTCCAAGTCCCATAGGAAGTTCTCCAACATCTTAGCATCTCTAACAACATCAAAATGCTTTAGTTTTAAGACTTTAAACCTTGCCAAACTCCCTCTACTGTGTTGGACATATTTGGTGCGAAGAAGTTCCAATGCATCTTCCATAACTGATACTCTCCTATTTGTCTCTCCCAAAATTTCATCTTATTATTTATGGATGTGTTCCAATGCCTTAGTTATTGAATCCAATTGAGCAGCTATGGTGAATCCCTTTTTTGCTAGAATTGGTCCAAGAATTTGCTCCAACCGAGCCATCATTTCCCTCAATAGGTCTATATTTCTACTCACTATTTATCTCTTACTTTCCCTCGCACACCTTTCTCTGGTACCAACTGTCACAGGGTTTTTTTAGGCTAGACAGTTGCCTTCAAATTTCTCATGTCATAACTTAGTCCCTTAACTAAGTTCTCAGTGAAATTTCACTAAACAACTTAAGTGCACTTCACTTATTCAATTTGTTAAATAACTTCTAGACACTCCAAGCACTTCGTCAAATAGGTGTTAAGCCCTTCAATTTCCACTCTTTAGAGGCTTATAAAACTCTCTTTGAAATGTTAACATGTTGGAATAAGGTCTAGAAATGCATAAACACAAACATAACCAAATCTGGACAATTGATCGTGTAAAAGTATCACTTTACTGTTTTGAGACATTTTGTCGAACAAGTCCTATACCTTTGGTTTTCTAGTGTTTTTGGGAAGTAAACAACAATGAATTAGATCATATATATGAAACAAATTTTTATTGATGTCTCATAAAAAAGGTTACACGGAATGAGGGCTAGAAAGACGCAAAATCTACCACATTTTCTAGCCTACAACACACATATATAAAAGCAACAAATTTGGATAAGTTCCAATAGTTTTTTAACCAACCATCTTATCTTTTCATGCTAACTTATCCTAATTTCAAATTTGCAAATGTTTGAAACATTATGACCCATTCAAACATTCAAATTAGGACAAATAACCTACAACTAACTTAACTGACAAACCGATATAATAGAAAGTAACTGCCATTCCATAACTGCCATTTTGTAACTATCATGACCAGAATCTAAAGTGGTCTTTAGCTTGTATCGAACCCATTCCATGATTATTTCAATTCCGAATATGGTTGTATTTTGTCAAAATGGACATCTTGCATACTTTCCAACTTTTTAGTGACTTAGCAATTTTTTGGACAACTTTATTGCATCAACTTCTTGCCAAAACATGCTACCGTCATACCGTCAAATTTGTGCAACATTGGTGTTTACCAAACACCAAAAATAAGGTCTCACACTTACTATGATACCTAAATTAGTTTAAGTTGTCAATGTTTATGACAATCAACCTAATCAAGACCTATAAAAATAAAATAGAGATAGAGGGAAAAAGGATCTACCTTTTTAGGTCCCTTGACTGCTTTAAAAGGTATTGTTGGCTCCTTATTTATAATAATGTTATATGTAAGAGTTGTTATGAATTGATTTAATCAAACTGATAAACTTGTCAAAAAAAGCCCTAAACTTTCATAATATTAAGTATAAAGGACCAATTCATGGTACCAAGTTATAGATGTCTATTTTCAAGGCATAACTCGTTATCCCTCTTCTTTTACAGTAATTTTTAAACAGATATTGAGTTATGAGGATGGTTTCACTTATGTTTCACCTTAGAATGAAGACTTAGTTATTTAGGAAAGAGGAAAGCTACCTTTTATTAACCAAGCACCTATCTAACTTTTCCCTTAGCACCGATTTGCCTAATTGATTATTTCACCATGTAATTGAATCTTATATCAGTTAGGTTTGTTTTATTAATGTACTTAGTGAAGTCATTATAGGGATTAATCTTCCACTTCCTAACCAAGTAAAGCACTGCTAAAGTGACCAAGTAGCAGTCATGGATTAGTAGGGTTTGAGTTTAGGTTATCAAGATCTTCCTAAAGTTTCTTCCTTATTAAACCCGATTGGGTAACATACACCAATGTAATATTGAGTATTATATTTACTCGACTTATTATTAACCAACAATATAAGAATTGGTCTAAGTAATAAGTTTGGTAGAGAACAATTTTATTTGGATTAAAACAGCAATTGGTCTAAGCAATAAGTCTAGTAGAAAGCAATCTTGTTTGGATTAAAAAGGCAATTCTTCCATTAAATTAGCATCCGTGGTTGTTTATAATTGTCCATCCCTTACTTACAAATTATAATCCCTCTTTGAATGTCATGACTTTTATTTTGGTCTCTAATAGACTAACAAATTTTGGTTTTTTTGTATAATAGATAATCCTAAAGGATTTGCTACATTTTGGCATTATTTAACCCTTTCATGTTCCAATCAATTAAGGACATTGGTTGGAAATAAAAAGAGCTGCCCAGGTTTTACTTCTTGTGTTTCCTCCTTAGATTCTTTTTAGCATTAGTAGTTTTCCCTCCAAATGCTACTACAGTCCCCTAACAAAATTTGGTTTTTTTTTTGTATAATAGATAGTCCTAAAGAATTTCGTTGCTTTTTGGCATTATTTAACCCTTTCATGTTCCAAGCAATTAAGGACATTGGTTGGAAATAAAAGAGCTGCCCAGGTTTTTCTTCTTAGGCTTCCTCCCTATATTCTTTTTAGCATTGTTAGTTTTTCCTCCAAATGATACTATAGTCCCCTAAAGTGTTATAGAAACAACATTGCTGAGGTTAGATCTTACATCTTCTTAGTTTTGAACATGTGTACTCTTTGAGGCTTTAGGAGAGATTGGAGATTCATACTCATTTCTCTCCTTAGTTATGGTTGAACATTTTGTTTTCACATTTAAGCATAAAGCTATGCTATCATCCTTTTTGTTAAAACTAGATCCTCACGCTCTAATATGTCTCCTATTTATGAGGCTTCGGGAATTTTTTAAGCAAAACATCTTCTCTAGTGTTGTTGTCCTCCTTTACCGTCAGCATAATACCATATCTAGATCATTTTCCTCTAAGCTTCCATTCTTTCCTTTTTTTATAAGAGGTAGATGGCTTCCATTATAGTTTAATTGGATTTTAGCTACTATCATATTTCTATCTTCATCCAACTTTAACAAAATTTAACACCTCTAGCTAGGAGCTCCTTTCCCACTTTCAATTCTATACAAATACTTGTATATCTAATTCTCTTTATTCCTATCATATAGTCATCAGGCATATAGACTTACTCAGTAGATTAATCCAATGTTGTCCAATATTTGAGTCTTATGTTACGAAAATTAACCCATATAAGAATGTGTTTATGTTTAATGTTTTAAAAATTCATATTAGGCCACCATTTCTAAATAAAAATTGGTTTCTTATTTAAGTGTCAGAGGCCTGATTCCAACACCTTAATTATGTTATATTCAAAGTTAACTCTAAACGAAAACATGGCATCTTCATTTATAAGAACCTCCCATAACCTTGATTTTTTTAAAAAGAATAGAAAGCCCAACTTTACATTAGTGGAAAGGGAGGACTTTTTTTATTAAATAGCTGATTAATATGAATTGTCACTTCATTACTCTAGCCTATAGAACTTTTATTGGTGTTTAAACTAGGTTATTGGTTTTAGATGGCGTGAATATCAGCTTGTCAAAAAACGTAATTAACAATATATTGACTTATTTAGAGTAGTAGCTTTAGGATTAATATTGTCTTTATCCAACTAATCATTTAAATTTAAAGTAAAAGCCAGGTTGGAAGGTGTATTAGAGAAAGAGCTCAAGTGTAGAGATAAAGTGGAAATGAAAGAAGAAGGTTTTGAAGAGGAAGTCGAAAAGAGGTCAAGAAAAGAGACATCTAAGACATGATTGGAGGAGGAATGAAGAAGATGAAAATCCACAAGATAATCCTCCAAATTTATGGATTTTGCCTAATCAACTAAAAAGTTTGTTTAAGGATGAGGTGGGATGAAGCTTGCCAAAATCTGCTACCTAAATAGGAAAAGTCAAAAAATAGTTGACTGAATATAAGGGGAAAAGGAGAATTGTTAGAGAGAGGACTAAAGTAAATCACATGTTAGTATAGACTTCACGTACAAGAAACTCGATACACAAGAAGGGGGGTTGAATGATGTATCCTTTTTGTGAATAAAGAATTTTGCTAAGAACTTCTCTTTCTTGTTAAAAAGATATCACAAAATGTATATGAAAATTATTACTTAGTTAAATTACAAATTACTTCTATATAATTGTTTAACAACAAAATAAACTAAAGTAAATGATAGAGGATAGACACTGCGATTTTTATACTAGTTCACCCCAAACTGTAGGCTACGTCCAGTCCTCAGAATTCGTCTGAGTGTTTCACTATACTCCAAACAATTACAAGTATTCTTTCTTCCCTTCCAGAGCCTCTTCAGGTCTCTTACAAAGTATTCTTTCAGCTATCTTAGCCTTTCCAGGCTATCAGCCTTTTCTTTCTCTCACTAGAAAAAGATTGTGAGCTTTTGTTACAGTAATATTAGCTCTCTTCGTATCGCACTACAGAATTTCTCTTTTCTAAATCGTAAGATTTTCTAACTTTTTCTCAGATTGCCTAAGTTTCTAATATTGTAACATCTTCGACTATGACTAGTATTTATAGCCTTCTTCTCTAACTACTTCTTGAATCTTTGATAACTGCTTCTTGATTCTTGATAACCGCTTCTTTAGTTGAGTTCTGTAACTAACTCTAGCCAAATAACTGTCTGACGTGCTAATGTATCTTCATGGTATTGTCTATGTCTTTACGTTTATGCTGACTTCGCATCTGCGTCTGCGTCTATGTTTTGCTTGCATCTGTATTTCAACTTTGCGTCT
The DNA here is from genome assembly GCA_025629805.1 of Erythroxylum baracoense. Classification (NCBI taxonomy): domain Eukaryota; kingdom Viridiplantae; phylum Streptophyta; class Magnoliopsida; order Malpighiales; family Erythroxylaceae; genus Erythroxylum; species Erythroxylum baracoense. The sequence continues at coordinate 18,807,820 of JAOTAY010000002.1, forward strand.
ACGTCTGCATCTGTGTTTTAACTTCACGTCTGTGTCTGTGTCTGTGTCTATGTTTGACTTTGAATCTACGTCTATATTTTGACTCCGTCTCTGCGTCTATATTTTCTTTACATACTTAACACACTTGTCAAAAACGTTCATTTGTTTCTAACGTTATTATTATTTGATTGTCATCAAAATCAATCATCGTAAAGTCCTCTTGACTTAACAGAATGAGTGAGATCATCAATGATGGTTCACTCACTGAGTTCGCAAAACTTATCAAAATTGCAACGCTGCTTTTCAAGTACGAGATAGGAGACCTAGTTCCTAAGGTATTATAGAAGATCGATTTAGATTAAGTTAGGGCTCAAAGATCTATCAGCTGGCATCTAAGGAGTTGTAGTTATGTTTAAGTAGTTTTCTTTACATGTAGATCTTTTGTACAAAGAGAGATGTTTATGATAATGTAAATATGTGTCAAATAAAGGTACTGCTATAATTTAACTTTTGATAATGTATGAAATAAGGAGTTAAAAAAGTCTTTTGTTATTTTGTATGATGCCATATAAGTGATTATGATTGCTCTAACATGCCATTGTCATAGGATATGTACTTAAATGTCCTCTGGATGTTTGGGTATATACTCTATGGTAGTAGGGTGTTACAAAATGCATAATCAATTAAGCACATATCAAATATTTGTTACTATAAAGTGACCATTGCCATTGATTATCCCTTATCGAGATGCTCATTTTATTTCCTGCCCTTGCCACTAGCCTTAAGAGTTGTAACTCTTCCACTTTATAGATGGGACCACTATAATGCCATTTGTCAAACCAAAAAGAGCCTGTTTTCTCCATTTCTTGTTTTATGAACCACCAAACTCTGGAAACTCTGCATCCACTGCTTTGTCTCCAGAATTTCCCTGAGTATTCCTGACATTTCCTGTTTTTGTTTCAGAACCCAAATGTTACTATTTTCTTATAAATTTACTATGTATCCACTTAACCCATAGGTCCTCCTTTTTTCTACACAGCCACCACAAGCATTTTGCTAAGCTATCTTTACTAATCAGCCTTAAAGAGCTTATACCTAGCCCCCCTGTTGTTTTAGTTTACAAATCTTATTCCAACCCAAGTTAGCTTTGCTTCTGCTTTGATTCACTCCATTTCATAAGAACATTATGAGTTTTCTATTTACCTCCTTGAGGATACTCTTATAAAATAAGAGGTGGTTGATCTAATAGTTTGATAAATTGCTCAAGATTGATTATATCAATTGAATTCTACCCCTGTAACTTACGAACCTGTTAGTCCACTGATTCATTCTTCCATTCATAGATTCCAAAAAAGTTTTAGAATCTACTGTTGTTATTTTCCTTTGGGATATTGGTACTCCTAGGTAACTGAGTGGTAAGCTCCATTGCTTAAACCCCATCTCTATAGCCTTTGCAACTACCTCTCTATTAGAATTACTAGATAAATAGAAGCTTCTCTTCATAGGATTGCTTTTTAACCCAGAGATCTCTTGGAATTCCTCAACCGTATTCATAAGTAAAGTGATATAGTTCTTTTTCAGCCTTACATAATAGAAAAAGGTCATCAACAAATGGCAAGGTGTGTAAGTGTCATACCCCAACATCTATGGTGATATTAAAACTCTTGTTGTATTCTTATATTCCTTGCAAGAAGGGTGGAAAGGCTTCCATACAAAGAACAAATAGGTAGGGGGAAAGAGGATCCCCCTATCTTAAACCCCTCATGTGTAACACCCCAACTCCCGCTGAACCCGAACCCGATATCGATGGTGATACCCGGATCCGAGCCCCGCGAGGGTGGCG
>JAOTAY010000002.1:18809741-18829001 GCA_025629805.1 Erythroxylum baracoense
ACATAAAATAAAAGCACACACTCAAGAATCAATTTAAGCACAAAAGCTAGAGATAGGAGTCAAAAAGTGTAGCAAAATTCTTGAAAATGTCGCCAATTTATGTGATAAACTTGGGCTCAATCACAACATGAGACCATCTTACGTTACTCACTGTTTGCTCCCATTAGCTCATTGCCTTGAAGTCCTAGCAACGTTTGGAAGTAGTCACTCAATGTGATCTTCTATAACATGCAAACATATACATTTACCATTACTACTTTGCACATTCACATGAATATTTGATCATCAGCATATGTATAAATGTCATGTATAATACAAGTTCAATGACAAATTCCGGGGTATATTTCCTCACTACATATCTCATAATCAATTAACATCTTCCAACCATCTTTTAATACCTAATACACTTTGTCCACTTTAATCACCTCATTCAACATCAACTACGTTCAATCAAGATCTTATTTAAGCCTAAATACCTCATATGGAAGCACCCTAGCATCGATTGGTTCATAATTCACTCAAAAGACAATTCTTTTTCTCTATAGGTCTGGCCACAATCGTGGTGTCCCTGCCACGATTGTGATAGAACTTTTGGAGCTGGCCACGATAGTGATGCTCCTTCCACGATCGTGACAGAAACTTTTTCTGTGGGTAAGGGCCATAATTGTGACATAAACTCATTTTGTCAGGCCACGATCGTGCCTTGCATTTTCTTCTTTCATCCACACGAACTTAACATATATACTTACATCAATTCTGCTCTAATTTTTCCAGAATTAATACACATTAATGCAACTTCATTCCAATGCTACCTATTTATTGCATTAAACTTTCAAACCTCTACTCATTTGATTCATCATTTTCAACTAAATCTTATCATTCGTAAAAAATTCTATCTTTTTTTCCATAATATCTCATTCATAGTATCAAATAGTTCATTGTCAAAAATCCATCATTTCAAGTTGATAACTTCTTTATTTATACCTCCATTTTAGTTTAATATCATCTACATATAATTCAAAACCCTTGATTATGACAAATACCAAAATTAGAACTTGTTCATATACACTTTCATCATCATTTTTCTACATATTTTCTACTTCATTAACACCTTTATTTTAACCCTAACTATCACTTTAATTCATCTCAATTCAAGACACCATAGTACTCCCTTTTGTTAGCCCTAAACTCATAATTTATCATTCATCAAAACATAAAATTAAGAAATAACTCCATTTACCTCTTCACCCACACACACAAATCATCATATTTCCAACTTCCTTTTTCATAATCATTCATCTCTTAATTCATTATCATAATTGTTTTATTAACCAAACAATTTATGAATAACATTAACTCCCTACAATTTAGAACATGATCTCTTTATCATTAATACACCCACGTATCACATATAAAATTTTATGGTCAATTACCAATCTCCAATTTCTCATCATACATGTTTCATTTAACACTACCCATGAAGATTTAAGCATAACTTACTTGATAAAAACTTCAAACTCTTCAAGATCTCACTTAACCCTAGCTTTCTTCCCTCACTAATGCATCATCAATCAAAAGTGGTAGGGTTGATTCTTTAGTGAGAAATGAAAGAGAGAGCAAGATGGGAGTAGCAAGTGGAAGATGAGGGCTAGATTCAACTTTAATAAAAGTTGGTGAATCAAAATCGTGAAAGAGGAGAAGAAGAGAAAGCCACAAAGAAGGTGAAAACAAGAGTCAAAAATGAAAAACTATAAGGAGAGTGTCTTAAAATGGTAAAATCGTGAGAGATCAGTGGTGAGTGGTAGTGACATTTGTCACTGCCACTAGTTACTCTACCATGGTCCCATTTGGACCCTTTTTTAATAACTAGTCTATTTAATTCCAATTTCTACTCCAATTGTCTTCCAAATTTCAATGACAGTTGTCAACAATTCTTAAAGTCATTTATCAAAATTTCCATTGCCATTTGACTCTTAGTTCTACTAACATAAACTAATTGTCCTGCTACTTGGCATTTTTCCTAGTCGAAAAATTACCTAAAAATTCAGAAATTTTCTAAATTTCACCAAAAAATCTAAATCAATACTAATACACACCAATGAAATTTTCAATACACATAAACCACAATTCATATCAAAATCAAATTTATAAATCAATTATACCCAAAAAAATGTCAACGAATGCATTTACAATCATTTTACTATGTGCAAACATTAATATTCACCTGTGTGTGTATGCTATAATATGCATGAGTATGAAATGCACTTCCTAAATGGGATAATAGGATGTTATATACTTAGTATTTTTATCTGCATTGCTCTCTTTTTAAGTTCTCCAATATCATACTTTAGGCATCAAATTTGTAAGTTAACTTAAAAGGTGATATGAAGTTGTTTTTTGGAAAATTAACACCTTCATTCATAAAGTTTACGTACAAACCTATGATGCACAAAAACTAAGTTAGTACAACAGTGAAACCTAGATTATCTAGTCATGGTCTTGGTATTTCAGTTAACCAAAGTGGTTCAACTCAATCCCCAACTCTACCTCAGGTTTATAGACAAGTTCGTAGCTACCCCTCTAACTAATATGCCCATCTTACTTTATTATATGATTTCCTAGTAGACAATTCTCTCAACTTTTACTTACTTGTTTGAAGATTCTGGAATTTCTAGCTTTCCATACCATGTACACCATTGTAGCCCAACATATATTTATAGCCCTGTTGTCTACCTGATTCCTCATTTTAATGATTCCCAACCAAGTGACACTGTCCTTCCAATTGAGCTATGGACATTTTATGCCCTACGATTGCCTTAATTCTTCTCTGTATCTCCTTAGTATATCTGCATTGTATTAGTAAGTGATCTAGGTTCTCCATCTCTACATTAAATAATTCACAATTTAGGGTGCTAACTTGGAATTTCAATATATCTTTTGTAAGCAAAGCTCCATTCAGTTTAAACCCTTGTGTTTTAATCTTTTTACAATAAGCCTTTGCATTTTTTTTGCGCTGAAGTTACCAGATTTTTCAGCTTTCGACTGGGTTAGATTTTCCTCATTTTCCTATCAATTTGGCATCTAGTCCAAAATAAGTCTTGAGTATTAATGTAACGTGTCGTAATAGTACTCAAAATAACTAAACCTACAACCAGTATGATGAGTCTAGGTCGATCCTATAGAAAGTGTGTATAAAGCTTTTGAAATGAAAAGAACCAGTGTCTAAGTTAAGAGGGCTTTTTGGTTTGGGTTAAAATAAAATAAAATGAAAATAAACTAACAAAAGCAAATTAAAAAAACATTCAAAAATGATTAAAGTGATGAAATCGTTAAGGACTCGTTCATTAGTTCTATCTCAGCCTTCAGGCAATTAAACGTTCTTCATTTAATTATTGTTCTCTTACCCCTCCTAGCAACTATTAATCATAGGTTAATGATAAATTCTATTAACCCCGATTTTTCCTTAGGTCATGTTTAATTAAGAGACACTCGTTAATTAAAACTAGCTATTGAGAACATATAACCCATTTAGTTTGTCAAGTTCTGAAGTCTAGATGTTGTATCTTGGTGGAATTACATCATTTCCTGCTGGAATTGCTACTATATGCCTTGTTGAATTTGCATAGTATTAGCATTCATATTATTAATCAATTCTTCTAGAGATGTACCTACATTTTATTGACTCTCCAAATTTTAAAAATTGGACCAAATTTGCCTTTCATCATGCTGAAATTGTAGAGTATTAATAGCAACAGCATTAACCAATTCTTCCAGAGATGGACCTAAGTCGTAATAAGAAGCTTCAGGTCTATACAAGAATTGTTGTGTGTCTTGCAAACTATCATGGAAGTAATTTTGCTAGTTATCCTAACCATAACTAAAGTTAATATGATCATTCCAATATGAGTTATAGGATTGGGAATAAGAGGTGTGGAAAAAATTACTTCTGTTTATGAAATTTTTTTTAATCACAAACACTAAACAAAAAGTGAAAAGATAAAGAAATAATTGAAAAGAAACTAATTACAAACAAATATGTACAAAACACTAATTAAAATCAAAAACCAAAACTAAAACTAAAACGCCACACTCCCTAGCAACGATGCTAAGATTGACATAGTGCATTATAACACTACTCAAAATAACTAGACTTACAACTATAGCAATGGTGAGTTTAGGTCAATCCTATAGAGAGTATGTGTAAAGCTTTGAATTTAAAAGAGTCAGTGCCTAGGTTATAGTTGGTTTTGGTTTGGGTTAAAATAAAATAAAATGAAAATAAACTAACAAAAGCAAATTAAAGAAAACATTCAAAAATAATGAAAGTGATGAAATTGTTAAGGACCCAATCGTCGGTTTCATCTCAGCCTACAAGAAATTAAACATTCTTCATTAAATTATTATTCTGTTACCCCTCCTAGCAACTATTAATCGTAGGTTAACAATAAGCTCTATTAACCCCGATTTTCCTTTAGGTCGTGTTTAATTAAGAGATGCTCATTAATTAAACCTAGTTATCGAATAACCTAGGATACGATCTCTAGATTTAATTGGACAGTCACATTACAAATTAAGAAAACAAATTAACTAAGGCAATAACCACACAAGTTCAGGTTATTTAACCTAAGTTATACTATCCTTAATGATTTGAGACTAATTGGAAACACAGCAATTACGGATTGTATCCCTAATGATCTGAAACCCTTAGTTGCTACAAATGAATCTCATCATAACAATTACGAATTATATTGAGATTCTAGCAATATCCAAACACAACAATTAAGGATGGTGTTCAAGATTCTAACAATGAGTTCATACATAAATAACCTAATGATAATGAGAATAAAGATCATTCGTACATGAAAACCCAAATCCATAAGTATAGGATAACATAATAAATCCCTAAAGAGAGAAAGAACAAAACAAAATGATATCACCTTTGAACCGGTATCGAGAAGCTTCGCTCTCCATCTTCTCTATAGGTCTCTGAGAGCGTCTAGCCCTCTCCCTCATTCTGCTCCTCAAGCACCCAAACGGCTCCTCTAACTTTTCATAATATTTCTACTATCAAAATGATGTATTTATTCTCAAAACTAAGTTTTTGGATGAGCTGGTAGCATTTCACAGACATGCATATGAGTCATGGGACTGTATGGTGGTGTCACATCTAGACAAATCAATCATGGGCGTGCATGAAGTGTCACACCCATGACTTTTGCATCATGGCCATGAGTCATTTCTAGCACTCTTCATTCTTGATGTTTTCAACATATATTCTTCATTTTATGCATTTTCTTGTCTCCTCTTATTCTAATCCTTTTCCTTCTAACTCCATGAAGAACAAGTGAGTGCGAATCTTAAGAAGATGCCTCAAATATAGTGCTTTCGACTCACTTCAGCTCTTTCACTTCCAAATTGTACGTAAAACTAAATATGAACTAAAACGAATGCCTTAAGCATTTCATATCATTAAACATTAAGTGTATGGACTAAATGTGTAATATCTTGTCTTCCAATACATGCTTAGGGTTAGAACCCTAAATCAAGCATTGCATATACATGCATAGTTTTATCATTCATACACAAATACTGATAGTTGTACACATTAACAGTTAACATATGTACTCATTTGACATATCCCAGGGTACGAAAGATGTTAAGTGAACATGATGTGAATTATGAATTGATATGGCTTGAATTTTGGTATGATTAAATTTCAATTGGTAAATTGGAATTAAATGTTATTGATAGAGAGATTAATAAATTAATATATACATTTATACTAGGACAAATGCCAAGTGGTAAGATAAATTGATACATGAAAAACTAGGGTGACTAAGCCTAAAAATTGAGTGACATTTGGCATAGTTAAATGTGTGACAAATGGACTAGTAAATAAATGACAATTGGACCAATTCTTATGTGACATGCAGACTAATCTCAGAGTGACATGTGTACTGATTAAAAGGTGACAAATGGAAGCATTATGAGTGGATTAGTGGCAACTTAATTGTTGAACAAATAGTTAGTATGCTTTAAGACATGTGTCTTTGTAAGTTAATGACACCTAGCTAGCTTATTGATATGGCAAATTCCAACACCTAAGTTTTTGCTTCCTTCCTTGATTCCTTCACCAAAATGGATCTAGCTTTTCCTTTGAAATTTGCTTGAACCATAGCCAATTTGTTGCATGAAAACAACACCTAAATCCTTTACCAAATTTCCATGAAAACTAGCTAAATGTGATCTTTATTTTACTATCCAAAAATCACCTTGCTTTAATGTTGATTTTGCTTGATCGGAGACTTGGTTTAATCTAAAGTTTTGTGTTGAATTGGAAGCCTAATAGGTAAGTACCAATCTGAGTTTTATGGCATGTTAAATGGTATAGGAATGGTGCTTGAATTGGAATGAAATGCATGAGATATTGGTGATGATATGTACTGAAAAAATGATCCTTGCATGATAATTTATGGTTTCGTTTTGTTATGTGGAAGTTATTGATTTGTTAGCTACTTAATGAATGATTTTTTGAATTAGTTCTATACTTGAAATTGATGTAGAATTGAGGCATGAATAAGGTGGAATTGAAGGAGAATTGATGAACTATGGTGAAGGAGTGTTGAAGGTGTATGATGTGAGTTAATTATAGTGGTTCCACTGAACAAACATTGATATTTTAGCCATACCTTAACCTGTATATAACTAAATGGGGTGATTTTAATTGTAGATTAAACTAAATACATATTTCTACAATTCTCATGAAGGAATAGAATTTTAGTTTTGTCTCTAAATTTGGCTTGAAATTGAGTTTTGGTTACTGTCATTATTTGAGAACAATCTGTAGTATTTTGTGTATAACTCTATGAATAATGAATCAAATTGTATAAACTTTAGTTCATTAGAAACTTAAGACATAAAGGAACATTTGTTTAGAAGAACATATTACCTAGAAATCTCAGTTTCTATGTTATAGTGTCTATACAAAACTGACTCGAAACTTATCTTGAGAAAATCTGGAAAACTAATGAAGGAAAAGCATGGGGACTTTCGTATAACCCATCCCACGACCGTGGGAAGCCATACATGATCGTGGGAAGTCATACACGAATGTGGGAATGGCATGGCAGTAAAGAAAATGTTCTTTTGTGTGATTTTTGCACCAATTAAGGATAAGGTACTTAACTATGATGCATTTGGACTTAATTAAGGTTTAAAATAAACATAATATGATGTTGGAAAAGTTGGTTAAATGTGTGATAAGTTTTGATAGATAATTGATGTTATACTTTAAGGAAAAGAATGTTTGGTAACAATGCATCTAAGTTTGGAATGAAGTAGTGTTGAAGGAATGAAGATATTAATATGAATGCAAATGTATTCCAAATAATGCATTAGGAATGAATGAATGAGAATTGGGAATGTCGTGAAATATTTGTAATGCTAGAAAAGAGTTAGTAAATGTATGGTTAATGGATTGAGCATGATCAAGTCTATTAAGGTATTAACCTAAATGTAAACAAGACATATCCAAGTGACAATATGTGAATGATAATGAATTATGATTAAGGAAACATACCCGGGATAGTCATTAGGCATGCATTGAACATGGCACATATATGTATGTTCATAATTGAATATGTATTTGTTTGATCATGATAGTAATGGTACAATGTATGTGTATTTAGATGCTTAAGTTGAAGGCCATCGACAAGACATTGCCAGACCATCCAGCAATTGCATACATGGGAGCGTACTGTGAGTCAACTTAGATGATATCACTAGGATTTATTTATTTCTGTTTCTTTTTAATTCCCATACATTGAACTGTTACTGACTTGATTATGATAATTCTGGACTTTAAGGTCCGAAGAGATTGATATTTAGGAATGTATTGGAAGTGTTCTATTTGCATCTGAAATCTGAATGATATCTATTTGCATCTGAATTCTGAATGATTTCTGAATACTCAATGAAAGTTCAATGTCGGACTGAGATTTGATGAATATAAGATTCTGTCTGTGCATCATAAGTAACTTTTGTTCATGGCATATTCTGTGATTTGAGGCATTACATTAAATGGAAGACCAGATAAAGGCGTTGTAACTAGAGTAGCCAGTCTGAAAGAGCTTTAAGCTCAGAATTCTGCAAGTAGAGCTTCGCTCCATGATTTCTATATCTAATTGAACCCAATATGGGTCAATATCTATATTTGTATCTAAAGGCAGTCGGCCACAATAAATAATAATAAGAGTGGAATTTGATAAGCATCTGCATTAGTACATGATTATGAACTATATGATTATGAAAATACTTCTAAACTGCGATGATAGTATGATTTGCCTCACTTGTGTACTTTTGATAAAATGATTAACTGAGATAGATGATGATGTTACCTGAAAAGATTATATGATTTGCTAAAATGAAGACTATTATATATTTGGTTTATATCTGTTATATTTGAGGTGTTGAATGTGAAGTAAATCACACGTTAGTATAGACTTTACGTACAAGGAACTCGATACACAAGAAGGGGGGGTTGAATGGTGTATCCTTTTTGTGAATAAAGAATCTTGCTAAGAACTTCTCTTTCTTGTTAAAATGATATCACAAAGTTTATACAAAAATTATTACTTAGGTAAATCTCAAATAACTTCTTTATAATTTTTTAACAACAAAATAAACTAAAGTAAAGAATAGAGAATAGACACTACGATTTTTATACTGGTTCACCCCAAACCGTGGGCTATGTCCAGTCCTCAGAATTCGTCCAAGTGTTTCACTATACTTCAAACAATTACAAGCATTCTTTCTTCCCTTCCAGAGCCTCTTTAGGTCTCTTACAAAGTATTCTTTCAGCTATCTTAGCCTCTCCAGGCTATCAGCCTTTTCTTTCTCTCACTAGAAAAAGATTGTGAGCTTTTGTTACATAATGTTAGCTCTCTTTGGATCGCACTACAGAATTTCTCTTTTCTAAATCGTAAGATTTTCTAACTTCGTCTCAGATTGTCTAAGAATGTAACATCTTCGACTAGGACTAGTATTTATAGCCTTTGTCTCTAACTGCTTCTTGATCTTTGATAACTGCTTCTTGATTCTTGATAACCGCTTCTTTAGTTGAGTTATGTAACTAACTGTGACTAAATAATTGTCTGACGTGCTACTGTATCTTTATGATATCGTCTATGTCTTCTTTGCGTCTATATTGTCCTTGCGTCTGTGTTAACTTCGCGTCTGTGTCTATGTTGACTTTGCGTCTGCGTCTGCATTTGTGTTTGAATTTTGCGTTTGCGTCTACGTCTGTGTGTATTTGCGTCTATGTTTGACTCTACGTCTGTATCTACGTTTATATTGACTTTGCGTCTATACTGACTTTGCGTCTATGTTTCCTTCTGCATCTGTGTTCTGTACTTTGACTGCACACTTAACACACTTATCAAAAATGTTCAGTTGTTTCTAACATTATTATTATTTGATTGTCATCAAAATTAAACATCGTAAAGTCCTCTTGACTTAACAAAGACTTTTGTATAAGTTAAGAGTTTCTTTTTAAAATTTATAATAACATTTGATTTTTTCTTTATTTTTGTATTGAAATAGGTACTTTTATTTTTTATTAATAAAAATTTTCCTTTTATTATTTTTATATACTTGTTCTTATACTTTTATTACTTTATGATAAAAACGGAAATATTAATAAAATTAAAAAGACATTTTCTCCTAAATATGTCCTTCAAATCGCTTTATTTTTTAGAGTTAAAAAGCTCTAAAGTGATAAAATGACATATATTAATCACTAAGAAAGAATGTCTTCATTTTTAAGTTCTAACTGGCATCTTTTTTATACAAAAATGCAAAATAGACTTAACATATTACTGTCAAATAATAGGTTTCTATGACAAATTACTGATTTTCTTGATAGTATAAGAGCTTTAAGTTAGTAATTATATTATAATGAAATATTTTTCTTATTCTTTAATATATAAGTGTTCTTCATACAATTCTTCGAATCTTCTATTTTCATTAAATTGTTATTATTTAAAATAAACAACTTTCTTACAAACTTAAAAATTGATAAAACTTACAACCTGGATCCTTCTTTATATTTAAACTTGTTCTTTAGCACCTCATTTGTTTCATTATTTGCTATATTTCTTTTTCTCTTATCATATTCACGTCATTTTGCCTCTCATATTTAAATGTTAAAGTTTAGACACGCATGAGAGAAGTTATAAGATTTCACCCATCAGACACTTCAAGTAAGTGAAAACAATAAGACAAAAATTAAAAACGTAATATAAAATTTCATCCTTCACACACTTTAAATAAGTGAAAACAGTAAGACACAGAGATTAAAAAGGTAATATAATCTTCAATTCTCAATCTCTTTTTTCTCTCAAAATTTAAAAACTAAAAACTAACTTAGACATCAAAATTCTAATTTCAAAGCCAACCTCTGATCTTGTTTTGTAGGAACTTATCAACCAATTATGTAGGTTTACAACTAATCACCTGATCAAGAAAAGAACGTAACTTTGTAAGAACATTAATTGATGTCATCTTTAAGAATCTAATTAAGAAACCAAAAGTCAAGAAGAGAATTTTTTTAAAATATCCTAATTTTGCATTGGCATGTCATGTGTATGAAGTTTGCATATCATATTGTCTTACTGTTTTTATTAGGTTGACATGGTGTGACTATATGTGCGAATTGTATGAATCTGACAATAGCAATAACTTGATGGAAGTAGTTTAGCTTTAAAGATAGTCATTGAATTTGTAAAGGCATATTGGCTTGTGCATTTTATGTTTTAAGTATCTTTGGTTAAATATGCATGTCAATTAGGACATGACATCAGTTTGTTCATCTTGGGAAATTTTGTTACATACATTTATAATTATAAGTCAATTGAATATGTTAGTATCATTAGCAGTCTTTCATAAGGATGATTGACTAAAAGAAATGAGGTAGATTATATGAAATGAAAAAAAAAGTGTATGTTTATTAAATGAATAACTATTCTGTTGGCCTTTTTGAAACAAATATTGTGTTCAAATAGAGCTAATAGCCAGTTGAGAATATGATATAGCTGAGTAACGGTGGCATTCATGACAAAATGTTTGCCTTTGCTTCAAAATGCTAGAATGACATTCCAACCAAGCTAATTAATAAAACGTGGCCTAGTTGAGTAATTGGGGGACATTCATGACAATATGTTTACTTTCACATCAAAAGAATAGGTTAATATTAAAGAAAATAAAAATGGTGTTTCGATAAATAAATCCTACTAATCTTTGAAAATAGAAAAAAAAATTCATGAAGGGACACTTAGTGATAGTTGCAATTTTGGTTGATTACTAATTATCAATATATCTATATAAGTGCTTTAAGTGAATGAATATGATGTAAAGTCCTGATTAGTATGTATATCCAATCTAAAGTGTTAGCCATAAGTTGCATAAGTTAATATGTTGGAACAACTTGATTGATTGTTGTTTGAGGTTAAATTGGTTTCACTAAGTAAGATGTCATTGTATCATTAGTACATGTTGTATGAATGTATATGTTATTGTTTGGTTTATTTGGTTTTAAGTTTGTGTTTTGTTTTTGTTTTTGCTTGAGGACAAGCAAAAGTTTAAGTATGATGATGATGATATGTGTAAATTATACTATATTTTGATAGATGTTTAAGTGTCCTTTTGATTATTTCTCATATGATTATTATGTATATAGGCTTAGAATTATGTTATTAGTAGTGTTTGTATGGTTTTGAGCATGATTTGGATTTTAATTTTATATTTCAAGAGGTGTGTGATGTGTGTTTATGTGTATGGAAATAGGAAATTGAAGAAAAGAGAAGAATTGAAAGTATAGAAGCAGGTCACGATGGTGACTTGCTTATAAAGATCGTGACAGAGAGCGTAGACAACAATTCCAATGAATTTCAGCTTTTCCAGCACACAACTCTTTTTGTAATTTTAACATTTTAGGGCTACTTTTGGATCCAAATTAAATGGGTAAACCCTATAAGAATTCTAGAAGCCTCAAGAATTATTTAAGAACATAAAACACTCAAAAAAGAGTAGCCACCATCTTGCGTTCTTGGATCAAAGAAGGATCATATAATGATAAAAAGATTAATAGTACCATTGAATCTTAAAAATCATGCAAGATCCTTAAAGAGAGGTGTAAAGACACTACTTCACTTTTGAGGCTTCACACGAAATTTCTTAATAAATTCTAAATAACCATTTTATTTACGAAATCATAAGTGAGTCACCCCTACCCAAGTTTAAGTAACATAACTTGGAAGCTTATATGGGTACAATAGATTTCATTAATCATTTTGACCAATACTAAGAAGTAATACACTTGTAAGAAGCTTTAAACACCTTGAAGTGCAAGGCGTTCTCTTCAACCTCAGCAAATTTATAAGAGATTGGCACCAAATCATCCTAAAGTGGTCTATCTCAAGTTTTAGCCAACTTAAGTTAAGGTTTAAAGCTTACTTTTACAATAACAAGAAAAGCTCCAGAGATTCCTCTATGCTCTTTGACATGATACAAGGGAGAGTCGCGAATAATACATCCAAAGTTTTAGTGTGGAAGCTACTCAAATGTCGAGCTTAAACTATAATATTAACAACTATGTCATTTGAAAAGGGTTTACGATGCCATCAACCTTAATAGGGATCCTTTTAATGGACAAAGTATATATTTTGAAGGAGTTGCGAGAGCAAACACAACATTTCATTTCATTGGAGGAAGTGAAGCGCTCCTCAAAGGGAGCAAATTGATCTTCCCATAGGGTAAGAGGATAAAAAAGAAAGCGAGAATGCTTAAGGTTTCCTTAAAAGAGAGAAACTGAGGAAAATAATGTACAAAAGAAAGTAAGAGAGCCCATAAACTTGAATGAGCCTCCTCAATATAGCTAAATATGTCCCTTAATCAATCCTTAATTACGCCTGAAATAAAGACTGCATCAATCTGTCTAAATAGCTTATAACCAAATTTGAGTCTAAACACTTAAATAAGTTTCAACATTTTCTTTGGAACTATGGGTGAAAGACGAATGAGCATAAAGACTCACAAAAGTCCATAGATTTCTTATTAACTAATCCAACATTCTCTCATTTAAATGCATAATGATACCATAGTACTTTGATAGTAATATACGTAGTTAAACTAATTATATATAACTAGCACATAAATAGGATTTATAGGTTGTACATAATTAACCTCTATTAATCCAAAATCATGACAATAACATCAACAAGGATTCAACAAAATAAATATCATCAATTTGTTACTCATAAAAAATATAGAATTATAAAATGTCATAAATAGTGATAAACATATATAATAAGCATGGATTACACAATTGTAAGCAATCATCATAAAACATATATAAAATGGAAAATCCCACTAAAAAAGAAGTTTAGGCTTCTAACAGTCCTATATGAGAGATATTTTAGTGAAACATATAGATAGGTAATCTTTAATTAGTGAGTCCAATAATATGCTTCTTGAAAGTATATGCTTTATAGTAATGAGAGACTACAATTTTCTTTTTCACAAAGTAGAACTAACGTCAATCCACTTATAGCGAGAAATTCTCCTAATGTTCTAAGAGAAAGATATAACCATAAAATTGTCATAATATAGTTTTAATAATCTTGAAATGGGTCTATAACTCTCAGTGCTAAAATGAAAGTTCGAGGCCATATTTCTTGACAACTAGCCTCATAATATGCTATATACTTTACTTTTAGTAGGTGTCTTTTTGACACTTTTCTATGAAATAGCTCCTCCTATCATCAAAAGATGTAACCAAAAGTGCTTTTTCTTATCATCCACATTCTTATATAATCAAAATCATTAAAACCAACCACTTTAAAATCATCATATCAAAATAAGATCCTTAGTACCTTTACCAAGTATATCAGTTATAAAGTCAATATTAGGATGTGTAGATACTTGACTATAGACTAAGCCACCAACTTCATAAGCATAAGGGACATTGGACTTTGAGAACTTTTGACCTTTCATAACTATAATCTTTATATAAGAACAAGACTGTATATTAAACCTCTTCAATATATGATTAATATAAGTACTTTGATATAATATGAAAACATTAATGGCATATCATGAAGAACCTATATGCTCAAAAAATGCTTTACCAATATCCTAATTTCAAAATAAATAAATGGTATTTGTTTTTGTCTTAATTAATAGATTAGAGCCATTAATAGATAGCAAAAAACTTTGAAATATAAAACGAAAGAATCTATATGCTAAAAAAATGCTTTACCAATATCCTAATTTCAAAATAAATAAATGGTATTTGTTTTTGTCGTAATTAATAGATTAGAGCCATTAATAGATAGCAAAAAACATTGAAATATAAAACCAAAAACATGTACCTATTCCTATTATCCTTCATGTATATATACATTGATCAAAAATATTATTCTTAAAATCATTAGTGGTGATAACTTCATCAAAATTGAGATATCACTGCTTTAAAGCTTTTTTCAACTTATAAATTAACTCTTGAAGTTTATAAACAATTTTTTCTTTCCTAACTACCTCAAAACTAGTAGGTTTAACTATATAGACATCTTCACTTAAAGTCTTCATTTAAGAAAGTCATTATCATATCCATTTAATAAAGCTTTAAATCAAAACAAGTCCAAATTGTACATGTCTAAACACTAGTAGGTTTAACTATATCCTTTTGATAACTTTAGTAATCTCCACACTTTATTTTGTAATACAAATTTCACCTCATCTTTTATAACACCCATCTAAAAATTGCTTTGAGTACTATATGTAACTTTATTTTAGTTACTTGAATTAAAGGAGTCACCAATTTCTGAACAAGTTGTCGATTCCCTAAAAATTAATTTTGATTCATTAACTTCTTATAGTAGTCATAGAACTAGGTTGAATCCTATGAGAGCTGAAAACTAGTTTCTTAATTTCAATTTATAAAACAAAATGGGGTTTGTATTCAATTATCTAATAAACTAAATATAACAAAGAATCAAAGTAAATCAACCAAGTATTAAAGTGAGAAATTCAATGGAATTTAAAGCATATTCAAATCCAATTATAACTTTGACCATTGCTCTAAAAAGAATAATTTTTACAATTCAAGCAATTAATTCAAAACCTATTAGGATAGCCATAATAAGTCCTAATTTTTCCTAAAATAATTGGTTCAAATCTAACATTCAAACCAAAACTTACTATAAATTAATTGGGTATAGTCGCACTCCATATCAATTAAATGATAGCAATAAGCTTAATGAAAAAGACTAAAAATTAAATTAAATAATTATGATAGCTACAACTAAAAATTAAATTAAATAATTATGATAGCTACAACTATTCAATTTAGTTTTCTTGTCTCCATAAGTTAAATTTATTAATGACAATTATAGATTGTTGAATTCATGAATGGTGTAGAATAACCAACATTGAATTAAATTTTTTAGATCAATCAATATTAATTATTCATGAAATAATAGAACATAAAATAAGAAATACATCAATTAAAGTAAAAATCTAAGTTTAGAACAAAACCTCACAAGATTATAACTAGAGTTTTGACTCCCCTTGAATTATAAAATTTAGATTTAGCCACTCATGGTTTTAGTTCCAGCATAAAATAGAAAAAAATATGAAAGATGAAGAGAAAACAAAAAGGAGATGAAAGAGAACTATAGAGAGAGTGTGAGAAACATTCTCCTCCCTTTTTCCTACCCAAAAGCTAACTTCTTTCAATATTTTAGGTGATCATCTTTTAAACAAATCCAAATCCCTACATAATAGATTTAGGAATAAGTCTCCTAACTAAACTGAAACTCTTAAAGTGAATATGGCTTTAGGCATGATCTCAACTTACTAATTACAACAATCAGCCATTTTTGTCCAAAATTTGTGGATTTGATAAATAATGCTCCAATTTGATGTAATCTCTATTTGTTTCCTCCTAAAACAAAACAAATATTAATTTCACCAATTAAATACCAAAATCAATCAAAAAAAACATAAGTCCAATTAACATAACCAACTCATATCTTATTAAATTCCTCCACACCAGACTAATTCTTATCTTCAAGCATGCATCAATTCAATATGTCAATCATTCTCATAACAATCTCTTACCTTCTTTCATGTTATCCAAAAAAATCCCAAAAGCTAATACACAATAAAGGTTTAAAATAAAATAATAATTAAGAGCAAAGCACTAATAAGACACATTTTTAGAATGAAAACATAGCATTCCATCAAAATTAAATGAAACAAGACTTAACACCCTCTTATAGATTTTTCTATACACAAAGTATTTAGGGTTTATTAAGCTTTCATATCAAAGCATATCGAGTAATTTCCATATGTTTGCTTATAAATCATATCTCTGCCACTTAACAAAAATGAATTTAATACACAAATCAAAAGGACTTGATAAAGGTTGTAACGTGATTTACGTAAAGGTATGACAAGAATAAGTTTAGGATAAACAAACTGAAGGAAATCATACAAACTTATCTACATAAGTTTTAACTTAAATCAGTCCCAAAATTTACTTAATTAAATAACATCTTTTTTAATCATCTCATCCTTTTTTCTTTTTTTCTTTTTTATACTTTTTATTTTTATTTTTTAAACAAGAACATCAAAGAGGATATTTTGTATATTTTACTGTACTTCTCCCCCATTTTATAAAACTTGAAAATGAAAATAATGCAACTTGAGTCAACTAATTTATTTTTCATAGGAATAGTTAAAATTCAATGCAAATAAGCCTTATATAATTCCTTCAATAAAGAAGATCAAAATAATTAAGGACATCAACAAAAAGAAGATTAAAAGTGGTCTGTAATAAAGTTAGTTTTCAAGAAAAGAAAAGTCAAGGTAGGAATGTCAACGGCTCGGGCTGGGCTTGGGCTTGACCAAAAAAAATTTCAAGTGGGCCTGGCGTATGATCCTACCTAGGCGGGCTAAGAACAGCTCGTGGCCCGTGGGCGGACTGAAGTTAACCAGTTTAATATTTTTTTTTAATTTTTTATATATTTATTTTAAGAGAATTTGAAAAAATTATAGTTGTTTTTTTTAATTCATAAATTATAAATTATAGCATAACCATTATAATAAAGTGTAACATGGAATTATCTATAAATTATACATAAATATTTATAGAAAATAAATGATATAAAATATGAACCAATATATATTTATTAAAATATGTAGTTATGATAATATTGTCATAATTATTCCCTACAAATAAGTGAGTTTAATTTTAATTTTGTAATTTTATTATAACAATTAATTATAATATAAATGTAAAAAAGTTATTATCTAAGTACAATGAATTTTATTTCAAATATTATTTTTACATGTTTAAAAAATTATTATATTTATTTTTAATATGATTTTTTTAAAAATACGTTTATTGAGTTTATAATATAATATTTTCAAACTTTTAATGTTTTTATAAATTATGTACAAAACTAATAATTGATGTAGTTGTCATACTTTTAGCTATTGTTGATTTTTTTTACTTGTATAGTTGTATAAATATTATTGTCTTTTCATATTATATCTATTATTCAATAATCATTGTAAAATTTTATATTTTATTACACATATTAAAAGAAATTAATTAATATCATGATTACCCTTAATGCATTTAAACTTTTTATTTTATTTTTCATATTTACACAATATATACATTATGCATATATGTATTTATATTAATCTTAAAATGAATTAATCACTTTATTAATCCTAATGCGTCAATTCCAAAAGAATATATAAGTATTTGAGTTATAAAAATAAATACGTATAGTATATTATATTGAAAATAGCTATTATTTTAATAAAACTAGAATACATTTTATAAATACTTTTGAATATTGATTAATACGTAATCGATCGAATACTACTTGAAAAAAAAACGGCTCTTCTGCTCAGAAATGAAATGTTCCTAAAAATTCTTGCTCCCATTAGACCATTGTATCTACATGCATTAGGATCCCAATTTATGGATCTCTCAGTACGAGAAAGAAAAATAAGAGGATCGAACCATTTCTTTGACTATGTTTCAAATTCGATAAATGTTGGTTGATCGTATATTTCATTATAGTTCTATGATTTAGAGTATCATGTCCTATTTGATCCATTTGAATTCCATATTCGAAGTTTTTTTATAAACTATTATTTTTATTACTTTTGAAAATAGTTCTTTTACTTTTTTCTAAAATCATTATATTCTAATTAATCTAAATATATATTTATATTTTTTCTCATTTCTAAATTATAATATTAGAAGATTCATTCTTAAGTCACTGTAATTAAAATTTTGTTAAGAATAATTCCTTAATCGACACCTTGATATAAGTTTTACTTTAAATCCTTCTTGTCCTTGGAGTGTTATAAGCATACCATGTTTCATAAAATTTATAAAATTTTCACCTTTTTTTCTTTTTAATATATATATTATGTCACAAATTTAAATTATAACAACATATAATTATGATATAATAAAGTTAATTTATTGAATATTAAATTACAAAATATTTATATCTTTTTATTTAAACCACTTAATATTTCATTTGAATAAAACTATGTCATTAAATGAAAATGTAACATCACTAACTTCTTAATGTGTTAAGTAATATTTTAGGTATAATGAGCTAAATATTAACACAATTTGTGTTAAAAGTCATTAAGTTAGGTTTATATTGAAGGGTGCTACATACATTTGCATATCATTAATGAGAAAATAAATTTTAAAAGTAAAATCTTGAGATGTATTTATTGGTATGATTAATTAGGAATTTTAATTTAATTGATTAGAAATTTGTATGAAAAGCCATTAAGTTAATAGTTATAGTTAAGAATTTCAATTCAATTAATTACAAATTTTAATTTTACTTAAATAATTTACTAATTATTATAAGAGAGAATTGATAAATCAAAATTCATTAACTATAGAAAATTTTGCTGTGCATGAATGATTATCTAAATTATTTTACAAAAAATGATACAATTTAAAATTAAGATAATATCACGCTGGATAGACTGGTGACTGGAGACTAAAAGAGCATCTAATTGACTAATTGTACTTATTGGTAAGATCGTCAACAATTTGGATCTAATCATCTGTATATACAAACATTATATTTAGTAATATAATATTAAAATAAAAAGAATATTTAGTAATGTAATATTAAATAAAAAGAAAAT
>JAOTAY010000002.1:18829101-18839635 GCA_025629805.1 Erythroxylum baracoense
TGATTTAAATTCTCATATTTGATTCTTGATTAGTTTTAATTACTACAATAGTTGTTTAATTAGGTTTTGCAAACTTAGTTGCCAATAGATTTAAGACTAGTTATCTTCCTTGTAGTTCAACACCTTAGGTACTATGCAAATGACCTGTACGCTTGTGATAATTACTAAGGTTAAAAATATTGAAACTTAGAGCATGTAACCTTGAGCGAACAAGTTTTTTAAGCCGTTGCCGAGGAAGGAAATTTAATTCTTTAATCTAAGGTGTTTTTCCACTTTCTTTTGTTTTTTAAATTAGGTTTTAAAAAAAGGAACAATTTGGGGCATAAAGTAGAGACACGTCAACACATCTTAGAGTGAGAATGTGACATCTGAAGAGTTGAATGCTAAAAAGAGATAAAAAGAGCAGCCATGGAGGATGCGTATTATAGGGAGCAAAAGATGTTTATGGAATTCAATGAGCCCCAATTTGATTGGGGAAATCATCATCCTTATATGAACCTGTACACTTCTGGGTGGCAGAACCACCCCTAATTCTATTAGTCCAACAATGTAGGGAATCGTTTAGGAAATCAAGACCTAGATGAATTTCAATATGATGAATCCAGTTTCAATATAGACAAAATCATAGATAAGCTCAAAGATATGGAAGAGAACCACAAGAGATTGGAAAACAAGTTTGAACAAGTAACAGAAGATCATGCCTCTTCTATTCATAATCTAGAGGTTCGAATAGGCTAGCTTTTTAGGAATTTTGTAGACAAAGTATGGAAAACTGTCTACACAGCATGAATGTAAATTCAATAGAATCATGTCAGGCTATCACACTTAGGAATAGGGCAGAGCTAAATGAACCAGCACAAAATCAAGCTAAACTTAATCTTAGAGAGCACGAAGAAATCAAAGAAGAGGATGAAGAAAAGAATGCCAACCCCCCCTATTATCCACCAGTCCTTGATATGCCACATGTGAAAATTGAACATTCTTGAGTAATTATCCATACAAAGAAATCTATCCTTTGGATTGATGTTGATGACGAGACATTTAACATGAGTGAAGTGTTTAAGAATCCAAAGGTTAGTAGCTCATTCAGGATAATTGATGCATTTGAATCGTATAATGAGCAAGAGGACGAAGAACAGATGACAGCAGACATCGAGTTTGAAGATGCAACAAAAGTCTCTATTCATAAAGCAGAAAAAGAAAAGGAGACAAAGGTGATTAAAGAAGAAGAAGAGCAATTCACCTTCATACAGGACAACCTGTTGGATTCGCTAGAAGATTCAGGCAGTTTCGTTATTCCCTATTTTATTGACAGTTTATTAATGAGAAGGACATTGATAAAATTAATTGGTTTCTCAACTTTATCAACATTGTCCTTCTATTTATTTTGCAATTTGTAGCTTACTTACAGGCTACAAAACTAATTTTGAATGAAAAAGGGTGGAAGTAAGCTGCTCATAATTGATCCTGGTTAAGTTTTCAATGAAACAGTGTCAAGCTACCAACGTTAAAAGGAATGCTACATGGGAGGCAACCTATGGAAAAATTAGTTCATATTGACATTAGTTAGATTAGTTGAAATTTGTAGTTAGGTTTATTTTGGATTGCATGAATAAAAGCAAAAAGAGGAATAGGATTTCGAAGTCATGGGGAAGCGTACGCAAGCGCATTAAAAGACATGAAGAAGAATTATTGAATGAGAGAAGGAAAGGATTGGAAGAAGGTCTCGGAATCAAGTTATAGGAACTGGCCACGAACGTGACTCGTCAGGTCACAATCGTGGCCTGCGACTTAGGAAGTCCTTCGGTGGTACGCCGTATGTCATGATCGTGGAATAGCAGGCCACGATCGTGTCCTGCAACAATGAACAAAAAGGGGAGGACATAAATTTTAAGTGATAACTTTACCATTTTACCCTTTATACCACCTATTTATTCAATTCTTACTTAACTTTCACTTTCACCTTCACCTTCATTTTTACTTTATCTATCTAGAATTTCAACTTCCAAATGCTTTAACATCTCTCTAGAAATTTTCCATCGACAACTTCCCAAATTCAACCTAATCATGCCTCGTATGAAGCAAACCACCTGACGAGAGCCTGGTGGAGCATAACAAGTTGTGAGATGGGAGAGGCAGAACTAAGCAGTAGATTTTGGAGCTTCATTTCCCATCTACTCCGAGAAGGAAGGTACTCGTTTCAGTTCCCTTCGCTCTAGGCATATAGTTGTGCCTAATATTTTGATTTCGATACACTGGATAGGATAGAGGTGCGGGAGTGAATAGAAAATTTAGCAGAGAGGATCCAGTGGAGTCAATTCATCAGGTTTCAATTCCTAGTTTATGAGGAGCTGACCCTAGAAATTTTCACATCCCTGACCTGTGACCCTAAGAACACCAAAGAATTATGGTTCCAATTGAGAGGGCAAGCGTATGAGCTAACAGTAGAGATTATGTGTGACATATGCGGATTCCCCGAATCCACTGTTGTCGACCAACATGATGACTTTCGTGCCTCCCAATACTGGCACGAGCTCACTGGCATAGAACGTTTTTATGCCAAAAATGCTCATAACAACATAATACGCTCCCATAAACACTTACTGCTGCATAAATTTATGTGTCACCTAAACTTTGACAAATCAGAGACCAACAAGTGTTCCACCAAGGAACTATTCCTACTGTGGTGCATAGACCACAGTGTCCCAGTATGCACATCCACGCATGCGTTGAATGCTCTTGCTACAGTTTCGTGAAAGCGGAGCAACCATCTGGGAATTGGGTACCTAGTTTCTACCATCGCAGAGCATTTGGTGTGGATCAGAGGGGGTTAACATTGCATCTGCCTGAGTTCTTTGACCGCCATCATCTATTTTAGGCAGAAATCATTCACTCCACCAACTTGAGTCTACGGGAAATAAATGAAAAGACACATGTGCAGACCAGGACGAGTCAGGCAAGCTCAAGTTCCATTCCACCTCAGTAGGCAAGGGACTTAACAAGCTAGGAATCAGAAGAAGAGGAAGAAGAGAACCAACAGTGGACCAAAGTTTTGGATACACTATCTAAAACCAACAGAACACTACAGGAAGTAGAGCATACACAAAGACGCCAAAGTCATGAGATTTCTTGACTTCGTCGGTATTTCGAAGCTCAAGGCATCTAATTACCACCTCCTACACCATCACCACCCCCATATCCTTAGGATTCAAGTCTAACCCATATTTTTTTATTCAATTCTACTTTAGTTGTGTGTTGTTTAATGTCTAGTAGTTTTATTTTAAATTTTATTTTTATGTTAGTTTTATTTTCATTTTATGTTTTGTCTTTAATTTTTTTTGCTCTTCCTTGTTAAAAAAATGTGAATGTGTGTTTCTATCTTCACATTTCCGTAATGTATGAGTCATGGGTGTTCTCTTCTCACATTGAGGATAATGTGTTATTCAAGTATGGGGAGGGATTCTGTGTTTTTATTTTTTTATGTGACTTTGCATATTTGTATGATAGTAGTTGGCTACATTGTGTGAAATGTGTAAATGTGTCAATGGCTCAAGTTTGAGTGAAATTCATTTAATTTTGTACAAAGTCTATTAGGTTAGTGACTTAGGGAACCTTTGAATAAATATACAGTATAATTAAGACTTAGTGTAAATTTAGCTCCCTCTAAGTTGTCACATGCATTCATAATTTTAGGCCTTTTTGCTAAGTAGCTTAACTAGTATTTTTTTTGCATGGAAACGAATAGTTGTTAAAAAAAAGTTTAAGTAAATACTATTTCACTAACCTTTGGGTTATAAATAGAGCTAGTAGCCAGTTGAACACGTGATAATAGTTGAGTAACCAGATCGACACCCATTACAAATGTGTGCCTTCGCATAGAAAGGCTATAATGACTATCCAACCAAGCTATTAATAAATGACCTAGTCAAGTAACCGGATCAACTTTCATCACTAATGTTTTCCTCTAAGTAAAAGACTAAGTCTCGAAAAAAATGTTTTAAATAAAAACAAACCATTCCTGTAACAAGCTTGATTTTTTTCTTCATGAAAATATACCTAGGAATGGTTACCGAGTCTGAGAAACTAGAAAAATTATTAATGCATGTGCACAATTAAAAAGGGTGCATAAGATAACGCATGGGTCTCGATTAAGTTATATATCTAGTCAAAACCCCTAGACACACATTTTGTTTGTTAATGATTTGATATAATTCGAATGATTGTGTCCATGATTAAATTTCTTTCATGAAGATTAGAGTCATTGTTCCATTATTGCATTATGTGTCTTTGATGTTACGTTTTTGTTGTTTTATTTGCTTGAGGAGAAGCAAACATTTAAGTGTAGAGATGTTGATAGTTGTGATTTGTATTGTGTTTTAGGGTTAGATTTGATAAGTATTTTAATGTCATTTCAAGCGTTTAGTATGCATTTAGGGCTTAATTAGGTTAGTTTTGTGTTTAAGTGTTTTTATGGGTTAGTTTGAATCTTTAAGCTTAAATTGTATATTTTTGAGGTACCTTAATGTGTGTGCTATTATTACAGGGTAAACAGGGAAGAACGGGAAGAGTTAAAGAGTTTTCAGGCTAAAAAGCATAGGCCATGATCGTGACAGAAGAGGAAGAACCAGAAGCAGCCGGGTCACGATCGTGACAGAGAGCATCAATTCAATCTATGATCGTGGCAAGTAGGGCAACGATCGTGCACTACGTCGGGTTGACAGAAGAACTCAAGTTTCAGATAAATTTTTGGACCATTTTGACCCTAACTTTGACTTAGAGCCTCGAAGATATAAATAGAATTTGACGTGATAGCCAGTAGAGGAGAGGAGAGAGAGCCAAGAGTTTAACAAAAAAGTTTCCATTCTGCCAATTTCGAGAGAAAACATCGGGTAACACTAAGAGATTAAGGAAGAAGACAAAGGAAGAGAGACACGATGAAGAGCTTGACGCGAAGTACTTCCCGGAATAGGAGGTTTCCTGCTATCGTCATCCTAAATTTCATTCCCTACGTATTTCCATTATTTCAATTTTATTCATGTATAGAATTGAAATAAGTGTTGAGATAT
This sequence comes from Erythroxylum baracoense, assembly GCA_025629805.1. NCBI lineage: Eukaryota > Viridiplantae > Streptophyta > Magnoliopsida > Malpighiales > Erythroxylaceae > Erythroxylum > Erythroxylum baracoense. The sequence continues at coordinate 18,834,168 of JAOTAY010000002.1, forward strand.
GTTTGGTTGAATGTTGAGTTGATATCTAAACTCACCTTTGGATTTGATTCTTGAGAATAATGAAGTTTATTCGATTATGCTTTTATTGATTAGATTGTGATTTAAGTCCTGTTCTTAATAACTTGGCGATAGACTGAGAGGGTGAGCTAAGTGAAAATAATCAATTTGGGCTAATGAGAGTTGGGTGAATTGATAGGGAAAGGATTAAATCAAACCAATAGAATCATGTAACAAGAGATTGAGCTTAGGTTCCTGGTAGGTTAGTAGACAACTTTAGATTTAATTTAGTTTTTGGGTCAATTGCGAATTGAGAGATCAGAATTCCCATAAATTGAATTAGGGTTAAGAATTATAACTTGAGAGAAAGTAATTCAACCTAGGACCGTCTAGGCCTATTAAGTCAATAATTGCATAATTGGTTGAGTTTCTTTAATTTCGAATTAAAATCCCCTTTCTCTCACTTGGTGATTTCTAGGTTAATTTTGGATTTGGTTGTGTGATTATTTTTCTGTTACTTTTAGCACTTTCAAATCTTACATCCGATTATCAATTGAATTACTTTTCTGCAGTAGTTGTTAGGTTTGTGACTTAGTTGCCATTAGACTTAGGACTAGTTCCCTTCCTCGTGGGATCGACACTTTAGGTACTACGCGAAAGACCCGTGCACTTGTGGTAATTACCAAAGTTAAAACTATTGAAACTTAGAGCATGTAACCTTGAGCAAACAAGTTTTTGGTGCCATTTCTGGGGAAGGCAATTTAGTTCTTTAGTCTAAAGCTTTTCCACTAGCTTTTTTTATTAAAAAAATTAGGGCGTAAAGTAAAGACACATCGAGACATCTTAGAATGGGATATCTGAAAAGTTGAATGCTGAACAATGATGGAAGACAGATATTATAGGAGCAAGAAAATTTTGAGAATTACAATGAGTCGCAATATGATTGGGGAAATAACTACCCTTATTGGACCATGTACACTTCGAGGTGGTAGAACATCCCATATTTCTATTGGTCCAATAATGTAAGTACTTACTTGGGACACTAAGATCTATTTGAATTTCAACACGACGAATCCAGTTCATGGGATTCTAAATTGAACAAGATTGTGGATAAGCTCTCAGACATGGAAGAAGGGCAGAAGAGACTAAAAGAGCAAATTGATCAAGTGACGAAAAATCATGCCGCTTCTATTCATAACTTGGAGATTCAAGTAAGATAGCTTTCCTATGAATTTTGTAAGAGAAATGTGGAAGACATTTTGAGAAAAATGGAATTACAACAACTAGAGCAATATGAGGCTATCACACTTAGGAATAGGGTAGAGCTAGAAGAACCAGAGGAATACCATACCGAACCCCAATTCATTGGCAACCAAAAGATGATGGAAGTGTACGAGGAAAAGAATTCCAACCCTCTTTATTATTCACCAGTCCTGGATATACCACATATGAAAATAAAAAATTCTTAGGTAAATGTCTATGCAAAGAACCATATCCTTTGGATTGATCATGATGAAGAGACATTCCACATAAATGATGTATTTAAGAATCCGAAGGTTAGTAGCTCATTCAGGATAATAGATGTGTTTGAATCTTATGATGAACAAGAGGACGATGAACAGATGACAGCAGACATCGAGTTTGAAGAAGCGATAAAGGTCTCTATTTATGAAGCGAAAGAAGCAAAGGAGACGAAGGTGATGAAGGAAGAAGAAGAGCAATTCACCTTCGTACAGGACAAACTGTTAGATTCGATGGAAGATTTAGGGAGTTTTGTTATTCCCTATTTTATTGACAGTCTGTTAGTGAAAAGGACATTACTGAAATTAATTGGTTTTCATAATTTGATAAATATTGTCCTTTTGATCATCTTGCAATTTGAGCTTACTCACGGGCTAAAAAATTGACGTTGAATGAAAAGGGAAGAAGCAGGCTACTAATAATTGATCCTGGCTAAGTTTTAAAGGATGAAGGTCAAACTAATGACCATAAATTAGGACGTTTAGTAATAGGTTTAAATTGTTGTGTAGTTAGGTTTGTTTTAAATTATTAAATAAGTCACGAATAATTTAGAACGGTTTGGAGTGCTAATTCTTTTGTTCTCTTGACTCACTTATAAGGTAGGGAAACATTTTCGATGTCAAGCTGATTTGATCTCAACACTATAGCCATCACCACCTCTTTCACCATAAACGATTTCATGTTCTAATCCTTTTCGTTTCATTTTGTGTTAGTATTTTCTTCTTATTTTTTTGTATGTTGTGTTTATTTTCCTCGGGTGTGTGCTCTCTTCCCACATTGAGGACAATGTGTTGTTCAAGTGCGGGGAGGGATTCTGTGTTTTTTTATGTGACTTTGCATATCGTATGATAGTAGTAAGCTATATTATGTGAAATGTGTAAATGTGTCAATGGCTCAGGTTTGAGTGAAATTCATTTAATTTTGGACAGAGTCTATTAGGTTATTAATAATCATTAGCTTGCGAAATTAATGAATTAGGGGGGCCTTTGAATAAATATACAACATAATTAGGACTTAGTGTAAATTTATCTCCCTCTAAGTTGTCACATTCATTTATAATTTGAGGCCTTTTTGCTAAGTAGCTTAACTAGTATTTTTTTCATGGAAACGAATAGTTTTTTTTTAAAATACTATTCCGCTAACCTTTGGGTTATGAATAGAGCTAGTAGCTACTTGAACACGTAATAATAGCTAAGTAACCAGATCGACATGCATTACAAATCTATGTATTCGCGTAAAAAGGATATAATGACGTTCCAACCAAGCTGTTAATAAATGGCCTAGTCAAGTAACTAGATCGACATTCATTACCAACGTTTGCCTTCGAGTAAAAGATTAAGTCTCAAAAAAATGTTTTAAATAAAAACATACCGTTCCTGTAATAAGCTTGACTTTTTTTCTTCATGAAAATATGCCTAGGAATGGTTACAGAGTCTAAGAGACTGAAAAATTATTAATGTGTGTGCACATTTAAAAAAGGTACATAAGTTAGCACATGGGTCTCGATTAAGTTTTATATCTAGTCAAAGCCTCTAGACACCCATTTTGTTTGTTAATGATTTGATATCATTCGAATGATTGTGTCCATTATTAAATTTATTTCACGAAGATTAGAACCGTTGTCGCATTATTGCATTGTGTGTCTTTGATGTTACGTGTTTGTTGTTTTATTTGCTTGAGGACAAGCAAACATTTAAGTGTGGGGATGATGATAGTTATGATTTGTATTGTTTTTTAGGGTTAGATTTGATAAGTATTTTAATGTCATTTTAAGTGTTTAGTATGCATTTAGGGTTTAATTAGGTTAGTTTTTGTGTTTAAGTGTTCTTATAGGTTAGTTTGAATCTTTGAGCTTAAATTGTATATTTTTTAGGTGCCTTGATGTGTTTGTTAGTGTTGCAGGCTAAACAGGGAAGTATGAGAAGAGTTAAAGAGTTTTCAGGCCAAAAAGCATAGCCTACGATAGTGACAAAAAAGGAAGAACCAGAAGTAGCCAGGCCACGATCGTACTCCAAGAGCCACGATCGTGATAGAGAGCGTCAAGTCAGGACTCAATCATGCACTTCAGGCCACGATCGTGACAGAAAGGAAAAAGTGCCAGCCATGATCATGGCAGGTAGGGCCACGATTCTGCACTGCATCGGGCTAATAAAAAAACTCATGTTATGGATGAATTTTTGAACCGTTTTGACCCCGACTTTGACCTAGAGCCTCGAAGATATAAATAGAATATGATGTGACAGAAGTCAAAGAGGAAAAGAGATAGGAGAGAGAGAGCTAAAAGCTGCAAAAAAAGAGTGAGATTCTGCCGAAAATTCGAGAGAAAACTTAATTGGAGATCAATCGATCGAGGAAGTATATAGTTTAATATATGTTTCAAATCATAAGAAAAGTTAGGTATCGTTTATACCTTCTATATTATATGATAAAAATAATTTTTTCCACAACATTTTTTGATATTGGTATTTGATTTGTTCAGCTTGATCTTGATTAATAGAATTATGAATGAACTATCCTATATGTGCTTGTTAAAGATATAATCTTATTAGTGTTCTTATAGTAAAGATATCATTGTGAAAATTTTTTTGTTTAAATCCGCATATTTTATTTATAAACTCTTAATTTTGCTTCAAAAGAGAGTTATGAGCTCTAATGCATTGTTGTAGTTAGCTAGATCTTGCTTTTCATTATTATTTAACTAATTATTTGTAATACTGAGACATAAGCATCCTTGAGCTTAAATAAAAATTCATTTTATGCCTTTCACCTCTTAATCAGTGGTGTTAAAGGTTATTTTTTTGGAGGGCTTTTATTCCTTTATTAACCTTCTTCAATCTCCTTATACATTTAAAGCTTTCAAACTATTAACCTCCACTTACGACCTCTTAAGATTGAAGCTTAAATTTTTTATAGTTTAGCTAAATTTTTAAAGAAACTAAATAGGGATACCCTAGATATAGGTGAAGCTAAAAATGAGATCCTTAATAAAGGGTATTATGAGCATAAAAAAGGGTGGAAATGAGTGTTACTTGTAGAGAAGTGAATTATCCATTTAAAATTTGTTATAGCTATGTCTAACTTTTTCCTCTAGGAGCTTACATATATTTGATTATTATTTAATGTATAACATATTCACTCAAACCTAATACTAGAGATTTTCAAAAGACTTGAGCATTTTATGAAATCATCAATATAGTTTTTCAAGAACATTTAATGGCCATCAAAATCATTTTTATAATTTATACAGTTGAAATCCCTTAAAATCATTTATAGCTTATTGATATTCTAGTTCAAGGATTTCAAAATTGTCTTATAGCAACGTCCTTTGAAAAGAAAGATTGATAGGATACACAAATGCGAGATTTACTAGGTTATTTGAGTAGAGAATTCTAACTTCTAAATGGAAAATTGGATATAATAATTAAGACTGTAAAACCTAGATTCCTTTGGGGTTATTGTTGAGTGTAATTTATACAAAACAATCTACTCATTTTACGCTCAAAAATTACAAGTGTACGGGTCGTGATTTATAGTTAAAAAGTGGATATTGATCCTACAGGGATTGATGCCCAGACACCACTTAATTCAAATCAAACTTTGTTTAAGAAATGAAATTGTTTAATGGAACTAGTCTAGAAAATTAAATTAAATTTGAAAACTAACAAAAAGCAATAGATAATACCAAAGTGTAGAAAATTAAAATTCAAGAATATAAAGACTAGAGATCACTTTCTCCCTATTTTGTCTCCCTCTTATTTTATTAATCGAATTATGTCTACTTAAGAATTCCGAATGTATTAATTACCCTCTCTCAAAGTGTAATTAATTATCCCTAATCAAATTAAATGAAGTTAATTGAACGATCCCTCAAGTTACCCAATCACTCCACCAATTTAACTAGTTATTAAACTATCCTATGGGTGATCAATTGAATTAGCCGAGATCTCTCT
>JAOTAY010000002.1:18839735-18853882 GCA_025629805.1 Erythroxylum baracoense
CTTTTGGTATTTAAGTTACATGCCAAAAATGCCCTCAATTCAATCCTATGCATTTATTCCATAAACTGTTATGCTTAATTTAACGAAAAAAATTTTTGGGGGTGAACATATAACCTTAATTATACTTTGATTCCACTTGTTAAAACATAAGCAGTACGTAATAAGAATAAATTTGTATGAAAGATAGCAATAAACAAGAACTAATAGAAACAATTTAACAAAGTTTAGTCAATTGGGTGTACAAACATCTTTGAGAGTGAAAAGCGGTTGATTTCACTATTTGTTAATCAAAACTGTCTACTTAATAAAGATTACATGTTACATATAGACTAAGTTTATATAATTAGTTAATTGTAAACTTTAGTAAGTACAGTTTAACACAACTTGCTTCTTTACAAAACACAATTTGACCATAATTCTAACAATTCTTAAAATCTTCCTAGAGTTTGTATTATACTAAAAGTATGTTTTCTAAATAAGGTTATCTACCAAGGACATGGTATAGAACACAGTCTATCCCACACAGTAGATTTCATTGCATAATTTTAAAATATTATACAGGTTCTAACAAGTCTATGTTATTGAATTTTTTAACATACTTTAAAATTATACGTATATATATGAACAATACACAAAGAAATTCAAGTTTAACTAGTTAAGGAGCTTACACTAATATGATGAAATTGAAATTTTTCGGGGGTAGGAACCCAATTTGCGGATGTCATTGTGATGAAACATTCGTGATAAATTAAGAGGAATTTTTAGTTAAACAATTAAGACCACATGTTTACTCCCATGATAATATACTTTTGTCCACCTTGTTTCCTTATTCTATACTAATCCTCTTCCTTGAGATATTACAAGGAAATTGTAGATTTTATAATCAGATAATGAAATAAAGTTTATTAGATCTCTGAAGTACTAAAAGAGAATTGAATTTCATAATTAATTCGAAATTTTATTATATTTCATATATAAAGCAAAAGAAAGAAAAGAGGAAATTAAATAGAATCTTCTCTCACAAAGTTTCCAAGCCGTTCAACTCTTTATATAACATTGTCATTGGTTTTGAAAATGAAAATTTGAATTTCCTTATATTTTTTTCGCTCTGCTTCGCTAATTTAGCCCTACTCTTTGTTATTGATTCTAACAAAATTATCGATAGATAAAACAGAAAGAGGGCCATCAATTTCTTCCACTTATACATAAACAATAGAGGCGGTGGATAATAAGTGCTCAAATGCATTATTAAGGCCATTCTAAAAGAAAACCTTATTGGAATTTAATTCCTTCTAGATAATTATTAATTATAAGTTTTTTATAATCATTAAGGCTTAAAAAATTAAATTTGATTTAGATTAAAAACAATAAAGGAGCCCAATAAGGGATCTAGATAAATGGGTTGCAGTCCATTAAAGAAAATCGACTCTTATTAATGTGGGCTGATTATTTATAAGCTTGTGATTGGGAGACCTAATAATGTTACTATAAATAGCTACTAAGTTATCTTACAACCTAGTTAAGTAAGTTTGCGGAATTTTATTTTCTTTCACTTATTGAGAGGCCTACACATTAAGAAAAGGTGCAAAAAATGTTAAATATATAAAGTTATATAACTTTGGTAAAAATCAATTGAAAGTTTCGGCAGCTTGTTTAAGGAATCCAATAGCTTATTCAAATAGTTTAGCATATTGCATAATGGATAGCAAAACATGTAATTTTTCATATTTTATCTGTTTATATAAATTCATAGTTGATCTTGGACCAATAACTAAGTTTTGTGTTATATCTAACACGTGGTATCATAACGATTCCATGATTGTATGAATTTAAACATGGATTTTCATGTTTCTCCATAAGGAATTCAGAGAAATTAATATGTTTTGCTTATATAAACTGTAGATTTATTGGTTAGATTAATTTTGGACAAGCGTTATATGGAAAAACTAAAAAAAAACAAACTTTGAGTGATTTTATAGAAAAAATGTTGAAATTTAATGAAAAATCACCTAAAAAGCTAATGAGAATCACCGTTTTCCAACAGTATAACAAATAAGTAATTAGTTGCTGTTGAAATGCATTAGCAACTAGTGCATGCGTTACACAGGCCCTAGACAATTAGAGCTTACAGATTCCCAATGCTAAAGGTTTGTGGTGCAAATGTCTACAATAGTGGGAGTACGTTGCACACCTGCCATAGGGTGGCTGGTGTGTCTCCTATGTCTAGACATATGAGCTACACGTGCCATAAGGGTCTCTCACATGTTTGGAGCGTGTTGTGTGCATGTCATAAGGAATAGCGTGCATCTATGCATGTATGGCATATGGATCACATGCATCTAACATATTTAGTGTTTGCGTGATGTTAGCGTGAGCATTCCAATCATGTGCACTATTGATGTCAACACATAATAGAACAAAAAAAACTCATATTTCATAAAATTCATAAAATGATCCTTAAATTTATTTTGGGTTAGTTTTTAGGTCATTTGAATTCATAAAGTAATTAAATTTTTTTTGGATTTATTACATTGATAATAAATAAGGTTTAATTTTAGAAAATTTTAAATAAAGTTCCCAAAGTCATAATTTAGTAAATTTTCATATAATTAACTTTAAGTAAAAGAGATGCATATTGTTTTGGTGTCTCATATAGGGCATTTGCTATTTAGTATTGTACTATTATTAATTTGTTAAAATTTTCTTGAGGATAAATTCTCAAATAAAGTTTATTGATAATGTTTTCAAGATTGATATATTGCAATGAGAATGGGAATAAGAGTTTTATATTAATTAGTGGTAAGTTGTCATATATGTATGCCTATATAGATGAATATGAGGATAACACATAGGTGTATCCCTTGTGCTTATGGATAAGCTTAGATATTAATGAGAATGCAGTTACCACAGTAGCCTTTCAAGCTAGGATATTGATTTTTTTCCATGCATGTTAGGAGATATCTTCGATTTTGTATTTGGTTATTTTGCCCACAGATGTTGACCTTATATGAGATTTTGAGATATAAATAAAGGCACTTGGTAGAGGATAATCATGCTTGAATGATCTACTTGCTTATAGGTGATATAATCACAAAAGTTAATGGTATGTAATCTGATCACTTTTATGTGGAGGTCTTTTCTCTATGTATTATGTATTCAACCAATATATGTTTTGTTATATATGATAAGATACTTATTACAAATATTATTTTCTGGCTTTGAGAATCGAAGTTATCCTACATTTGTGATGATGATGTACATTATCTACTTTTGTATTCAACTTCTTTGTAAACAATAATAATGTCACAATTGAAACCATTATTGGTTTCAATTTTAAGAAGTGGAAACAAGATGTAGAGTTCACATTAGAGATAACAGACATTAATATAGCCATGATCAGGGATAAATCACTAGCCCTTACATCTATTACTACAAAGGATGAGGGAGTAGCCTATATGACTTATGAAAGGTGAAACAGGATATGTTATTTGATCATAAAGAGGTTGATCCTAAATCATCTATTGAGTAGACTTTCGAAGAAAAATATAACAAGGATTTCCTCAACAATGTGTCTCAGAGGTATGAGGCATCTTCTAATATTGAAATACATACCTTACTAAAAAAATTACATTCTATAAGATACAGAACAATAAGGGGATGAGGAAGTATATAATTGGGATGATCTGCCTCCAAAGAAAGTTGAAAGCATTGAATATTTTCATACCTGATACTTTTAATGTGTATTAGGCTCTGAATACTCTTCCTTAAGAGTTTGGTATTTTGGTTACCATACACAACTCCTAAGATAAGGCTTAGGACATAAATTCATTAATTAAGTTTGTGTTTTTGAGGAGGAGAAGATGAAAATTACAACTCAAAGAACTTTAATAGCAACCAAAGGGAAGACAAAGGTAAAGCCCCAAAAGTTTAAATGTAAGAAATCTAAATTTCCTCCACATAAAGATATTAGTCAATGTAACAAAATTAAAGGTCTAATGGACATTGTAATGGGTATGAGTATATGATGTTTATTTTGTAAAAAGAAGGGATATAAGAGGCTGGAGTATCAAAAGCATAAAACCTAAAAAGAAAGCTAAGAGCTGGCAGGTAACTCCTTGGCTTATATGATGTATGAATCTAATATTGTCATAGCCACATCAAGTTTTTAGTGGCTAGATAACAGAGATTCTAATCATGTTACTTCCATAATATATGGATTCATATAAAAGAGAAAGCTGAAAAGGAGGAGGAAAAATTAATAGTGGGGAATAAAGAAGAAGTTAATGTAGTCTTAGTAGGGGATGTCTGTTTAAACCTAGATACTATGGTTCAAACTTGTATTATATAACACTTTCTATATACCATCTTTTATATGAGATTTGATTTCTGTATCTATTTTGGATAAAGAAGATTACAATCTTTTAATTAAGAATTCAATTGTAAAATTATCTTTCAATGCAAAACATATAGGTATAACCTTCTTGTTATATGGTTTATAATAAAATGAAGTCATAAACTTAAGAAGATAGTGTATGATGTTGATAAAGAGAAGTTCAAGTTTGTAATTAATGAAATGAAGATAAAACAAGAATAAAAGGAGATCAGGCTCATCAAGGTTATTTTTACATCTTGAATTATTATTTGTAAGCTCCCTTTATTAATTTGATGATCCAAAAGGATCGCCATATATAATCATTGCATGAGTCGTCACATTCATAAAAAGGCAATGAACATTTTGATTTTAATATAAAAGCCTCTTTATCTTTCAAATATTCTTTGGCAATCATTTTGGGAAGTGTTTAATCATGTTTGAACTACACAAATTAGTTTTGAACATTTAAAGTTGTTAAAATCATATTTAGGGGTGATTGGTCGACCTATATGGGTTAGTGGTCGAACAATATAGGTTAAAGTTGTTATATTTGATGCACCAAGAGTTTGTGGCAATATTGGTAAATGTATTGATCAACCAGTGTGCCATATTGGTTAATCCATATAGTGTCATAGTTAACCAATGTTCTAATGGTTAGTGAATCTGGTGATGTAAATGCATACTGGTCGACTAGTGCAACATTGTATATAGCAATTGTAATGGGCTAGTTCTTAGCTTCACTGGCTATTTGAGTCCCAAAATATTATAAATAAGTGCTATCTTATTTTTTTTAGAGTAAAGAAGATTTTGGGTATTGTATATATACATTTCAAAGATTTTTTTCAATCATTTGAGCATTATTAAGTCACATTTGTGTGAGTAAGCCACTTTGGAGTTATCAGGTGATGAAGTGAGGTATTTTTAGTTGAATATTTGGTTAGGGCAATTTTTTTAATATTTGGGAGTGATAAAATTAAGATTAATGTTCCTTTTCACCTTGGAAGAAGATCGTAAGAAAGGTCCTCTTTATCGAAAAGGATTATATAAAAGTTATTCTTTGCCTTGAAGGAAGAATTATAGTGAAATTTTAAGAAGAGTCTTGAGAGTGGAAGTAGGCAAGGGTTGTTTGTCGAACCATTATAAATCGGTTTGCACTCTCTTTTTTATCCTCTTTAAATTATTGATAAATTATTTGATTATCAGAGCAGGTATATTCAGCTAGTATTTCTAATAAAATCCTATAGTAAATATTAGTAATGGCATATTTAGGAGCATCAACACCATGATTCAATCAAGAGGGACAAAGCATTAGTAGACTACCTTTCTTTGATGGCAATGATTATCTTTATTAGAAAACTAGGATGAGATTCTTTTTAATGTCCAAAAGTGTAGACTTATGGGAAATAATTTCTAGTTATCCCTTTATTGCAACAAAAGTTGTAGATAACAAAACGGAAGCAAATTAAAGGAAGAATGGAAACCTCAAAATAAGATATTAGTTTCCTTGAATAGTATGGCCACTGATAGTTGTGATATGCATAATGTTTTAGGATTTAATTTATTATGTATTTAGTGTTAATTTGAGTGTTTAGTATGTGTTTAGGTTAGAATTGTGTTAGTTTATGTGTTTAAGTGTTTTTTATGGGTTAGTATAAGTCTTTGAGCTTAAATGTTATGTTTTTGAGGTACCTTGATATGTTTGTTAGTGTTTTAGGGTAAATGGCAAAGGATGGAGAAGTTTCGAAGAGTTTCGGGCCAAAACCATGGCCCACGGCCATGATCATGATAGAAAGATGTGAGCCACCAGGAGCCAGGCCACGATCGTGACAATTTGGTCACAATCATAACAGAGAGGCCAAAACTAGGCCATGATCATGACACTTTGGTCACGATTATGACATAGAGGATTACGCGCTAGCCACGATCATGGCAGGCAGGGCCATGATGGTGACCTGCGTCAGGCAAACATGAAAATAACTAAAAACGTTAAGTTTCAAGGGACTTTTCAGATTGTTTTGACCTCGAATCAACCCTAGGGCTTCCAAGGTATAAATAGAACATTAAAGAACATAAGAGCAAACTTTTTGCATTAGCTAATTCTGAAACCTTAGAGAGCTTATTGAGAGATCTAAGGAAGGAGACGAAGGAAGAGAGACACAAAGAAGAAGCTTGACGTAAAGTACTTCCTGGAATAGGTGGTTTTCCACCGTCGGTGCCTCCACTAATCCATTCCAATAGTATTTTTTGATTTTATTTCAATTTTATTGATGTATAGAATTGGGATAGTTGTTGAGAATAGGTGTTGTTGAATGTTGATATTGTCTAAACTCACTTTTGGGATTTTTTATCTTTGATATTAATAAAGTTTGATTTATTGTGTTTTTATTAGGTTTTTTATGATTCAAGTTTTGTTCTTTATAATTCGGTAATAAACTGAGAGGTTGAATCGAGTGAATATCATCAAATTGGGCTAACGAGAGTTAGATAGTTTGATAGATAAGAGTTGATTCAAATTGGTAAAATCGTGTAATGAGAGAACGAGCATAGGTTTCCGGTAGGTTATTAGACAAATTCAGAACTGATTTAGGTTTTGGATTAATTGGAAATCGAGAGATTACAATTCCATAATTTAAATTAGGGATTATAAATTAAGGTTAAAGATTATAACTCGAGAGAGAGTAATCCACTTAGGACAGTCTAGACCCAGTAATTCGATAATTTCATAATTAATTAAATTTTCATTAAAGTCAGATTAAAATCTTCTTTCTCTCAATTGGCAGTTCCTAGGTTGATTTTTGATTGGGTTGCACAAAATTGCTTTCTTGTTTATAATTTCTGAATTTAATTCTTGAGATTGATTTTTTATTGAATAATTTTCTGCCTAGTTGTTTATTTTAATTATTTGGGAATTTGAGTTAAGCCTTAGATCCTATAATTAAATTATTTCTCCTCATGGGATTGACACCTTAGGTATTACATGAATAACCTCTGTGCTTGTAGTAGTATCGAGGTTAAAAATATTAAAACTTTATCATATAGAAACCTGCGATCAAGTTTTTAGCGCCGTTACTAGGGAGGCGATTAGTTTAGTTCTTTAGTCTAAGGCTGTTTCATTATCTTTTGTTTTAAAATTTTTTTGGGTGTAAAGTCGAGACACAACAAGAAATCTTAGAATGAGAAATGAGACATCTGAAGAGCTAGATTGCAAGAAGAAATAGAAAGAACAATGATGGAAGATAGATATTATAGGGAGCAAGGAACTTTTGAGAGTTACAATGAAGTACAGTATAGTTGGGGAAATAATGATCCTTATTGGAACAAGTACACTGTGGGATGGCAGAACCACCCTGATTTCTATTGGTCCAATAATGTGGAGACTCACTTAGGACATCAAGGCCCATTAAGACTTCGACAAGATGAGTCCAATTTATGGGATTCTAAATTGGACAAAATCCTGGATAAGCTCACGGACATGGAAGAGCACCAGAAGAGACTAGAAGAGCAAATTAAGCAAGTAATGGAAAATCATGCCTCGTCTATTCATAACTTAGAGATTCATGTAAGACAACTTTCCCATGAATTTTGTAAAAGAAGTGTGGAAGACTCTCTAAGTAATATGGAAATACATAAAAGAGAGCAATATGAGGCTATCACACCTAAGAATGGGAGAGAACTAGAAGTACTAGTGGAAAACCAAAATAAACCCTACCTTATTCAAGAACAAGAGACAATGAAAGAGGATGAAGAAAAGAATGCCAATCCTCCCTTTTATTCACTAATTCTTGATATACCATGTGTGAACATTGAAAAATCTTTAGTACATGTCCACGAAAAGCACCTTATCTTTTAGATTAATGATGACCAAGTAACATTTAACATGAATGATGTATTAAAGATTCTGAAGGAGAGTAGCTCATTCGGGATAATTGATGTGTTCGAATCTTCTGAAGAATAAAAGGACGAAAAATAAATGACAATAGACATCGAATTTAAAGAAGCTATGAAAGTCTCTGTTTGTGAAGTGGAAGAAGTAGAGGAGACAATGGTGATTACCAAAGAAAGAGAAAAACTCACCTTCTTACAAGACAAACTATTGGATTCGATGGAAGAATTAGGAGTTTTGTTATTCCCTATTTCATTGACAGTTTGTTAGAAAAAAGGGCATTATTGAGCTTAATTGGTTTTCTCAACTTTATTAATATTGTCCTTCTGATCATTTTGTAATTTTTGGCTTACTTACAGGCTACAAAATTGATGCTGAACGAGAAGGGTGGAAGTAAGCTGCTCATAATTGATCCTGACTGAGTTTTAAAGGATTAAGGTCAAGCTAATGACCATAAATTAGCACGTTTAGTAGTTAGGTTTAAATTATTGCGTAGTTAAATTTTTTTAAAATTTCAAAATAAGTTCTTAATAATTTGGAATGTTTTGGAGTGCTAACTCTCTTACTTGTTTTTGAAACAAGTATAAGATAGGGCAATAATCGTGGACATTAATCACAAGTGATCTCCGCCTCCATCACCATCAGTACCTCAGTCAATATGATAGCTTTGTGTTCTAACCCTTTTCTTTTCATTTTTGTTAGCATTTTTTCTTATTTTTTTGTATATTGTGTTTATTTCCCCCGGGTGTGTTTGTGTACCGTTCTCATATTGAGGACAATGTGTTATTCAAAAATGGGCAGGGTTATGTGTTTTACTTTTATATGTGATTTCGCATATTGTATGATAGTTATTATGTTGCATTGTGTGAACTGTCTGAATGTGTCAATGGCTTAGATGGAGTGAAATTTATTTAATTTTGAACATAGTCGAATAGGTTGTGAATAAACATTAGTTTGCAAAATTAGTGAATTAGGGATCTTTGGATAAATATACAGCTTAATTAGGATTTAGTATAAATTTAGCACCCTCTAGGTTGTTACATTCATTCATTATTTGAGGCCTTTCAATTTAAGTAGCTTAACTAGTATTTTTCATGCAAACGAGTTGCTAAAACAACAAGGTAGGTAGTAATAATAATAATAAAAAGTTAAATAAATCACTATTCTGCTGGCCTTCGGGTTATGAATAGAGCTAGTAGCCAGTTGAAAACGTTAGCTGAGTAACCGGATCGACACAGATCATAAATATGTTCGTTCGCGTCAAAAAGCTATAATGACATTTTAACAAAGTTGTTTGATAAAAATGACTTAGTCAAGTAACCAGATCGACATTCATCACCAATGTTTGCCTCCGAGTAAAAGACTGGATCCTTGTTTAAAAAATAAATTAAAGAAAATGTTTTCTTAATAAACCTACCGGACTTACAATAAGCTTGACTTTTCATGAAAATATACTTAGGAATAGTTACAGAGTCTGAAGGATCAAAGAATTATTAATGTGTGTGTACAATTGAAAAGGGCAAATAAATTAACACTTAGATCTTGATTAATTTGTATATTTAGTTCAAAGTTCTTAGACACAGATTTTACATGTTAATGATTTGATATAACGTGAATGATTTTGTTTAAGATTAAATGTATTTCATGAAGTTGAAGCCATTGCCTCATTACTGCATTGTGTGTTATGTGTTTGTTATATGTTTGTTGTTTTGTTTGCTTGAGGATAAGCAAATGTTTAAGTGTGGGGATGTCGATAGTTGTGATTTGCATCATATTTTAGGAATTAATTTATTATGTATTTAGTGTTAATTTGAGTGTTTAGGTTAGAATTGTGTTAGTTTATGTGTTTAAGTGTTTTTATGGGTTAGTATAGGTCTTTGAGCTTAAATGTTATGTTTTTGAAGTACCTTGATGTGTTTGTTAGTGTTTCAGGGTAAACGGCGAAGAGCCACACATCTTATTTTATACATTAGGAATAAATGAATTCAATAGGGTCTCTATGTGTGAAATGGATCATAGAATTTAGCATAATTTAGAAGTTACATATGAGAGAACCAATCAAGTGAAAGAGAGCAAAGTAAGCAATTTAATACATCAATAGGAATTATTTCAAATAAAGCATGATGAAAGCTTATATAGCATGTATTCTATATTAGTTTGATATTGTTAATGCTCTTAAAGGTCTTGGAAAGACGTATAATAATGTTGAAAGGGTAAGAAAGTTACTTAGATCACTTTTAATAATATGGCAAGCTAAAGTTATGATCGTACGAGAAGTTAAAGATCGAACAACACTATCATTGAAGGAACTTGTTGGATCTCTCCTCATATAGGAAATGAGGATCTAAGAAACACAAGAAGAAGAGATTCTCCCAAAGAAAAAGAATTTAACATTAAAAGCCTCAGGAGAAGATTCAAACAAAGAGGCAGAAACATTAACTAGTGAAAGCAAAGAGAAGACATTGCCTTACTCATTAGAAAATTCAAAAAGGACCTTAAGGAAGGAAAAAACAACTTAAAACATAAATCTTCTAATATTAGTTTCTTTGAATGTATAAAACATATCCATATAAAGTTACAATGTCATCAACTCAAAGATAACGAGAAGTATGAGAAAAAATATAAGAAGAAGAAGAAGGCCATAAAGAAAGCTGTAGTATCCCCTTTTTCCCATACTAAGGGTTAGAACTTTAGATTTTTGTAAATGAGAAATAGTAGTGAGAGAGTAAAAAAATGCATTTCATACTCATGCATAATATTAGTATACACATACATGAATTTGATTGTTTTGTACACATTACAATGACTGTTCATGCACTCATTTGACATTTTTCGGGTATAAATGATTCTAATGTGATTATGATGTGAATTATAATTATTTTGTCTTAAATTCTATTTGATAAATGATAATCGGTGATATAGGAATTTATTTGTTAAATTGAGAGATTTCTAGAATTTTTGGTATTTTTAGACTAACAAAAATGCCAAATGATATGACAATTAATAAATGGTAGTAGAATTAAGTGTCAAATGGCAGTAGGAATTATTGATTAATGACAAGTGTCATTAAAAATTAGGCGACAATTGGATTAGAAATTGGGAGACAAATGGACTGGCTATTTAAAAGACCAAGTTGAGACCACAAGGTGGTGACATGTGGCAAGTGACAAGTGTCACTTGCCTTGCCACACACCTCTCTTTGTTATTTTCAATTAAAAAATAATTATTCTAGTCTTTCATTTTCACTTCTTTGGTTAAATGCTCTCTTTTCATTGTTCTTCATCTTCTTCATTTCTCCTTCTCCATTTACGACACCTTCAACTCTCACCGTCGTGGACTTTGTTCGCGTCCATCACTTGCTACTTCCATTTTCATTGACTTCATCATCTTGTTACTATAAAACCTAAGCTACTCAACCCTCCATGATGATTATCGTGTGACATAAGGAGTTATGGTTTCTTGGAGATTTTGAAGAAGCTTTGGGTAAATCAAATAAGTACATACTTGATCTTCATGGGTTGTTTAAATATAAACATATATGATGATAGTTTGAGATTAAATGATAATGAAAATGGAGTTAATTTTATACTACATCGTGGATGAATAAATGGACATATTCATGCCATATTTTTGTGTTTATGATGAGTAATAGATTGTGGAATGATTGATAGAGTAGATGGTGTATGAGAGTGTGCAAAAATGTTGATGAATGAGTGATGAGCATTAAAGAATAAATATATATGTAGATGTTCTGTTTTCTTATAAATGATAAATAACAGATCATGTATTGTTTTATTGATCGATAGCTAAAAATGGTATTAGAATGAGAGTTAAAAGTTGACAAAAGAAAAGATGTGTATAGGATGAGTGCAGTAAATTGATGGATGAATACATGTGTTTGTGTTCTGTTCTGAGAGTATGAAAACCTAAATGATGAGTTGTGATGTAGATGTTATAAGTTGTGAATTAAGGGTATAATGAAATTGAAAGTTATGTTAACAAAGATATCAGGTTATGTTCTTGAAATAAGGAGAACTAAGATGATAGTTTAGAGATAAAGTGAAGTTGATAATGAAGTTGAATGTGAGCTAAAACATTGATGAATTTATGTATACATTGATATTCTGTTTAGTATGATTGATGAACAATAATGTATGATCTGTTTGATGAGTGTTTTTGAGTTAATATGGAGATGAAAATGATGGGGAGTTAAACTCGAAAGGATGAACTAAGCATAAGATATGTTAGATGTAACTTGTAGAACTTGGAAATATGGAAATTATAGAAGACTATGGCAGGAGCTCTCGGAAGAACACAACCCACGATCGTGGGAAAGCTTCCACGATTGCAGGAAGGTTGGAAGTTTACAGATGGCTCAACCCATTAACCTGAATCCTTCTTCTTTCGTGTAATGTTTGAAACAACAAATGGTTAGGTACTTCCTATGATGCATTTAGGCTTGAATTAAACTTGAAATGAACTTAGTTTGATGATGGATTAAGTGATTAAATAAGTGATATGTTTAGGATGAAAAACAAAGATATAACTTAAGTATGGATGATTGATATAAATGAGACAAATTCTAGAAAATTGGAGATGCTATAGAAATGAAAGTGATCTTATAATGGCTAATGTGATTCAAAGGAGATGAATAATGTGTATTGAGTAAAAATCAATGAAAACTTGAATATTATGTGATCTTATGATGTTAAAAAAGAAATGAGGAATGATTGAATTATGATATTAGAATAACCAAGTTCTTTGAACGATGAACCTAAGTGCAAGCTTAATATACATAAATAATGATGTTTAAATGATCAAGAGATGTGATTAAGGAAACATACCTAGAATAGTCATATTGAGCATGTATTATACATCACACATATAAATATGTGTACGATTGAATGTTTATATTATTGTGCAAATTAGTAATGTGTGTTCAATGTGTGTATTGCATCAAGTTGATACACATAAGTGAGCGTTAATGTCCAGATGTTTTCGAATTATAGAAGCAAATGCTAATTTGGAGTGTACTGTGAGTCGACCTAGATGGTCTTACATTAATTGATTGTTCTGTTTTAAATTTTTGTATTAAATTATTACTGATGTGAATGTGATTGAGACAATTCTGGACATTAATAGCTTAAGGAGTTTGATAAATATGAATGTATTAAAAGTGCTTCATTGAATGTGAATTAGAAAGAAATAAGTGTTCTCAACATTTCATTGAATGCCGGACATAGATCTAATAAAAATGCGAAAAAGTGAATGTGTACTCATTGAATGTGAATGACTGAATATATGTGAATTCATGCACTTCATTACATAATATGCATGATCAGATAAAGGTAGGTGTAACCGAAGTAGCCATTGAAAAAGAGCTTAAAGCTCAAAATGTGATTAAGAGCCAAAGACTCACTATATATAATGAACTTAGTATCCGCAACGGATACAGAATAGTTATCAATAAGCTTATAATCCACAATGGATACGGGACAGTTAAAGTCACTCGGTCACAAAAAAGTAACAACTGGAAGTGAGTCACATGTGCATTGCATATATATATATATTGATATGTATTAAGTGAATGATTGAACTGAGTTATATGAACTGTTACAAAAATGAATTGTGAAATGATGTGCAATAGATGAATGTGTAAATTGTCTGTGAATATGATTATGTGAATTATTTTGTGTTGATATGAATGAACCCATCGAGGATGGTACGCTCACTTAGATCTTAAAACTCATCAGCATTGTCTTTCAGGTTCAGGGGATACCCAATTAGACAAATTGGAGTGTAACACCCCACTCCCGCCGGACCCGAACCCGATATCGACAGTGATATCTGAATCCGTGCCCTGCGAGGGTGGCGTGTCACATCACTTCACTA
>JAOTAY010000002.1:18853982-18879508 GCA_025629805.1 Erythroxylum baracoense
TATGATTAATGAGGAATTTTAATTAAATTGATTAGAAAATTGTATAAAAAGTCATTAAGTTAATAGTTATAGTTAAGAATTTCAATTAAATTAATTACGAATTTTAAATTTATTTAAATAATTTATTAATTATTATAAGGGAGAATTGATAAAACCAAATTTATTAACTATATAAAATTTTGTTGTACATGAATGATTTTCTAAATCATTTTACAAGAAATGAAACAATTTACATAATTAAGGTAATATCATGCTAGATAGACTGGAGAGGAGAGACTAAAAGAGCATTATCTAATTGACTAATTGTACTTGTTGGTAAGATCTTTAATAGTTTGGATCCAATCATCTGTATGTACAAACATTATATTTAATAATACAATATTAAAATAAAAAATATTTAGTAATGTAATATTAAATAAAAAGAAATTTCAAAATATCTTCATCTTTATATATTTGATCAAAACCTTCAATTGGTCGATTAATTTCACTAGTACCCTCTATATTAATATCTGTGACTGTAGGAAAATAAAAAGCACAATATTAGGTAAGATGATATAAAGATAGATAAAATATATATATTAAAAGGAAAAGAATTTACCATCAATATCTTCATTATTTAACCAACTTTGAGCACACATAAGGGCTTCCACAGTACGATAATGAAGTCGACCACAATGAGGAGTAATAACCCAACCACTAGTAATAAATGTAGACTCTGAAGCAACAGTGATGATGGAATAGCTAACAAGTCCGGTGCAATGACTTGGAAGATCGGATAATTATGTGCAGAAGTCTTCCACCATGACAATATATCGAACGACTCACCTTCAATTTCAGGAACACAATCTGTGGAAAAATATTTATCCAACTCCATCGTATTGTAAGAAATCCTATTCCTTTTCTCTTTTAAAAAATTTGAAAAAGAATCTGTCAATAATAGGTCAGAAGAAAAGGTCAAACTTGAAACTAAAGTCGAAGTTGAACTGCCTGCAGTACTACTAAGATCCCAATCATGAGTTTGTTGCATTTTGACTTCATAATCATTAAACAATTGATACCATAATTATATGATGGTATGTAGACGCTTTTGAGCTTCACCAATATACAATGCATTATAAATATATTCAACCCCGTCTTGTCTTGTATCTCAGATCTGACATATATAATACTACAACAATATCGCCAACTTTAGATCAATAAGAATTAAATTTCTCCGCCATCTGCTTTGCCATAGTCTGAATCACTATATTAGAGTCAAACATCCACAATGATAAAACACGCTTTATGTAGGACATAGTGCTAAAGATACGGTGCGAAGTTGGATATTTTGTTCCTGAGAATAATTCAGTCCAATTATTGAATAATTTTAACTTCATACAAAATTCTCTAGCCAAGTCCCATTGATCCTCTGATGGTACACAGGTATATTGAGAATCCCTTTTGGCTAGTCTAATAAATAGCTGAGCATAAGGGATTGCCGACTCCAACATCTTAGAGGTTGAGTTCTATTTAGTAGGACAATCTAAAACCAACTCCGTTATGCAAGGAATGAATAAAATTTGTGCAACATCTTCAAAAGTTTCAACTTTTTTAGGAGTTGCACTCCAATATAAAACACTATCACGAATACACTCTATTGCTTACTTTATCGTCTCTAACCCAATCTTTACAATCAAGTTAAGAATATGCACAAAACAATGAATATGAAATAACTTACCTCTAGCCAATAAGCTCCCAACTTGCATCTTACCCTTTGTTGTCGACTATGATGGAGGATACTTTGTTATCCACGTTCAAATTCATCAAACAATCTTTCAACACATTTGCCAATTTTCACTTATATGCGGAGTCGGCACATAAATGAACTTATCATAAAAAAGCATACCAACATGAATCCTAAATTCATAAAATACTGAAAAAAGTAAATGATAACAATATTAAAGAATATAAATTACCTCAAAAGTCTATTATATAACTTCTAATCATTATCAATATAATGTGTCGTCACTGCCATGTAACCCTTTTTTTGGTTATCGGCTATCCACACGTCCGTTGTTATGGCAATTCGTCCTTGAACACTCAACAATGCTCTTAATGTTTCTCTCTTCTTGTTTTCATAAATTTTGAAAATATCATTCCTCAATGTATTCCGACTTGGAACCTTGAAAGTCGGTTAGAGTGAATTAAGAAATATCCTGAATCTTTTTCTTTCAACCATAGACAATGGTTGTTTATCTCTAATAATCACATTAGCCATCAAAATTATTGATCTATGGTTATCAAAAGTTGTTACAGTCATTTCATTCTTTCCTTTTATAAAGTTAGGGGTCAAAAATGTTTGACCTCCTAAAACCATCTTCCTTCTAGTACATCATTTCATATGTCTCTTTAAATGAGACGTTCCACCTTTTGAACCACTTGAAAATAACTTTTGATAATAACTTCTTAAAGTGATTCCAAACTTCACTTTTATGTTGAGTAACTTAAGTTCTAATTGAACTTTAATCGTCAATTGGTGTCGAAATAAAAGTCTCAATTTCTTCCTCCGGTACTGGATTAAAACTCTTAACTGAAAGAATATACTCATCCATCAGACAAAAAACATATAAATACATGAGGTTAGAAATAAGAATCTACTAGGAAATGACACATTCTTAATCAAAATACTTTGTCTAATTCCAGTTAAAATATTCCATACAAAATGAAATGTTCAAGAAAATCAAAGAATTTCCAAACTTTGAATATGCTAGAATGTCCAAGTAAGTTAGGTTGATCATTTAAAAGATTAATACAAAGATGATATAGAATATGCTATATGTATCAATCCTCCAAAAACACTTGCATTACACTTTTAAATCTGACATATGAATCCATCTTTAAGTATATATGCATCCTACATTTAAATTAGTGAAACCTAAATATATTCATTCAACTTACATGTATGAAGACATTTACTTTGAATAATTTTACTAGAGTAACTTTTTAATGTATTTGTCTTGTTGAATTTGAAATATAGATTTAAGTACGCAAGTCACATGTGTACAACTTACAAGTATAGATTCTAAGTATACAATTTTATAAAAGTAAGCAATCATTGACAAACCATATTTAGTGTTATTTACTAATTCTAAGGTTGGTAAATGAAATATCTTTAAATTGGATGGCTCAGTAGTCTTTACTCTTTAACTACATCCATCCCTACTAATATCTAATTTGTTATGCGATGGTTCACTGGTTCTCTTGTAAATAACTATATGAAAAAAACAAAAACTCGTGCAGTCATGCCCAAAATTCGTCAATACTATATCAATGTTGATTTGTTGTTAGTTAAATACTATATCAATGTTGACATAGTATTGTTTATTATTTTTTATTTTAGATAATAAGCTCCAGTGATACGTTGAACTCATAAAAATACAATATTTTCATACCTTCAATTCTATTCACTGCTTTCTGAGGAGATCAAAGATGTGGAGGTTGCAATTCTTTTTGCAACTTCTACACACAAATATTGTAAAGAAATAACGAGATGAAGCAATCAAGTTCCTAAACTTATGTCAATCCTTGTCTTCAAATTTAAGAAATGCATTGCAAAGAATTATTCAATAATTTACAAGAGCTCTTCAAGAGAAGATTGATAAAGAATTAAGGATGGTGGAGAGCCTAGAAAGTGGAGTACAAATGTACAATTATAGCTTATTGTCTGAATCCTGCTCATACAGAGAATGAATCCTTGTAGCTTGTTCTCTTATAGTAATTCACATATCTAATAAAGAAGCAAAATGACTAACAATCAAAAGTGCGGCATTTATCAAACACATTACATGCATTATCCTATATTCCCAATATTATCATACAAAGTTCTCAAATTAGTAAAGTTAGTTCTCAAAATAACCAAAAAAACCAAAATGACGAAGAGAGAATGAGAGTTTACCTTATTAAGTATGTTGGATCGTTCACTATTGGTTGCTTTAAGCGTTGACGACTTCAACATGCACACGGCCGACGATAAAGAATAGATGAGACGAAGAAGAAGAATGAAGTAAAAACGTGACACGAAGAAGAAGAATAGAGGAGTGAAAGGTGTTATGTGAGTGAGAGTGAAACTGTGAAAGTCACAAAACCAGTAGCAACTAGGTGAGAGGTCGGGGACGAAGGGAGGGAGGCAGGAGGCTGGCTGTTGTTCGTTTAATGAGAAGCAAAATGATGTCATTTTTGCTTGTAACAAAATGATGTCATTTTGTCTTATGTTTTAAGTTCTGTCTTATAACTTAAACGATGTCGTTTACTCTTAAAGCAAAACGACGTCGTTTTGTCGATGGAAGAAGTAATTTTAAACATAAACAAAACGATGTTGTTGTTATACAAACAAAATGATGTCATTTTGTTTGTAACTTTAGGTGGGCAACATACCACGAACCAAGCTGCTTGATTCAGGCCACAACTCTGCCTGACCACTTTGACTCGTGGCCTGTGGCCCGTCGCTGGTGACTCATTGGCCATAGCTAGCCCGAAATGGTTCGGGCCATACCCATCCTACCCATGGCCCGGTTTGACCAAGCCAAACCCGTTGACCATAGGCTGGGCTAGGTAATTTTTGAAATCCCTAAGTCAAGGCTCAAATTGGTTCTTTAGGGGTAAAAATTAAGGTAAGATTTTCAAGGTTAAAATATTATCTTAAGTGCCTTTATCATTAAATTCACCAATAATGTGGTCTCAAAATGTGTTCAAAAATGAGTTCTAGCATAAACAAGTTGTGTTTGATAATATACACCATAAAGAAAAGTATATGACACAAATGTGATGAAGTGTTCATATCTCAAAAGCTTATATAAGTGTCAAAATCCATTTAAGTGTTGCACATTTTTATTCAACAAAACCAATGAGATACTTTAAGTAATTTAATGAAAAGCAATAATCATGTTCATCTCTCTCATGCATTAAAACTTAACAAAAAATGTATCCTAACTTAGGGATTGTTTCAAAACAACAAACAGAGAATTTTGAGATTGCCATGAGGAATAATCAACATATGAACAATCAAAAAATATCGAGATTGCCATGAAGAATAATTAACGTAAGCATCATAGTTTTCTTTAGACCAAGAGCAAATCACATATTCAACAAAAAAATAGATATCTATTTGACCATAACTCTCCCCCACACCTAAATCATACATTTTTCCCAATGTATGCACAAAATGCTCACATTCCACAAAAATAATCAATATAAAACAAATCACATAATAGAAGACTCCCCTGAGTTGTGAGAATCTGAAACAAAATGTACTATAGTGTTGGTGGCCACAGAGTGTTACGTCACACATAACAAAATTATCTCTTTTGTTTCTTAATAAATCTCATCCTTTAACTATCCAAACTCGCTTCCGGTTGGTATCAACACAGTTTTGGCTTCTTTTCCAAACTAGATTCACCACGGATTTAGCTCTTATCGCTTATTTGTCATATAACTACAACAAATTATAAACAAGAAAAACTAATCCTAGACACAACTAAAGCAACCAATTAATAATTAATAATTAAAATGAAAAGTAATCAATATGATCTATGAAAATAATTAAGAAAAGTGAAAATAATTAAATTAATATAAGGAAATATATAAACTACTGTTAAAGAAAAGTAACGGTTGAAATAATGGATAACAAAGAGGTGGACATGTGCTTCGTGAATTTGTTGTTTAATGCTAATAAGTGAATATTGGAGCTAGTTCTACCTGTTGTATAGGGGAGGTGTGGTGTTCCTACTATGTCAGAGACATTGAAGCTTGATAGAATAATATGGAGTGCGTTGTTCCTACCCTGGTTGTATGGCATGTGTGATGGTCTTATACAATGAAGTGGAAATTTGGAGTTGTTAGACGTGTGCTAGGTTGAATTTCACGTGTTATTGCGGTACGACATTGGTGGGAGCAGGACTCTTAAGTTTTAAATAAATGTAAAGAAACTAATTACAAACAAATATTTACAAAACACCAATTAAAATCACAAACAAAAAATAAAACACCGCACTCCCCAGTAATGTTGCCAAAAATTGACAGTGCGTCATAACGTTAGTCAAAATAAACTAGACCTACTACTGTAGGAGTGGTGAATCTAGGTTGATCCTATAGAGAGTGTGTGTAAAGTTTATGAAATGAAATTGATCAGTGTTTAGGTTTTAGGGGTGGTTGGTTGGTTTATCAAACAAGAAAATAAAATAAAATAAACCTAATAAAAACAAATTAAAGAAACATTCAAAATGATGAAAGTGATGAATTTGTTTATGACTAGGTTCTTTGGTTCATTCTTGGCCTACATCTAATTAAACATATTTCATTGAATTATTGTCTTTACATCTCTCTTTGAACTATTGGTCGTAGATTAACAACAAATTCTATTAACCCTGGATATCGGACAACCTAGGAGATGCTCATTAAGTTTAATCGGACAGCTGCCTTACAAGTGAGAAAATCAAACCAATCTAAGCAATAATCATACAAGCTCAGATTATTTAACCTAGGTTATATTATCCTTAATGATTATGAACCATTAGTCGCTACAAATGAATCGAAAAAACAACAATTATGTATTGTATTCGATTCTAACAATGGGTTTTTACATAAAAATAATCAAATAGAGTATTCAATCATTCTTACACAATACCTAAACATTGAACAAAGGATAACATAATCAATCCATAAGAGAAAGAAAACAACAAATACAAGGAGAAATACACTTAACAGGGTCGTCGGTGCCGATTTCACCTCCGAACTGACATCGAAAAAGCTACCCCTCCATGGGTCTCTTCATATGTGAGAGCTTCATCGCACTCTCTTCTCTCCCAAAGGCTCCCGAAGCTTTCTCTCTTTTTAGCCAAAAACACCCCAAAACTTTCATAAAAACCCTCGCTTTACTGTCACCTGTCGATTTATGTTAAAAACTAAGGTTTTGGTGGCATATATGTGAGAGTCATGGCCATGAATTGTTGAGTCATGGGCGTGACTACTTGAGTCACACCCATGCAAGGTGAGTCACGACAATGACATTTTGTGTCATGGTCGTAACTTGCATTCTCTTGACTTTTCTCTTTATCTTCATGCATTTTCTTATCTCCTCTTGCTCTAATCCTTCATCTTCTCGTTCCATGGAGACAAAGGATTGTGAATCTTCAAAAAACGACTCAAATGTAGTGCTTTCAACTCATTTTAACTCTTCGCATTCAAATTGTGCCTAGAACCATATAAGAACTATAGTGAGTATCTTAAGCATTTTCATATCATTAATCACTAAGTGTAAAGGGTTAAAATGTATTAACAATTAAGCACATATCAGTAGGACTCTTATAGTTTGAAGCTTCCATGCTCACCAGTGATGATTGTATGTTGAAGACTTACGGACTACTGTTTTAGGTAAGGTGTGGCACGCTGGGACAGGTTATTGCCAGTGGAGCTAGCCTAAGATGTTGATGCATCATATGACATCTAGGATGCTGGTGTGCTAGCCTAGGACATGGAAACAAGGAGAAAAGAAGAAAGTTAGGGTTTAAATTTATGTTTTGTTTAGTTTATATATATATATATATAGAAAAAATTTAATGTTTTATTTATTTATTTATATCATCATTTTATTCTTTTTAAATTTTATTTTTAAAATCAAAATTTTGATAAAATAAAATAATTCATTAACATTAATAAGACATAATCTATATGAGTTTTAGTATTATAGAATTTAAGATGACTGATACCATAACTTGAGTTATGTCAGACATAATCTCACCTTATGAATTTTAACAGTATAAAATTTTAGGTCTTTTATCCTAAAAGTTGAATTAAATAAAGCGAGATTAGAAATTTAAGATCCCATTTTCCCTTAAACTAATAAAATCCCATTTTTCCCTTAAACCAATAAACAATTACATAAAAACAAATAAATTAGACCTATAAATAATTCAAATGAAACTAATAAAATTTATCATGTTTGGGTTGTCTCCCAAAGAGTGCAATTGTTTATTATCATTATGATCAATGAGTCTTTTTCTTCCCAATCTTCTACATATTAGGGAAATGTGAAATTAAGATCAATCATATTTGAAACAGTCATATCCTCAAATAACGGTTTCAATTTATGTCCATTCACCTTGAAGATTTTTTGGTGTCTAAACTCTTTTTTCACCTGCACAATAAGGAAATACATTAGTGACAACAAAAGGACAAATTCATCTAGAATGTAATTTACCTCGCCTAAGTTTTAATCGAAAATTAAATAATAACACTTTTTTTCACCTTAAATTACTTCCTAAAGATTATTAATCATGAAACAATTTGGTTTTCTCTTTAAAAATCTTGAATTCTCGTAAGCATCCAACCTCAGTTCCTCTAATTCTTATAATTGTAATTTCCTTACCTCCCTAGCTTTTGTCAAATCTATATTGCAAAATCGCACTGCCTAATAAACTCAATGTTCAATCTCCATGGGTAAATGACAAGCTTTACCAAAAACCAATTGGCAAAGAAACATTCTTATTTGTGTTTTGTAGGTTTTATAGTAAGCCTAAAAAGCATTATCTAGACATAAATTTTGATCCTTTCTTCTCAACTTTACCATCTTTTCTAAAATAAATTTCACTTTTCTATGTGATACTTTTGTTTGTCCATTTGTTTGTTAATGATGTGCAGTGGCTTCTCAATGATGCACTCCATACGTTTTAAACAAAATCGTCATTGCTTTGTTGCAAAAGTGACTTCCCTGATCAATAAAAATGGCTCTTAAAACTCTTTAAATGTATTTAAAATATTGGACTTTATAAAACCTATAATAGCTATAGATGGTGGCTTTTGGTACCACCCACTTCAGAATATAATCAACTGCTAAAAGTATGTAAGAAAAACTATGAGATGAAGGAAAAAGGGCCCATACATTAAATATCTTAACTATAAGAGTTGAGGTTTAAGGTATTTCATTTATATGAGATAGTGCATTAATAATTATTTTTACAAAACATATAAGCATCTCTAAACAAAGTCTCTCAATATAAACCACAATTTAAAACAATTCGTTTAGGACCAAAGTGACCACCATGTGCATAATTATGACAAAAAGCTAAGACAAAACGATGTTCATCTTCTGGCACACAAGGTTTAATAATTTGATCATAGAAGAATCTCCATAAGTGTCGTTCATCTAAACCATAATATTTTGCCTCATTCCTTATCTTTTCCTTCCTTTATTTACTAATGTAATTAGGTAAAGTTCCTGTAACTAAATAATGAATAAGGTTTGAATAACATGGAACCATACCTTTAATTTGGATTAATTTCTCATAAGAAAAAGTTTCAAAAATATGTAAAATATCTTCATCCCTTACATTACTCAAATGATCTACTACTGAATTTTCTGCTCATTTTTATCCCTTAATGTCAAATCAACCTTTTGAAGTAGCAAAATCTATCATATCAACCTCATTTTGGACTCCTTCTTTGCCAAAAAGGTATCTTAATATTGTATAGTCAGAATCTATAATAACTTTAGAGCTAAGAAAATGAGATCTAAATTTATCTAAAACAAAGCCAATTGATAAAAGCTCCTTCTCAGTTGTAGAATAATTACAGTATGCAGCATCCATTGTTCTTGAAGCATAATAGATGACATGACTTTGTTTCTCGATCCTTTGGCCTAAAACAACACCCACTCTAAAGTTACTAGCATTACACATAATCTCAAATGGTAGATCATAATTTGGTGGCTAAACAATAGGCGTACTTATCAATAATGCTTAATACTTCTTGACATTCTTTACCAAATTCAAATGGAAAATCTTTTTGTAACAACTTTGACAATCGAATAGCAGTCTTGAAAAAATCTTTAATAAACTTATGATAAAATCATGCATGTCTATGAAAAGCTCATACTTCATTAACATATTTAGGGTAAGCTAAGTTCACAATTAAATCCACTTTTTCTTTATTAACTTCTATGCGCTTGGATGAAATCATATGTTACCAAAAGATGCCATGATCAACCATAAAATGACATTTTCCATAATTCAACACCAAATTTGTTTCAATTCATCTTTTGAGAACCTTAGATAAATGATTTAAGCAATCATCAAATGAATCTCCATAACCAGTGAAATCATCCATGAATACATTAATGCAATTCTCAATATAATCAGAAAATATACTCATCATACACCTTTGAGATGTACCTGGGGTATGAAAAAAATCGAAGGGCAATCACCTAATAGCATACGTTCTGAAAGGAATGTAAATACAGTCTTTTCTTAATCTTCTTGTGTAATTTATATTTGGTAGTAACCTGAAACACCATCTAAAAAGAAAAAACATAATTTACCAGTAAGCCTTTCTAATATTTAATCTA
This sequence comes from Erythroxylum baracoense, assembly GCA_025629805.1. Lineage (NCBI taxonomy): Eukaryota > Viridiplantae > Streptophyta > Magnoliopsida > Malpighiales > Erythroxylaceae > Erythroxylum > Erythroxylum baracoense. Next base: position 18,864,358 of record JAOTAY010000002.1, read on the forward strand.
TAAAATGTAATGGGAAACGATCCTTTCTAGTGGCTAAGTTAAGCTTCTTAAATTCTATGCATATTCACCACCCCTTTTACACCCTCAATGGTGCCAAATCATCATTATGATTTCTTATCACCGTCACCATAATTTTCTTTGGCACAATATCAACTGGGTTCACCCACTCACTATCTGGGATCGAATACCTTATCACTGTCACCCTAATTTTCTTTGGCACAATATGAGCTAGGCTTATCTACTCACTATCCGAGATCAAATAGATTACACTTGGATCCAAAAGGTTTATAATTTCTTTCATGGCCATATCTTCCATTATTGGATTGAGTCTCTTTTTGTGGTTCCCTTATTGTCTTAGCATTTTTTAAAAGAATCTTATTCATGTAAATTGTTCGACTTATGCCTTTTATATCAACCAAGATCCAACTGATCACAGTTTTGTATTCCTTTAAAAGTGATACTAGCCTTTCCTCTTGCCATATAGTTAGCTTTTTTTAGATGATCGCAAGTACTGACTCTCCTTCACCCAATAACGAATTGTAATAATTTGACAATTTCAGTATTTAATGTTTTCAAATCTATTAGTATCGTTGATAATGATTTTATCACTTTTCAAGTTTCATTAACGTGCTCATTCACTTCTAGTTTAGCGTCAAACTCTGACTTATCACTAACATTTTCTTCTTTAAAAATATCTGTCATAATTGAATCCATAATGTCCAGATGATAAATGGAGTGAAAATCATTAGTGTACCTAATTGCTTTGAAAATATTAAACTTCACTATTTCTCCATCAAACTCAATAGAAAGAGTACCTTCATTTATATTAATTTTTGTCTAAGCTATCTAAATGAACAACCTTCCCAATGAAATCGAAGATGAATGTTAAACAATCACAACCCATTTTAAAGATTTAAATGTCCACTAGAAGTACCAAATCATTAACCTGAACTAAAACATCCTTTATAATACCAATAAGACAAACATAGGAACAATTAGCTAGCTAAATAATCATATCAGTTTCTTACAAAGAATTTAGATTTAAAGCTCAGTAGCATGATATTAATAGATGCACCTAAGCTTAGTATGACACGCTTAATTTTCCTATCACCACTAATACAAGGAAGTGTAATCATACCTAGATCTTTACATTTTTCAGTAATTTTCTTTTTGTCAAAGCTAACACATTTTTACCCAAAAATATTCTCTCCTTATCCTTCAGTTTCCTTTTATTTATACATGGTTTTTTAAGAACTTGTGTATTTTGGAATTTACTTGTTGGCTTCTAAAAGTGGTATATTAATTTCGACCTTTTTGAAGGACTCTAAGATCTCTTTCTTATATTCCTCCTTTTTATTTAGCTAACCTACAAAAAAAAGAGGTACGTGTGCATTAGACGATATGGGTAAAGAAAAATTAGATTTTACCTTAATTCTATTTTGAGCTGGAACTTCATCTTTCTTCGTCCTTCTTCATTTTTTTCTACCTCATTGGTAAGAAAGATCCATATTGAATTTGCTTCCCATTTCTCATTGTTATTGCACTCACATTCTGCTTAGAGTTCACCATTGTTTGTGAAGGTGATTTTTCTGATACTTATGCTTCCAATTTACTAATTATAACTTTGATCTTCGATCTAAAAAGAATAAAATTCACAATTCAAGCAGTTAGTCTACAACCTATTAGGATAGCCATAATAATTCTAAATTTTTCCTAAATAATTGGTTTAAACACTGCATTCAAACCAAAACTTACTATAAATTGATCATTTATGTTGGCATTTCATATAAATTAAATGATAGCAATAAACTGAATGAAAAAGACTAAGAATTAAATTAAATATTAAAATAGCTACAACTATTCAATTTAGATGTATTGTTTCTCATAAGTTAACTATTCAAATTCATAAATAACTTATTTGCCACTTGTACCAATCATTCATGACAATTATGGATAACTGAACTCATGGATAACTATAGAATCATCAACATTGAATTAGTTTGTTAGATTAATATATATTTATTACTCATGAAATAAAAGAACACAAAACAAGAAACACTTGAATTAAAGTAAAAATCCAGGTTTAAGACAAAACCTCACAAGGTTATAACTAAAGTTTTGATTCCTACCCAAAAGCTAACTTCTTTCAATATTCTAGAGATTATCTTCTAAAAAATCCAAATCCCTACATAATAGGGTGGTTTTGGCATAATCTCACCTTATCAACTGTAGCAATTTGTCTTATTTTTCCCAAATTCATGACTTTGATAAATAGTACTCTAATTTGATGCCATCTCCACTTGTTACCTCCTAAAATAAAACAAATATTAATTTCACCAATTGAGCATCAAAATCAATTCAAAATAAAAGAGATAAATCCAATTAACATAACTAAATTATATCTTATCAATTTATGCTCATGCTTTTGAAAGTATACAATATAGTCATCAAAGATTATAGGCTTATGAATCCTTTCTGATCCCTTTAAAGGCACATCTTCTATGACTACATCTTAAGTTTCTTGTACTACTTGCTCAATATGTTCATCCTAAATGGCTACTACATGCTGGTCACCATAAGGCCAAGTGTTGGAGCAGAAGAAATAAGGAGATGGATAATGTTCAAGTGTTCTCTGAGTATAATTTCCCTAGGCCCTTGGCTTACATCAATATCACCCTCAAAATCGATAACTCGATCTAGTTCAATAACTACTTGTATATCTTATAGATGCCTTTAAGAAATTTCTTGGCATTCTTAGTCTTTAGAATGTTATCACAAATACAGTCCTCTATATGATACCTCAATGATTCGAGTACTCTCAGTCATTATAAAGTTTTTATTAGTAAGTCTTAATAGTAGGTTTAGTAGGATAGTCTCCGAATGTCATGTCCAATTTCATGATCGTTAAGTTCATTATGAGATATTCAACTTATTACTTATGATTAGTCCCATTAAGATTCAAAATGGCAAAGAATTGAGGATTGCTCAAAGCTGAAGAAAAACCATAAGAGCGCATCAATCAACTATTGGTAGAATAGTAAAATTAAGTTGGTTCATAATATTTACCGTATTCTTCTTCACCAATCTAAGCTTCCTATCAAACAATAAACTTGTCTATATTATAACTTCATTATTTATATGGATCAATAAAAAAATGATTAATATTAGGAGAAAATAATATCAACAAAAAAATATTTGAATGCCCAAGCTTACGAGAGGTAAATTTATAGGCATTCAATATTTATTTATATCCAAAACATGATAACAAAATTAACAACATTACAAATTTTCATTAAACAAAAGAAAACTAGTCAAAAACGATATGTAAAATTATCTAAAATATAGCAAAGTTATCATATAAATTGATAAAATATTTAATCTAGGTTAAAATTGTAATAAATAAAACATGCTTAAACACTCCAATCAATATAATAAAAATGACTATTTTTTAGTGACAAAATTGTAAATATATAAGTTGGGCCAAAGTTATAAATATTCAATAATCTCATAATTGGAAATATTTAATAGTGTTATCATTGTAACTATTCGATACTAGCAGAATTATAAAAATTTTAACTTAACCTCATACGATTCGTCTGCAACTTATGACTCGACTCAATGATATCTCATCATCAGAGAAGCCATTTCTAACAATCTTAAAGGGATCTTACAACTCTTCCATAAAACTAAGAGATCCATGAGATTAATAACAAAATATTGCCTAAAAAAGAGATCAAAGAGCAAAATTTTCAACCATGTGGAGAACTTCGAAAAAATTAATTTACACTCATTTTTATTCAAAAATCTTGCCATAAACACATGTAAAGCATTATTTGAATGATAAAAGAGATATTTATGCTCCCAAGGTTAATTACCTATTATTAACAAAAATTTTGGAAAATGGGTGTAAAGACCTGATGATAAGAGCATGAAATTAGAAAGAGACAATGCATGACTTAACCCGATGATATTTCATTGTTAGAGAAGCCATTTCTACTAATCGTAAAGCAGTTTTACAAACTCTTGCAAAAAAAACTAAGTAATCTATGAGATCAAGTTGAACAAAAATTGCCTAAAAAGGAGATTCAAGAAGAAACAAGTTTCAACTATGAGGAGCTTTGAAAAAACTTAAATTTCGGTCATATTTGTTTGAAAATCTTGCCCAAAACACATGTAAATAATTATTTGAATGATATAAGAGATATTTATGCTCCTAGAAATAGTCAAGGTTTTAAAATTGCGTATAAAAACTTGATGATCAAAACATGAAAATTAAAACAAGAGAGAAAAAGAATTTCAAAACTTGGGAGAGGGGCTTTAAAAGAAAATATTTGAATTTTGGACGACGAGCAATAACATTACATGAACAACATCAATTTGCCATTGCTAACCAAATGGGATTCCATAATTTTGAAGTACGTATAAATACTAATATTAGAAGAATATTTCTTAAAGGCAATAAAAATGACTAGAAGTTGTGTTTCCTCGAATATTTCTTAAAGGCAATAAAAATGACTAGAAGTTGTGATTCCTCGATAGATTATTGCAAGACATGTATTGATGCAATTGAAAAAAATTGGCTCTTTGAATCCCATTTACTAATTTTTGTTACACACCAACACACAACATCCAACTTAACAATTAACAATAATGCATCAATTAAGTTAAATTATATCTTGTGGAAGATCACAAACCTAATAAGTAAGCTTGACCATGATTAATGAATGGATTCAAGAACTAATAATATGATTAGCAATATAATATATATCTCGTAAAGATCCTAATTTCGTATGTAGATAATTAAAATATTAAATGCCATTTAATTATGTTAATTTATACTAATCAATTCAAAAGTTTCTATTGCAAATAGAATTCTACCACCATATAATTTTGGGGGGTGTCTTTAAAGGCATATCCAGCCTTGTAAATGGACTATATATGGCACTAACTAAGGAGTTGAATGTCGAACAATGATATGATATTGTGTGATTAAAGTGGATCACCATTTAGGGCCATTTTGAAATCATCCACAGTAGTACATGGTAACAAGTAGAAACACTTACCCATGTCTACTATACAAAGTCTACTTGCAAATTCTGCATATAAAATGGACACCTTGAAAACATTATGTACCTAGTACTGCGATCCAACACGATGGGTAGCAAACTTCCTAACTTTTCTACTACATTTTTTCATTTCTTGTTGATTTTGAATTTTTGGTCATGGTAAATCATCCAGTGTCGCCTAAATTTCTTCCATATGTAATATTTTATCAACTTCGCTAGTTAAAATCTCTAAAGGAAGCTTGTTCATTCTGGTAAGTATTACCCCTCTCTATATTCCGAAAAAAAGTATTACCCATCTCTTTGGTATTTGAAATCAAACTGGGAACAAATCTCTCTAATGGACGTGCCTCTTGTGAATAGGATTCTAAGGCCTTGACTCTTTTATTAAACTCAAAAGGCATGAGGGTGTTCAGGAGCAGCATCAAAATGGTTGGTTGTACCTTCCCCGAAAAGCTAGAAATAAAGAAAGAATATAGTAAGAGAGAAATCCAGTATATAGATTTGGCAATCAAGGGCTTAGGGCTTGGTGAAATTCGAGCTGCCCATGATCGAGGCCCAATACCTATAAGGAATTGTCGTATTACAATCAAGGGCTGAGGCCTAGTGAAGGTCGAGCTGCCAAGGCTCGAGACCCAATAGCTAATAACAAAAATGTTGTCATTTTGTGTAAAATGATGTCATTTTTTATTTTTAATTTGGAAAATTAAAAAAATCGAGTCAAGTCTGGCCAAGTTAGGCTTTAGGTTACCCAGATGTGATCGAGTTCAAGCTTGATTGTTTTGGATCCGATCAGGCCTCAGATTTGTCCCAGGCCTAGGCCAGGCCCAGGTAAAAGTTTTAGGATCGGGTTCAAGCCTAGGTGGGACTAGCCTAGCCCGACCTATTTCCACGCCTACTAGTATATTACACTTTGTATTTAAAATTATTGTATTAGAATACTAATAATTACTAAATCACTTAAATCTTTCTTATAAATTATGTTATTACTATTTATAGATTTAACATTTTATACCAACTTTTAAATTTTCCAATACAAAACATACCATATTACTTATAATTCAAAATGTTTTCCAAATTTCTTAAATGTATTTTCAATTAGATCTTATGTGTTTGAGATGATTTATTGAGTGATTTTAGACTTAAATTTAGGAAACATGAGATTAAATTTAAATATTTTGATATTCGTATTTAACTAAAATTAGTTACGGGTCAATATCTTGTTTACTTTAAAATTTTAATATTAGTAATGGTTGTGGTTATAAAATTATTGATAAAAATGTAAAAAATATTAAATTCTAAAGATAAATAGCATGAAAGGAAGAGGGGTTGTTTTTTTCTTTTTCGAAGAGCAGGGCTAGGAATAGAGAAGTTTATCGTCAGATAGATACGAGATCATATCATGAAATATTGTCAATGTCGAGCATCCAATGTCTTTCGCTTACAGTCCAACAAAGAACCTAGCGAATAAGGCATATGGTGTGACATACAATGAATCAGTAGTTAGACTATAAATATTTTCAACTTAATCACGAATCGTAATTATGAAAATACGAATTTATTATAACATAAATAACTTCTATAGATTCATATATTGTATAATGTATTAGAGATGAGAAGTTTGGTTAGAAGAATTATTTCATACTTTTCAAATTAAAATCAAATTCTTGAGATTTCAAGTAAAATTGAAATTTTATAATGTCTTATGTATTTTAAAATTAGAACTATATTCTTTATATATAACTATTGTGTATGAACTTCTGAAAATTAATTTGTTGAAAATTATATTTCCTACTGTTATCCTCTGAAAACTATTCCATTAAAAATGAATTTATAAATAATGAAATTGGATTGAATTATAATATTTTGTTATACATAAATAACTTAAGAAAATGAATGGTCTCAAAAATTTAATTATAGGCTAATGAAAAACACAGTAAGAGACATGACGAGGGTAGAAGAAGGTGTGTCCCAAATTTCAATAGGCCCAAAGACCCCAAAATAAGGAATCGGTCTTTTCATGTAACGTATGTAACTGAACTTACAGAAGTCAGGAGGAGTCCAAGCCTCCGAGACGAGCGCGATTAGGGGCTTTTACCCATTTGTTGTGTTTGTGTTGCGTTCAAATTCCCATTTGCTTCCCACCCCCCACTCCTTGTCTGGTTTTCCGCTCTTTTCATCTCTTCTCGCCTCTTCTCTCTTTTTTCTCTGTTTTTGCTTTTTCATTTTGTATTATTATTATCAGGTTAGGGCACAACACGGCAACATCATAACCTAAAGAGCCTTCAATTTTTTCTTTCTGCTCACTATGCCCTTGTTTATTTCCGACGACGACCTCGCCCGCCACTCCGACGATGCCTCCTACATTGTCTCCAAGGCCGATGACTTCATCAGAGCCTTACAGACTGACCTCGACACCGTCAAGGCCGCCTCAGACGCCGCCTCCATCACTGCTGAGCAGACTTGCTCGCTTCTCGAGCAGAAGTTCTTATCGCTTTCCTCCGAATTCTCTAATATGCAATCTCATTCCTCTCAGCTTCAGTCCTCCCTAGACGATCGCCTCTCCGAGGTCGCTCAGCTCCAGTCTCAGAAGCACCAGCTCCATTTGCAATCTGTAATTATTATCTGCGTTATCTCTCTCGCTCTCTCTCTCTCTCTCTCTCTCTCTTTCTCTCTTTCTCTCTTTCACTTTCCTTTCTCACTCTGAACCAACAAACTTGTTTTTTTATTCTTTTTTGTTTAGATTGAAAAGGATGGGGAGATAGAGAGGTTAGCGATGGAGATATCAGAGTTGCACAAGTCGAAGAGGCAGTTGATAGAGTTGGTGGAGCAGAAAGATTTGGAGATTAGTGAGAAGAATGCCACTATCACTGCCTATCTCGAAAAAATTGTTTGTTCCTTTTTCTTTTCTTAAACTAATTCTTGGTGCTTTCATTTCGTACACCGTGTCATGAACTTGCTCCTTTCATTTATGGATTCGTAGGTCAATTTGACTGACAGGGCAGCACAGAAGGATGCCCGTTTATGTGAAGTTGAATCCGAGTTGGCACGCTCTCAAGCTACCTGCACTCGTCTCTCACAGGTTCTTTTTTTTTTCTTTCCCGTTCCACAAACAATGTCTCCATATTTGTACAGATTACTGGAAACAACAAATGAAGGGCTTTCACTAATAAATAATCTTATACTCATCAAAGGACTTGGATATTTTTCCCCTTGTGTTTAAGTGATTCAATCAGGTGCATTAGTTGCAATTTGGAGAGGAACCTTTAGTTTTGTGAAGTTTATGATAAGATATGGTATCCTTCCTATTGCTCAAGGTGTAATGTTTGGAAATCTTGGTGTGAGCAGGAGAAAGAACTCATTGAGAGGCATAATGTATGGCTGAACGATGAGTTGAAAGCCAAAGTTGACGGTCTTATTGAGTTACGCAGGGTGCATGCTGATCTTGAGGAAAGTATGTCTGCTAAACTTGTAGATGTAAGTTCTTACGTCATTGTAATTTTTCATTCTTCAAGTATATTGCTTTTACTCTAGTATGCCTCTTCATCCAATGATCTGCAAACTCTTATAGGCAGAAAAACAGCTAACCGAGTGCTCTAGCTCTTTAAAGTGGAATGAAGAGAGGGTAAAAGAATTGGAGATGAAGTTGACATCTGTACAGGAGGTGGGATATTTTATTTGTTGCTCTTGAATTTTTTGTTCTATGTTGTTTGATAAGGTAAGTTGTCTTATCAATACCTATTTGTTTGCTTTGAATGAAGGAATTATACTCATCAAAAGATGCTGCGGCAGCAAATGAGGAGCGATTTTCTGCTGAACTCTCAACGGTAAGTATACCTTTGTACTGGTCCTTCACTAGAGTCTGATCCTAATCCAAGTTCAGCTTTGTAGTCAATTATTTACAATCTTTCGCCTCTTCCTTTTTTCCAAATGCAGATTTTTAGTTGGGCACTGGTAGGCATAATGAGCTCTTCCATTGCATCTAAAACAATTAGTTCCTTTGCTTTGTCCTTTAGTTTGAACAATATCTGAGTTCTATCAAGGTTTATAGGTGATGGCATCTGAATGTTAATAGTGCCTTTTACACTTGAGACTATTCATATTGGTTTTTCAACTTTATGATAGAAGGAATCCATAAGTATTGTTCCATTGGGAAGCTAGATGATGAGCATATTAAACGCTGCAAATCCTTCATAATTAGTTATTTCCTAATTCCTGCCCTTAAGCTGTTTCTGTTAATTGTCTGTCAGTCTCCATCCCATCAAAATGAATGAAAATTTTGCTGAATTTCTTCTTGTACTCCGTAACGTGCAGAGGTCCTCATTGAAGTGTTATGAGTTGATTTGGAGGTCATCTTGGTGATGGGAAGGCATAAATACCTTTCTCTTAGCTTTAGCTTCATCTGTTCCCCTTCCAGTTAGCAATTGGTGATTGGCTAGTACTTTGCCATCCAATTTCTTCTGACTCCTCTAAATGTTAGCATGTCCCGTCAACATCATCTTTATAAAGTGTACCTTTTGATCTTGATTTGTTTTACCAATCAAAATAGGCTCCTGTCTAATCTAAGAACATGTGTGGATCAAAGTTTCTCACAAATTTAGGAACCACAACACGTACCTTGTTAGTGATGTCTTCAGTGGTTATGTCTTTCAACTCTGTTTTGGTTCACCAAAATTTGTCCCTCTTTTGGTAAAACTTCACATCTTTGTTTTGCTGTTTCCTGATCCTTCGGTATTTGTTGGATAATATGCTCTACTTTAAACATTGTTAAAGCTGATGCGGTATACCAAATTGTTGTAGGATGGACAAATAATATGCCAACTGTTTGATAAAACACGACTATACTTCAGTCAATCAGAATTTACATCAAATTGATTGCATTTGTTTTCTGCAATATTGGATAATTCAGGGGAAACTACTGTGATGATAATGTGGAAGCTTTTACAATTCTTTGTTTGGTTTGACCATTCTTTTATCACAAAACTGAACAAATATTTGTTGTAGATGGCCAAACTATCTTAACTAACTCTCCTTTAGCCTGCTCTCTTGATCCTAACATGTTTCTATGCCAGTTTTGGGGATATGAACCAGTTTCTTATTTATGATTTGCACTTTATTTCTCGTTCTTTCTCCTGCTTCGGTTAATACTTGTCCACTTCAAAATCTTAGTCATGTTATTTAATGAAAAAGCTGCTTACTCTTTGTTTTTGCATGATTGCAATTCAGTTTAGCAGGTATCATTTCACTGCATTCTTGTTTCACCTGTCCATGTAAACATCAATGTGTTGCTAATATAAATGCTGACCTATATTAATCCCTCTTAATCATATTGAAATTTCCTTATTACTTTAGGTGAATAAGCTTGTTGAATTATATAAGGAAAGTTCCGAAGAATGGTCTAGGAAGGCTGGAGAGCTTGAGGGTGTGATCAAAGCTTTGGAAGTGAGTTTTTCTTCTATAAATTTAATTATTTCTTTTCTCTAAAACTTCTCTATGAACGGTTGAGTAAACTTCTTTTGCTTCTCGGTAATTTGGTGGCGATTACATTCAGAGTCATTTGAGTCAAGTTGAAAATGATTACAAAGAAAGACTTGAGAAGGAGGTGTCTGCAAGGAAACAACTAGAGAAGGTATGCAGCATCTGTTATTGTTGAGAATGACCATTCTGGTACTTCTTGTAAATAGTTTCATTGTTCACTGACTGGTTGTGAAGAAATTCTCATACGCATCTAAAAACATATAATTCTTAATTCCAATTCAAATCTTTGTCTTCTTTTAATTTAAAATAAAAAATAGAACAAGAGGTACTTATCTCTTTTAATGGCTCTTTTTCAGACTTTGTCCAACTTTTGTCCAACATGTTCTTAAAAAGTTGGTGTTTTAGATTGTGATTATTATCCTCAAATAACTCATTTTATCTTATTGGCAACATCGAAAAAGTTGTCAAAGTAATAAAATTTCAATCTCAAATATTAGTTTTTGGTTCTGTAGAAAGATTCATTGCAATCTTTTGCACTTTTGAAGCTGTATGGTCTGTCAATACATGCTGTTTGGTTTATACATATCTGCAAACGGTTCTTTTTAGTATGACAGCTTGTTCAGCATCTGTAAAATCTGATGGAATTCAATTTCTTAATTCTTGTGTCTAGTATACCTCCTAAGAAATGAAATTATATCTATGCCCTTTAAAACATAAGAGTCTTAAATAGAATTAGTAACTATACTACGTATGGCTTGACTACTGAATCACATAGGATATCTGCATTTTTGGTTGTTAGATTTCCTAATGTGCTAATATTTTTAAAAACTGGAATGACATAAGGAGATTTTGATTAATATGTAGAATACATAATGGAACTGGATTCAAAGAATTTAATTCTTTTCTACTTTGTGACTCATATCAAGCATGTAAATGATTTTTTGTGTTGTGTTTTATTGTTTCATGTTGGAATAATACCCATGAATCATGTTTGCTTGCTCCAAAGTTATGGTTTTATTGGACAAGTTAGCTTCTCGCTTTCTTGTTTATGATTTCTAGGTTTCTTCCTTTTCTCAGTACAATTCTTTGCAAAAAGGTTACCTTTTCTTATCTTCTGAAAGGCTGGTCTTTGCAATTCACTCTCTTGAGCATTGGGATGTTGTTCTATCAAAAATTGAAGATATCTGTTTTCTTTCATTTTTTTCTTTTTGTTTCTTGCTGGTATTTGATTAATTTTGTTGGTGAATTGCAGGATGCAATGGACTTGAAAGATAAACTTGAAAGTTGTGAAGCTGAGGTTGAAAGTAGTAGGAAAGCCTGTGAGCTAAAGCTTCTTCCATTCGGTAGTTTCTCCATGGAAAGGTATAGCTATAGGAATAAAAAGTGAATTTTTTGGTGATGTATGTCAGTGTTGTTCTTACTATGATTTGGTTATTCATGTCTCATTTTACCTTTTAGTGGAAATTACTTCTACCTAAGTTTATTGACCTTAATAATGGCATTGGTTTATAGGTCTCAACTAAGACATGGAAATTTTATTCCAATTTATTTTGACACAACTCCTTTTCTTTTAGTCTATTAGAGACAAATTATTAATGAGAGCTTAACATAGTGTAGATCTTTGTTATGGCACTCCATGTTTTTTGGGCCTTCTTCTCTCTCATTTTCCTCTTCTATGAAATGTTATAGCTATTTATTAAGAGCTGAGATGTTGTTGTGGCCGCTCCATCTTGAATACTTCAATAGTACCCACCATCTTTACACGGATGTACTTGTTTCTTGCTTTATATTTCCTTATATTTCTGTATCGCTAACACTGAGTTTAGTTTTACTTCTAATAGGACCACATTATCCATTGGCGAGAATCATATGGTCCCACTTAAAAATTTTAACTTTCTACTTTTGTTAGATGTTATATATCTTGTTTCATGTTATCACCGAATTCTAGTCTCAATTTATCCTCCTTACTTTCTTTTGTTCCTATTTTTTAATTCTTCTGGCCCCATCTTCATTTATCAAAAATATTTCCTGCACTCTTATACATGCATTCTCCTTTTATTTTGGCAGTAACCTGTCGGTAAGACATGCAACCTAGTTGAGAATACTTTTTCATGTTGCAGATGGACAGATTTGAATGAAACAAATGATGTTGGTGATGAAAGCAGAATGCTTGTCCCCAAGATTCCTGTTGGTGTTTCAGGAACTGCATTAGCTGCATCTCTGCTCCGAGATGGCTGGAGTGTGAGTTATTCTCAATTGGACTTGTGTTAATCGGATATGTTTGCACTTGTGGCTGCATTATCTTGATTCTTTTCCTTTTTACTACTAGCTTGCTAAAATGTACGCAAAATACCAAGAAGCTGTTGATGCTCTTCGGCATGAGCAATTAGGAAGGAAGGAGTCTGAAGCAATTCTCCAGCGAGTATGTCTTCCTATTTTTGTAGTATTTGTTGATGTTAACATCCAGTAGTAAGAGAATTTTAGTTTGTGTTTTTTTGTTGCTTGCTACTTTATTGATGTTATTTGTGTTTTGGTTTTCTTCCTGTTTAGATAATTATCATCTTCCCTGTTTTCAAAGGTCTTCACTTTGAGTACTATTCATTTTTTTCTTCCTTCACTTTTGATTCCTTAAGAAGACGATTTCATAATGCAGGTCTTATGTGAACTCGAGGAGAAAGCTGGAATTATTTTAGATGAAAGAGGTATATTATTGAATTGACTGAAAGAAATTCAGTTTTGATTTTGATGCCATTTGTTTCTTCTTTCAATTTTACCTTTTCAATTTTTTGTTATGCTAGAAGATTTGGAAGATTGTGCTTCTTCATTTATTTTCATCAAATGCAAAGATGCTTCAGAAGTTCTAGTCCTTGTTAACTTTTAATGTTACTCAAGGGCATGAGCGATTGAAAAAGGAAAAAAAAAACTAGTGAATTCTGAGGAGAATAAGCAGTTATGTCATGTAGAAGTGAGACTTGATAATTTGATAGTTCTATGAAAAAACATTTATGGTTAGATTGTATGTTTTGAGAACTTAATAGTTTTCTATTGGAGATTGTGTTGAAGGTATACCGAAGGATGATGTTTCATTTTGTGTTGCATAGTCATTTTTTTTGCTCACTGTCCAGACAATTGCTGGTGGCTTGATCAAGTTGAATCTGTTTGTTTTTCATCCATATTCTTTTGACCATTTTAGTTGTTGATTCTGCAGCTGAATATGAAAGAATGGTCGAGTCATACTCTGTTATCAACCAAAAATTGCAGCACTCAATTTCTGAACGGGCAAATTTAGAGAAAACAATTCAAGAATTGAAGGTATGTGGCATAATTTTGATTGTACACATGTTGGTAGCTAGTTTTCTGTTGCTAAAATATCATGTTTCTTTGCAGGCAGAGTTGAGGAGGCATGAACGTGAATATAGTTTTGCTCAGAAGGAGATCAACGACCTTCAGAAACAGGTTCGGATTAGTTTTGTTTTCTGGCTTGTCTTGTTGACTGTTGTTATTTTGGAATTATTAGGCATGTTGGGCTATATAACAGTGGGTACTCTTCCCCTTTTCCTGAAAATCCCCTCCCAGGATTTTTAACCTGGGTAGTGAATGAAACTTCTCATCATCACTAGGCCACCTTGGTGTTACATTGTGGTTGTAATTTATACAGAGCTTGCTTTGTGTATGATTTTCAGCTTGGCATTCTATATTGTTTGGACACCAGAGCTAGTAGATAATTGTAAAACTGATGTATTCCAGATTTGATGGCATAGAAAGTTCGGTCAACTAGGGAAAGATAAGAAATAGTGTTTTGCTTGAAATAAAATGCACTGACATAAGCACATGAATGTATTGAACAACTTGTTGTGTTTTGCCTTTTCTTTTCCATATAGTGGTTAATCCTTCTTGCTCTATTTGATGCTATTATCTTGCTATGATGCTAAATCCAATTCGAATTTACACTCATGTCCACTAAAACAATGAGCAAGGCTAATTTGTAAGTTGGTGCTTTCTTTATTAATATATTTTCATGGATATGTAAAATGCCATCCCAAATTAACATGTGAGCACTACTTTTTTGCACTTTTAGCGCTTATTATATGTTGTGCTTGACAGGACCTATCACTTGACTTTGTTGGATGTTTTAGGTGACTGTCCTCCTTAAGGAATGCCGTGATATACAAGTTCGCTGTGGCTTTGTGGAGCATGATCAAGTTGGTGATCATACTGAAATAGTTGCTATTGAATTGGATACAGAGTCAGCTACTGAAAGAATAATTTCAGAACGACTTGTATGTTTCTCCTTTCATTTTGTCATAGCTTGATTGATTTGCTTGAATACATTTAAGTTCAGATAAGATTATGTGAATCAAAGCTAATTTGCTCTATATCTCTTTATTAGAGACTGAAGTATATATATACACGAATAGGGTTTACAGAAAAAAGGTAGAAAATCTATAGAAATATAATCCTAGGATACTGTATATCTATAAGATACTGATATCTAATCTAAAAGATCTG
This sequence comes from Erythroxylum baracoense, assembly GCA_025629805.1. NCBI lineage: Eukaryota > Viridiplantae > Streptophyta > Magnoliopsida > Malpighiales > Erythroxylaceae > Erythroxylum > Erythroxylum baracoense. The sequence continues at coordinate 18,879,408 of JAOTAY010000002.1, forward strand.
ATTATGATCAGTATTATACATATCTTGACCACACTCCCCCTCAAGTTGGATCATAGATATCTATCATGTCCAACTTGCTAATACACTCTTCAAATGCTTGT
>JAOTAY010000002.1:18879608-18891566 GCA_025629805.1 Erythroxylum baracoense
TTTAATTGTCCATTCAAGAAAGCATTCTTGATGTCAAGTTGCTGAAGTGGCCAGTCAAGGTTAACAGCCACTGATAATAATAATCTTATAGTATTTAACTTTGCCACACGTGCAAATGTTTCCTTGTAGTCCATCCCATAAGTCTGAGTGTAGCCTTTAGCTACCAATCTCGCCTTATACCTCTCAATGGTGCCATTAGCCTTATATTTGACTGTAAATATCCACCTACACCCCACGGGTTTCTTTTCTTTTGGCAGATCAACTTCTTCCCATGTTTCATTCTTTTAAAGTGCCCTTATTTCTTCGAAAACATCTTCTCTCCATTCTGGAACTTGAAGAGCTTCTTGAACATTTTTTGGAATATCAATTTTGTCCAGATTAGCAATAAAAGCTTTATATTGAGCAGATAGAGCTTTATAAAAGACAAACCTCTCAATTGGCTGCATAGTACATGATCTAGCTTTCTTCCTTAAGGCAATTGGCCATTCTGAATCTGCATTGTCTCCTTGATCCTCACTGTTCTGATTCTCTTTGGTTGGGACCTGCACTGGTTCAGAAATTGGCATAACTTCAGGGATAGGAAGTGTACTGCTTCCTTTGTTCCTCCATGAATACACCTTGAGTGTATGATCAGGTCTAGCTGTTTCTGTATTAGGATTTGTCTCTATAGGAGATGACATAGGCACTGGGATGGGTTCAGGAGCAGATATAGGTTCAGGTGGTTGAGGCTGAGATTCATCACTCCCAAACTCACTCCAATGCTCCCCTTGAATCGAAGACTTAGGATAGAAGAAATCTGTCTCGGAAAAAGAGACATCACAACTAACAAACAACCTCTTTGAGATAGGATCATAGCATTTATACCCCTTTTGTGTAGCAGAATATCCTAGAAACAAACATTTTTTGGATCTTGGATCAAGTTTATTGTGTGAAAAATTGTGAAGGAAGGTTGTGCACCCAAAAACTCTTAAAGGAAGGTTAGTTTCAAGATGAGTGGTAGTATAGGTTTCTTGAAATTTCTGAAGTGGTGTTTTGAAGGAAAGAACACGACTTGGCATTCTATTAATAAGATAGGTAGCAGTAAGAAGAGCATCCCCCCAAAAATATTTTGGAACATTACTAGTGAACATCAAGGCCCTAGCTACTTCAAGAAGATGTCTATTTTTCCTTTCCGCAATCTCATTTTGTTGAGGACTATTGACACAAATACTTTTGTGAACAATTCCATGTTTTTGAAAGAATTTATGGAGATGTTGATTAAAGTATTCAGTACCATTGTCAGTATGAAGGATTTGAATACTAGTTTGGAATTGATTTTTTATCATTTGATAAAAATTGATGAATATGGTAGAGGTTTCAGCTTTATCTTTCAAAAGAAACACCCAACACAAACGAGTATGGTCATCGATGAATGTAATGGACCATTTTTAATTGGTTCTATTAGGAACACGAGATGGACCCCGAAGATCACTATGGATAAGTGAAAACGGTTTTCTGGGTTTGTATTTGGACCTTGTAAAAGAATTTCTTTGATGTTTAGCAAATTCACAAGCGTCACAATGAACATAATGATCTTTATTTATTGAGATATTTGGAAATAACCGTGACATATATTGAAAGTTTGGATGCCCTAACCTCTTATGCCATAACAATAGTTCATCAGTCTTAGGAACAATCACACTGTTACCCAAGCTATAAGGAGTAGGCTGACTTTCTTCATCTTCAAAGTAGTACACTCCATCTACCTTTTTAGCACTGTCAATCGTCTTCCCCGATGACAGGTCCTGTATAACACAATGAGTAGGGAAAAAATGAGCACTACAATTAGCTTCTTTTGTCAATTTACTGACCGACAGAAGATTGCATTCTCAATTAGGAACATGTAGAACAGAATTTAGTTTCATAGAATCTGTTACTTTGATATCTCCTTTTCCTGCATTTGAAGAGGAATCACCATTTGCTACCTTAACTTTTTCATGTCCAGCACACGAAACATATGAATGAAACAGATTAAAATCATCTGTCATATGATCCGAAGCTCCATAATCAACTATCCACTTCTTCCTACCGCATGAGGATAAAAAAGCTTTTATGATATTACCTCTCATAGTAGCATTAGCAACTGTGTTTGCCTTCTGTTGGTTGCTGTCATTTTGAAGGTTCTGTAGTACTTCCAATAATTTCCCTAGTGAAATATTCAGCTCACCTCCTTGTTGTTTCTGACTACTTTCAGATTTTTCTGTTCCTTCCTCACTAGATACTTGATAGCCTCGTTTTTTTTTTTCCTTTTTTGATTTCCAGTCTAGAGGCTTTCCATGAATGTCCCAGTATGTGTCTTTGGTGTGACCACTTTGTTTACAATGCTCACACCACTTCTTATGATTTTTCTTACTGGATTCACCACGTGATAATAGGGAGAAGCTTCATTTGTAGATACTGGAGTTACATTTAGTTCTTCTTTCGGTTCTTCTTTTAGCATGATTTTCCTCCTTGCTGCTTCCCTCCTAACTTCAAAAAATACTTCCTCAGCTGTAGGCAAAGGCATTCTACTTAAGATTCTTCCACGAACATCATCCAAGTTTTTATTGAGACCAGCCAAAAATTCAAAGACTCTCTCCTTTTCAATTTTCTGGTTGTACATCACTGCAACTTCCTTGCACCTCCACTCTTCATTTGACGGCAAGTCAAGTTCCTGCCACAATGCTATCATTTTAACCCAGTATTTTGTAACTTCTCTGTCACCTTATTTCATTTGCCACAATTTTGTTTTTATCTCATAAATCCGTGATGCATCCTCTTCATCAGAGTAGGACTGTCGCACTCCTTCCCAAATTTCACGAGCTATTGGTAGAAACATAAAGGTCCGTTTGATTGGTGGTATCATGGCGTTGATAAGCCATGACGAGACCATGGAATTATCTCTCTCCCATTGTCGTGTAGCTTGTAAGTTTGTTGAGTCTGGAACATTCCCATCTCAGATGATAAAGCTCAGCTTCCCTCTTCCTCCAATGGTGAGTTTCATAACTTGAGCCCACTCTTGATAGTTTGTTCCATTCAGTTTATCAGAAACAATGATAACTGAAACTCCCCCAATGCCAGAGGTCATTGATGACTGACCTCTAGTCTAGTTTGAGAATGGGATTGCCGTGGAGGATCCCTTAAGATTGGAAGCCATTTCTTGACTTTCTGGAGTTGTCTCCTCGGTTTCACTCTTTCTATCACGTGGCTTTGATACCATGTGAACCAGAGCTAATTTGCTCTATATCTCTTTATTAGAGACTGAAGTATATATATATACACGAATAGGTTTTACAGAAAAAAGGCTGAAAATCTGTACAGATATACAAATACAATCCTAGGATACTGTATATCTATAAGATACTGATATCTAATCTAAAAGATCTGATTATGATCAGATCATGATATTATACATTTCTTGACCACAGATTATCAAATGGATTTTTGACATCGTGTTATTTTGGCCTATTTTTCACAGCTGACTTTCAAGGATATTAACAGATTAGTTGAACAGAATGTTCAGCTAAGGAGACTAGTGCGCACCCTCTCTGATCAGATCGAAAATTCAGAGATGCAGTTCAAGGTGCTTAAGAAAAATCTTTAGTTTTTCTCTTTAGTTGGTATTGTGTAGTTTTTACATGTAAGAGACAATTTTTAGTCAAAATGCTTGCAACTAAACTGCAGGAAAAACTTGAAATGGAGCTTCGGAAGCATACTGATGAATCAGCTTCTAAAGTTGCTGCTGTGTTGCAGAGAGCTGAAGAACAGGGCCAGATGATTGAATCGCTTCATACTTCTGTAATCTTCTTAAATGATATTTGCTTGGTCCTGTCCAATTTGTTGTCGTTATTTTCATATATCTACCTTAACATTGTTTCACATTGTGTTCTAATTCACATAGGTTGCAATGTATAAAAGGTTGTATGAAGAGGAACACAAGCTTCATGCCTCTCATTTGTCCTCTTCAGACACAGTTACAGGTTCTGCAGTTAATCTCATTCACAATGTTCCGTTGCATGCTGATATCCCTTTGCTGGTTTCTTATTGCCAGTAGGATGAAAATAGTCTAGGTACATTTGATATAACTAGTACTGACTGGGAATAAATGTGGAAAGATCTACCGAGGTGGGATTGGATTTTCTTCTAGGAATAAACAGGAGCTCATATTTCATCAGTGTCATAATCTTATCTCTTCTCATGTTCATGCTTTGACTTGATTTTGTTACTTCACAGTTCCAGAGAACGGGCAGAAGGACTTCTTCCTTCTGCTAGAAGGATCACAGGTCTGATTGGGCTGAGCTTTTCTTGTTATTCCTTGGAATATTGATACTTCCATCATATCAATCCAGTTTGACATGCAACCATTTTCCATGCTTAATTCAATCCAGGAAGCTAGTAAGAAGGCACAAGAAAAGGCTGCTGAACGACTGAGGTCCCTTGAAGAAGAACTGGATAAATATAGGTAAACTTCTTGTTTCTATTTCCCACTGTTTTTCTCTGTTTCCTGACGCTGGGCAGTAGTGTATTCTTCCTGTATTGCTTATAAATGTTCATCTTATGAACTTTTAGTTTAGTTGCGAAGTTTTCTGATCTAGATTAGGGATTGTTGTACTCACACACAATCACACACACATGCAACCTGCAACCACTCAACTGAAAATGTGAGGCGAACATTCCTGAAGAAAGCTTCCATGCATGCTTGACTTTTTGACTAATTTGCTAGTTTTATTCTGTGTACCAGCTGCCGTCAATGATATGTATGCTGGTATATTTGATACCTACTGAATTTTGTTGTTAGGAATGATATTGTATCATTAAGATCAGAACGTGACAAGTTGGCTCTGGATGCAAAATTTGCAAATGAGAGACTGGATAGTTTTAAGAAAGAATTTGACCACCAGGTGAATTTTTTAATGACCCAAAAAATTTCCGTTTGTCCATATATTGAAATCCAATTGGTATAATGTATGTGTTAATGATTGTGTATATAGAGAAATGAACTCATCGGCATTAGAGCAAGAAATGTGGAACTCTCTCGGTTGATTGTTGAATATGAAAGAAAACTACGTGAAAATTCTTCAACTTTGCAAACATCTGAGGAGAGCTACCGGAAATTATCTATGGAGGTAAATACTATTATTTGGACCTGTTGAATTAGTCATTATATTTGTTTCTTTACATAATGTTTGTTGTCAGGTATCTGTCCTAAAACATGAAAAAGATATGCTATCAAATGCTGAAAAAAGAGCTTGTGATGAAGTTCGTAGTTTGTCGGAGCGCATCTATCGACTACAGGTGGGACATGATATAGATAGGTCGAATTCTAGGTTTCTGGTAATTGTTCTACTTTTTGTTACATAGTTGTAACTGTGGGTGCAGGCCAGCTTGGATACAATCCAGAGTACTGAGGTGGTTCGTGAGGTATGTCATTCAAATTGATTTATGTGTGGTTAGATTGTCTAGAACTCATACCACAATGTGACCTTATCTTCATTTTCATTTTTAATTTTTGAAGGAAGCAAGAGCTGCTGAAAGGAGAAAACAGGAGGAATATGTTAAACAAATCGAGGCAAGTTTTGATTTCTTACTGACCCATACTGCCTTTTCATGTCATAAAAAATTGTGAATCTAATGGTTTTAGACTACGCATGCCAGATGTAATTTCTTTTTGCTGAAAGTTGTACGAAGAAAATTTGTCTTGCAATTTGATGGTTTTTTATTTTGAGTCCCAGATCATTGATTAACCTACTTCTAAAAAAAGATACTATTTGATTTCTTTCTCATTAAACTTCTGAGAATCTTCTTAAATTGTGTTTTTTTTTTTGGGGTTATGGTTACAATTTGCTAGAGTTTGGTTAAGAAACCTGTTTCTGACAAGGATAATTGGCTGTCTGATATAATAATTCAAGGTGATACTGAAAATTTGTTTTCCTTTTCTTAAATTTTACTTTTAGAGAGAATGGGCTGATGCGAAGAAACAGCTGCAACAAGAACGGGACAATGTAAGAGCTCTCTCATCTGACCGTGCAGAGACTTTGAAGAATGCAATGAAACAAGTTGAAGAAATGGGGAAGGAGTTGGCTGATGCCTTGCGTTCTGTTTCAGCAGCTGAGACTAGGGCCAGTATTGCTGAGGTTCATTGATTTTAAAACCTTATCCAATGGGTTTAGGGATTCCGCCTTTGTTTTTGCTTATTTATGTTGTGGAAGTGTAAAAAACTTATGTATTGCTGAGGTTCATTGATTTCAAAACCTTATCCCTTGGTTTTAGAGATTCCTCCTTTGCTTTTGCTTATTTATACTGTGAAATATAAAGACTTCCTTGGTCGTCTAACATAGTATCTAACTGTTTTCTTTATGGTAATGTTATATCAGGCCAAGCTTTCGGATGTGGAAAAGAAGATCAGGAGTTTAGATAATAAGGTATGCATGTCAAGACGTTCCCCATAACTAAATAAAGTTAAATTTTGTTTTGCTGAAACCACATTCTTCTTGCAATGCAGCACATCTGTTTGACTTGGTTTTCTTTGTATATTAATTGTTAAGACAGTCCTAGTGACCAACAAGTTTCTAAAATTAGTTGTGATTATCAGAATTTGAAAAATTTCTTAGCACAGTTATGAAATATTTGTAACTTTAATTTGATTTGGAGCATATATTTTCACCCAAATGGCTATGTCTTGAAGGACTAAAGACTGAAGTCTCACAAGTTAGTCTTAACAAGAAAGAGTTCATGAATTCAAGAGGTTTGAAGAGTAAAAACACAATTCTCAAGCTAATCTTAGGTTCAATAATAGATGAGGGATGCTACAACTTGATACATCATGAGATTTGGGAAATCGTATTAAGCCAAAATATGCTCTGGTAAATTGTTGGTTACTTAATTGCATTGACTGTTTATGGAGCCAGGTAAAGTAAAATCTGATAATATCAAGGCATTACGACTACAGAGGTGCAAAATTAACCCCTAAATATTTGGGACATCTAATCATACTATTTTTGGCAGGATCAGTAATGAGGAATAGATTAATACAATTTACTAGTTATTAATTTCCCTTATTAGAAAGGAATTGAAATACTTCTATTTTAGTTTGTTCTTATTATTTAAAGTTGAAGGAATAATATGGATTCTTGTTCAATTAGGATTCTATATATCTTCCGGAAATGTTAGTTAGAATTTCCATACATTAGGTTAGGGTTAGAATTCCGATATTTGTGTGTGTGTGTTTCAACATTCAAGGGATAAGAGAAGAATGATTTTTTAAATGTGAGGGTTTCTTTCTTTGAGAGTGATTGTTCTATAATTAGGGGTGAATCCTAAATTCTAAGAGTGATTTCTAGAAACTATTGATGTAATTCCAATAGTTCTGTTTGTTTCAAATCCTGTGTGTGATTCCTAGTTCTTGATACCCTTGGAGTGATTTCTAGACTTCCCCTTGTATTAATTCCTTATTTTATAAATTCCATCCCTAATTCTGGATTCCAGCACAAGAGCAGGATTTACAACTTATATGTGCTCTATCAAATAATTAGAATGTCCTCTGTTCATCCCACAACAATAATTGCTTATGTGATTTACGTATGTGTATATTGCTGGGTTTCTACACAAGTTGGTTCACTTGTCATATTTGGAAATTTGAAAAGAAAAATAATTTTTATTTCTAGATTTTGCTAAAATAAACCAAGAATGTTGAAAGGTTTCTATCCAATAGCAACCTAACCCGAAATTGAAGCAAAAGATTTGTTTGGGATAATGATCCAGTATGTGGTGGACCTATTATATTTTTCAATTAGAGCATGAAACATTGGTACTTGCATCAGTCAAATATAAACACATATTATTGTTTAATTTTCCATCAAGATATGAGAGACAACAACAATTAATTACAACTTTGGCAGTTGAGGTGATGACTAAAATTCCACATCATTACTACTGAAAACTGTTACTGATAGCTACATTTGAATGACAGTTAGATTTATATCAATCAATGTTTGCATATAAATAAAATTTTCTTTTTGGGACATGAAAAGGTAAAAGCTACCGAATTTGGACCTATTCTTTTCTTCCTCTATGTCTCTTGACATGGCAATTATAAGGCAATGTGAAATAGATATCTGAGAACTTGATTGTGCTTTTGTAAAAATCTTTTTCATCATTTGAAAGAATGAAATGGTTGCACACTTCATTAAATGAATGGAAGTAGGTTGGCCTTCGATTATAGATTGTTATCTAGTGAACATTGGATGGCCTTTAACTTCTCTTTCAAAATGGGTTCAATCAAAAGCCTACAAATTCCTTGAACTTAATGGGCAGTTTTATGCATGGTAATAATAAATATAACTTGGCGATGCAGTATGTGAATTGTTTGTCGTAGCTAGTTACATGCTACATGATGACAGGATATTACTCAATTAATACAATGATTATGTACTTTTGCTTGTTGCTGTCCTGGTTTAAGTATGATTCTAATTGACATTTGTTGTTCGTTTCCAACCTATCATTGCAGATTGTTAATGATGATGTTATGCCTTCTTCTGTCTCACCAACTGAGGTCAGTGAAATTCTCTGAAACTGTAGCTTCCATAAAATGCTGTTTATGATGACGTTGCATATCACTAGTTAACTGCCTTTTACTTTGAAACTGAACCAAGGGAGAAGATCGTGCAGTTAATCTTCATTTTAGGCTGCTGGTTACATTTGTTCAGTGCAAATTTCCGTGATGATCCTTTTTATACAAAATTAAGAATAATTTGCCTATTAGTTTACTATTTGCTGGACTTAAGCTTTGTTCCTGATTTGTGGCGGCTATGTGCTGCATGTTGGTAGTTGATATATTATGAGTCAGATGGTGATGGCTACTTGAGAACTGTTATTGATGGTAGGTAAGTGAACATCTTGGATAAAAAAAATGCCTTTTTAGTGTCAGTATTATCTCTTTCAAATGTTTTGTGCTGAAAGTTGTCCAATATGGAAGTGTAATTGCTTGAGGCAGATCATACGAATCCTGCCTCTGGTGATACTTTTTTCTTGTTTTGATTGTCAGTATCTTTATCTGATTTGTGGTTTGGGTTCTCCTTCACAAGGTTGTAACGGATCTGTTTATGGCTAAGGAGGAAATTGCAAAATTAAAAGAGGAGGCACAGGCTAACAAAGAGCACATGCTGCAGGTGCTTGTCTTTCGTCAAGAAAAAATTTGTATATCAGTGCATGTTAACATGACATTATTATGTACTACTTTGCAGTATAAAGGTATAGCAGAGGTAAATGAAGCTGCGTTAAAGCAGATGGAAATTGCCCATGATAACTTCAAAGCTGAGGTACTCCCAATGTTTTGTAGCTTAGGACTTCCCTTTATTGCACCATGCATGAATTTGATTGGACAGCACACAGATATATCTTCTCATGTTGTACTTTCCAAAAAAAAATTTCTAGTCTGAAAAGTTGAAAGAATCATTAGAAGCTGAGCGTCTTTCACTCAAAGAGAGGGTTTCAGAACTTGAGAAGGTATTGAATTTGAAGAATGAAGAGATTGCCTCTACAGAAGCACGAAAAGAAGAGGCTCTGGCTTCTACATTTGCAGAAATTACTGGTTTGAAGGACGAAAGCTCGAGAAAGACGTAAGTTATGCCTTCTGCACTATGTTTTGATTTTTTTATTGCTTAAGGTCTCTCATTTTTGCCCTTTTGTTGTAGTTCACAAATTGTGACATTGGAAGTTCAAATCTCTATGCTAAAAGATGATTTGGAGAAGGAACATGAGCGTTGGCAGGTTGCTCAAGCCAATTATGAAAGACAGGTCAAAATGTTTCCCATAGTAGTACTGACTAAGAATTGTGTGCTTTAAGCTTACACTAATAATGTAATAATTATTATTTAAGGCACTAAACTTTTAACTGCATTTAAAGCAGCTTGATGTCTCAAAGCTGTACATATTTACGCTTTGACTACATAAAGACACACTCTTATGATTAATGATGCTCGCAAATTGTCCTTGGGTAGATGGAAAAGATCTAGGGTTTCAATTTGTTAGCATTCCCCCTAGTGATCAACATGTCAGTGATCAGCCCATAGTACAGAAGCCTAAGCCTATTCAAACTTATATGCATAGGGGTAAGATGGGGAAGGGGACAATTGCCACATAGGCAGGTTGTTAGGAATTAGTTCTGGAGAGAGATTGTAGAGGACAGCATATGATGGAATCTAGGGGAGAGAGAGGATCATTACTCAGATTATAGTGAATTGTATTGGCCTGGAAACTCTTTCCAGGAGGTATTCTACTGCTGTAACCCTACTTTATACGTAAATAATACAATCTCTAGTCTTCCCTATCACAATTCTCTTTGAACAGTTAATTTGTGGAAAAATTTATGAGATTCATTATAATGTGTTTGTTGGAGAATAACATGTACTATTCACTATAATCACAATTTAAATTTGCACTGAGTGGTGATCTTGAACTGAACTGTTGTCGTTGTCAGGTCATTTTACAATCTGAGACAATCCAGGAATTGGCAAAAACTTCGCAAGCTTTTGCCTCTTTACAAAAGGAAGCATCTGATATGCGCAAACTGGCAGATGGACTGAAAAGTGAAAATGTAACTTTGCTTTACATATGATGCACCTTATTAATTGCTTGAGCTTCATTTTTCCCTACCATTTACTTGTTTCGTTTCACATGTTTAATACTCATTACCTGCTATCTTTTGTCTATGATTTCTAAAGTTAATATTGCATGCCTCTTTTGGCTGTACCAAAATTTTTAAGGTTTGGATGAAACCCAAGCCCGATCATTTGTGATTGTTCTTGCATAGAAGCTGATTAGGGTTAATCATCAAGAACCACAGCTCACCATATCTTGTGCTAAAAGTTGAACACATTACAAGGGTACCCAATCTAACTTGAGGCTTCTCAGTTAAAGCTTTAATACTATATCAAGAATCATTGGGTGAAGAGGTTTGAAGCTGTTCAGTGAAGCCTTTATCCAGGACGCTGATTCTTTATTATTCTTTTCATATGTAATTAACATATATATATGCGCATGCAAAAGTTATTATTTTTTAGATCAGACTTTTGTTGAATTTGTTACTGATTGATAAAACTGTGTTTGTTTACTTTTGAGTGTTCAAAACACTTATTCCTGCATCGATTCTCAAATGTCAGTTCTTCAAACTTCTGTGAATTCTTACTTTGTGCTCTTATTTGCTACTGATGGATTAAAAAATGTGTTTGTATACTTTTTGAGTGTTCAAAACACTTATTCCTGCATCTATTCTCAAATGTCAGTTATACGAACTTTTGTTAATTCTTACCTTCTACTCTTATTTGCTACTGATGGATAGAAAAACATGTGTTTGTATACTTTTGAGCGTTCAACACTTATCCCTGCATCGATTCTCAAATGTCTGTCTGCAAACTTTTGTTAATTCTTTGTTTGTACTCTTATAACTTACAGGATGAACTGAAGAGTAACTGGGAAACTGAGAGATTGTTGCTTGAGGAATCGAAGAAACAAGCTGAGAAAAAATATGAAGAACTCAATGAGCAGGTTCTTACTTGATATATATGCTTAATTTTCTTGGTGTTCTACTTTCTTTTATTTTCAATGATCTACATAAAAGCTATGGATGGCCCCCATGGACATACAATTGGCTCTGATTGAATGCTGGGTTCAAATTCTATCACTGTGGAAAAATTGGCTCGCTTGCTATTTCATCTGTAGCAAACTGTGTAATGTTAATAGGAACTTGTCTTGCCAGGTTTATTGTTTGTTGTTTAGTTTTTTCATGTTAGTTGTTTGAGACCTTAAACAAATCTATTGATTGTCTACTTATATTAACAAATGTCATGGTCAATTTGGCATAGTCATACTTGTAATATTTAATATCTGTTGATGTGTTCTGAAGGTTTGCAGAAGGGACAATTTTTTCACATCATTTTACTT
>JAOTAY010000002.1:18891666-18904647 GCA_025629805.1 Erythroxylum baracoense
CTCTTATCTGCATTTTACTGAGTGACTCACTATACTTGCCTGCATTTCACAGATTAAGTTTATGTTGTTTTATGCACCTCAAACTCTTTTGCTGAGAAGTTGTTTTAACTGATCATGTTTATTCATAGATTGCTCTTGAGGTATTTAAGTATTCCAGATTTCACAATATTCAATCATAGTAATGCAATATAAAGTTCCATTTTGGTTAATCTAACAGATATTTGGAAAATTGCTAGCAACACACTATTATTTTTGACAATTGATATACGGACTAGCTAGTCTGTCTTTGGCTTCGGCATTTCTAGGATGTGAGTTTACTGCCTGTCTGGTTTATCTATTTGTATTCTTTATCAACATCTCTATCTTTATTCCTGCAGAACAAAATATTGCATAGTCGACTTGAGGCTTTGCATATTCATATCGCTGAGAAGGAAAGCAATTCTGCTGGAATTTCTTCTGGAAGGGCTTCTGACCAATATAGTGATTCTGGTTTGCAGAATGTAGTTAGCTATCTTCGGAGGTCAAAGGAAATCGTAAGTCTTTTCTATTCAAAATTTTCTTTCTTGTTGCCCAACAGAAAATGGATTTCCATGACTTCTGCCTTTTGTTTTGGCAGGCGGAAACAGAGATTTCCTTGTTGAAGCAGGAAAAACTGAGACTGCAATCACAAGTATGTTTGTTGGAATCAATTTCCCCATTATTTATTTATTTGATCATTGTTACTGTCATGTAATCTGCCGCCATGTACATGATGTGTCACTGCATCAGAGTACCTCCTGTTTCTTCGATGTGCTATTATTGTACTCTGCCATTTTACGTTTTGATTTATCCTAAAACGTACAACCTCTACTGGGTTGTGTTACACATTCTGGCATAATTTGCATTTATTGATCGTATGCTTTATCAAAACTGACACCCATTTTTGTCAGTTATATCTTTACAGGTGTTCCATTATTGTTTTGACTATGCATGTTTGTGACTTTGCACATTCATTGGGAAAAGTTGGGGGCATTAAAGGTTTTTGTTTCAAATCAGTAGTCTGTTTTTGATTTTCCATATCATCCCATTTTGAATAAGACCTGTAACCATTTTGCGTATTGTGTGATGTGATATAGGGAGTGGAAATTGCTGTCATTTTTATATTTGTAACTGGACGTATGATTTTTGACATGATGTTGCACTTTCATTGGCAGACATTGCAGTCATTGTTGCTATTATTTGTGAGTGTTAATATTTCTTTCCATTTATATGTAGCTTGAGAGTGCTCTTAAAGCAGCAGAAACTGCCCAAGTTAAACTGCGTACTGAGCGAGCAAATTCAAGGGCATTATTATTCTCGGAAGAAGAAATCAATTCTCTTAAACTTCAGGTATGGCTTTCTCTGTCTCAATTTTTGGAGCGAGGAAAAGGTAACTGCATTGCTGTATTTCTTTTATTCTTTGGTTTTTCTTGCAAGTTCTGAAACTTGAATTTTTATGCATGTTCTTTCATCATATCCTCCTTAATTATGAAATCACTTGCAATCTTCTTCTTTATAAGCTTGTATTAAATTTTTGGCAGGTTAGAGAGATGAACTTACTTCGTGAAAGTAACATGCAATTGAGAGAAGAAAATAAACATAATTTTGAGGAATGTGAGGTAATCTTTGTAGCTTATATGAGATGTGATGTTGAGATGCCATTTCCATATTAACTTCTTCCTTTACTATTGATGTTTTTGGTACCCACAATTTCAAGTTGTTTACCTTATGTTGTAGAAATTGCGTGAAGTAGCACAAAAGGCTAGGGCCCATTCTGACAGTCTAGAATCTATATTGCGGAAAAGACAAATTGAGATAGAAGCTTGTAGAAAAGAGATTGAATTGGAAAGGGTGGAGAAAGGTCATCTTGAAAGGAGAGTCTCTGAGGTATTTTATTTTCAAAATGTCTTTTCTTTGAGAATTTCTTTTTAGTTAAGGTTTCAAAGTTTGGTGTTCTGCAGCTGCTTGAGAGAAGTAGAAATATAGATGTAGAAGACTATGATCGGATGAAGAATGATCTTCAACAACTGCAGGTATGGGTATATATTATACCCATCTTGTTTTGGGAAAGATTTTTACTTTTCTTTTAAGGTTTTGATTCTTTTTGGTTAAAATTCATTAGATGTTTGACCTCTTAATATTAAAATACTTGGAATGAATATAACATCTTTCCTTGGATTTTCTTGCAATTTGTATCTGACGAATCAAGTTGTTTGAAGCACTTTTTGGTCATCCTTGCTTGTATTGGGGCTTATGACGTTGTCACTAAAACAGATACATGGGTGTCATTTGATTTTACTCTAAAAAATGTAGTTTTGAGTCTTGTTCTTACATGGCTTGAATATTGAAATCTAATGCTTATCATCATTTATTATTATCGTTTGTATCCTTTCCCCTACATATCATCCTGGTTTCCTAACAGAAGAAACTGAAAGTCGAGGAAGGTGAGATAGAAGAAGTTAAAAGTCTCATGTCTAAACAACAGGAGACTATATCCAGATTGGAACAGGACCTCACAAAGAGTGAAACGGAGCTGAATCTGAGGGAGAGAAGGATAAATGAACTTCTGCAAACTGAGGTTAATAGCTGTTGGAAGAATATTTTCAGTTTTATTACTTTATTTGTTTCCTTATTTGCTCAATAGTTTATTTCCTAAAATATCGTTTTATCTTTTCCATTTCTAGTCCCTATTTTCATGGGATCTTATTTACTTCTTTCTAGGCAATAATCGAGGGATTGAATAACAGAACTATTACTTATCTTCCCTATAAGTATTTCTGTCATTTACGATAAATAATATACAGAAATTAGAGGCTAATTTGTTCAACTTGATTGAAATAATCCTTGGCATTATCTGTCCTAAACCTTTTGATATTATTCTTAAATTGATTTTTGATCATGAAGCAAAAATTTGGGAGCATGGTACTAACATCATATTTATGTTTGAGTAAAAAAATCTAGGTAACATGAGTATAATCATCAAATAAAGAAACAAACCATTTTACCCTGAAAGTATTAGAAAGAGTAGATGGACCTTAAATATCACTATGAATATGATAGAAAGGAATAGAGCTCCTTTAATTGCTAATTAGAAAAGGCACACGCTTGTGTTTAACAAACTCATGTACCTCAAAATGAAAATTTTCAGCATCAAGATTTGTAAATAAAGAGGGAAACTTAATCTTAATAATTTGAAATGATGGATGTAGTAACTGATAATGGTGAAGCAAAATTTTTCTTTATTGGATGCAACAGAATTTGATATAGAAGAGTGGGATAATTTGCCCTTAGTTATGTTCAACTTACTTGGTGCTTCAAGATAATAAGGGCCATCTCGTTCTCTAACAAGTCCAATCGTCCTCCCCAAACACTATGACTTATGTAAAAAATCATGAAAACATAAATCTTGGGTGAGTTTTTGAATGTAAACAAGGTCGGTTGATAGTTTAGGAACATGAAGAACATTTCTTAGAGTTATTGATCGGCTTATTTTGACATTCGCTACACCTGCTACAGTTGTTAAAGATCCATCGACTGTGGCTATTTTTCTACTACTTTGACATGGAGTATGGGTGGAGAATCATTTGGATTAATGGGTCATATGTTTTGTAGCTCTTGAGTTCATAACTCTAAGAGTTGGTAAAGTTTGTGTTTTGAGACATTTAATCCAAAGGAAAATGGAAACTTACCTACATACGCCAAATATCAAGTACTTGAAGGCTTTTTGTGGCTGTTTATGAGAGATCTTACTCTTTGAATCTCTTCTTGACTTTTGTGATTTTAATTCCCCTAACTGCTGGAATTGAACAACTTCTTCCGACTGTGTAGTAATGATATTGCTTGGTTCTTCAAATTTTGACATTTTCCTCTCTTTACAAGGAAGCTAATCCTTAGACACTTCCTACAATAAAAGCTGGAAGAAATGCTCTGTTTTAGAGCACAATTATTAGCAATGAAGGCTAAGATGATAGAGATAAAACAGGGAGGAGACAACAATGAGGCTAAAATGGAGGAAAAAAATAGGGTGCAGCAATGAAGGTTGAACCAGAAGAGAAAAATAGAGATATGTTTGCAACAATATAGGTAGAAACAACTTGATTCAAAGAGCCTAACTTGGCTTTGATACCATTTCAAAATTTGAATAGAGACTGTGTTTTTTGCATATCTCTAATGTTTATACCAAGTATAACTTATATACAAAATACTAGTTCCTATAAATAGAAACTAATAATTCTAATATAATATCTAATCCCACAATTTAAGAGGAACTCTCTAATTCCATGATTTATGGGATATTCTAATATAATAGGAAACTTAGTCAAATACTATCAGTCGATTAATCAATATACATGACTTGTCCACAATTTCTCGTAAGAATTTGTAAATAAGGGTATTGCCAGAGAAATAAACGAAATTGTCGCATTCTAATTTTTGTATTGTAGGAGGTATTAATATACCCTAATTGTTCCAGCCGAAATCAACCATATTTTAGTTCCTAATTTGTTGAAACTTGCTGCTCTAACCCCCCTTCATCAAACATAGTGATGATTGTATGTTTATGTCTGCTTATGTGTGTGTACATCTGGAGACTCTTGATTCCAAAACAAGTACATGAATTGTACAATCATTTGCAAGACATGTTATTTGTTAAAATTTTGTTATTTTTGGGTGCGTGGTCTCTAATTTTATGTGTATGCATTTTGAAAGTTCACCTGATTCATAAGATTTTTTTTCTTCTTCAGGATCCTTCAATGTCTCAAATGCTTGAAAGTTTTTCAAATCCTTCGCACAAAGATCAGATTGAGGAAAGGATGACACGATTGAGAGAAGATCCTTCTTTAAAGCCTATTCTAGAAGAGATAGAGACTGGTGGTTTGCCTGCAATGATGAGGTTGGTAATAAGAATACTTCAAGTACACTGGGCAAGAAATTTCTACTCATTGATATGACAAGTCCTACTTTGAGGTCATGAAAATTTGTGTTTTGGCTTTTTTAGTGCTCTAATAATTGATGGAACTATTTTTCATTTAGGTACTGGAATGATAAAGATGTTCTGCAGAAATTGGGTGAAGCAATGGGTCTTGCAATTTCTGGAGAAGCAGCCACTTCTGCAGATAATTTTGGACAAGATGAGACAGATGAAGGAGGGAATGAGGATGGGTCGGTTGTTCATCACTGTGCTAGTGTTGGTAATGTTGAGGTATAAAACAATCGTTTGCATCTTTCTCCCTTTTTAGCTAGGCCCTAAATTGGAAAATAAATTGGTTGTCTTTGATGGAAACAAGCTAATTAAACTAATTAAGTAGTTCTTAAACTTGCGCCAAATTTCTTCTACTATAGTAAGCAGTAATAACTACATCAGAATTAGTGAAAGAAAAGAGTAAGAGTGAAAAATGAGAGCAAGGGGCATCAAACAAGCTTTACGAGAAAACTAGGGAAACACATCATGCTTCATCAAATAAACATTAAGAATTCCAAAAGAGAAGCCCTAACAGAAATGTTGTGAATAATGTTTCTTAGAGAATGTAGTACATATATACATGAATAGGAATACCTAATAGGATAGAGGATCTATACAAATACAGGAGATAATCCTAAGATATGTTTATCCTTAATATAATGCTATCTAATCTATATAATCTGATGACAATCAGATTATCACAATATTATGTGATAATACCATATCTTGACCACACTCCCCCTCAAGTTGGATCATAGATATCAATCATGTCTAACTTGCTAATATATTCTTCAAACACTTGTCTTTGAAGTCCTTTGGTAAATACATCTGCTGTCTGTTTCTTCGTTGGTAAATAAGTTAGGCATATTGTCCTATCTTCTATCTTTTCCTTGATAAAATGTCGATCACTTCGACATGCTTTGTTCTCTCATGGTGGACTGGATTGTGTGCCATGCTTAGGGCTGCCTTGTTATCACAATAATGCTTTATAGGTGACTCAAAATTGATTTCCAATTCTGTTAGCACTCTTTTTAACCAGACTTTCACAAATCCCTTTTACAATTGCTTTTAGTTCAGCTTCTGCACTACTCTTGGCTACCACGTTTTGCTTCTTACTTTACCACGTGACCAAATTTCCTCACACGAAAGTGCAATATTCAATGGTTGATCGTCTATCCTCTTCTGAACTTGCCCAATCTGAATTAGTATATATTTCAATTGTTCTTTGATCTCCCTTTTTTGAATAGTAATCCTTTCCTAGGAGTACCTTTTAAATATCGTAAGATCTTATAAAAAGCCTCAAAATGCTTACTCTTTGGTGCATGCATGTAGCGATTTACAACACTCACAGAAAAAGCAATATTTGGTCTAGTATGAGACAAATAAATTAGTCTTCCTACTAGTGTCTGGTATTCTTCACGATTAACCAGTTTATCTTCTTCATCTTCAAACTTTGTACTTTCAATGGGGGCGGTGCTTGGTTTACATCCTAACATTCCTGTCTCCTTCAAGAGATCAAGAATGTAATTCCTTTGTGAGCTATAAATCCCTTTCTTTGATCTAGCTACTTCTATGCCTAAGAAATACTTCATTTCTCCTAAGTCTTTAACTTCAAATTCTTTCCTCAAAGCTGACTTGAGTCTTGTAGTTTCTTCTGCATCATCACCAGTTATGACAAAATTGTCTTCTTAACTTCTCTAATTCTGAAGAGCATTGTATGATCCGACTGAGCTTGTGTGTATCCTTCTGTTTTTAGGACTTTGGCAAATCTTTCAAACCAAGCTTGTGGTAATTGTTTTAGCCCATATAGGGATTTTCTTAGTTTGCATACTCTGTTTCCTCCGCCTTCCTTATCAAACCCTGGAGGAAGTTTCATATACACTTCTTCCTTTAGTTTGCCATTCAAGAAGGCATTTTTAATGTCAAGTTGTTGAAGGGGCCAGTCGAAGTTAGCAGCTACAGATAACAATAGTCTGATAGTGTTTAGTTTGGCCACAGGCAAATGTCTCCTTGCAGTCCATCCTATAGGTCTGAGCATAGCCCTTTGCTACCAACCTCACTTTATACCTCTCAATGGAATCATCAAACCTATATTTGACTGTGAATATTTACCTACACTCCACGGGTTTCTTCCCTTTTGGTAGATCAACTTCTTCCCACTTTTCATTCTTTTCAAGTGCTCTTATTTCTTCAAAAACTGCTTCTCTCCATTCTGGAACTTTAAGAGCTTCTTAGATATTATTGGGGATGTCAATTCTGTCCAGATTAGAAATAAATGCTTTATATTGAGAAGATAGAGCATGATAAGAGACAAACCTCTCAATCGGGTTCATGGTACATGATCTAGATTTCTTCCGTAAAGCAATTGGCAGTCCTAGATCTGTATTGTCTTCTTGTTCCTTACTACTCTGAGCTTCTTCGGTAGGAATCTGATCCAAAAATTGGTATAACTTAAGGAACAGGGAGTGTACTACTTGTTTTCTTCTTTCGAGAGTACACTTTGAGTGTATGGTTAGGCATGGCTACTTCTGTATCAAGATTTGTCTTTATAGGAGATGCATTGGACAAAGGCGTTAGGATAGGTTCAAGAACAGATGTACAAGGAGGTTCAGGCTGAGATTCATCACCAAACTCACTCCAATACTCCCCTGAATTGAAGAATTGGGATATAAGGAACCTGTCTCAAAAAAAGACTTCACAACTAATAAACAACCTTTTTGATATAGGATCATAACATTTATACCCCTTTTGTGTAGCAGAATAACCTAGAAACACACATTTTTTAGGTCTTGGATCAAGTTTGTTGTGTGAATAACTGTGAATAAAGATTGTACACCCGAAAATCTTTAGAGGAAGGTTAGTTTCAAGATGGGTGGTAGTATTGGTTTCTTGAAATTTCTAAAGAGATGTTTTGAAAGAAAGAACACAACTAGGCATTCGATTAATAAGGTACGTTGCAGTAAGGATAGCATCCCCCCAAAAGAATTTTGGAGCATTGCTAGTGAACATCAAGGCCCTAGCTACTTCAAGAAGGTGTCTATTTTTCTACTCAGCAATCCCATTTTGTTGAGGACTATTGACACAAGTACTTTTGTGGACAATTCCATTTTTTTGGAAGAATGTATGAAGATTTTGATTAAAATATTCAGTACCATTGTCAATATGAAGGACTTGAATACTTATTTGAAATTGATTTTTTATCATCTGATAAAAGTTGATGAACAAGGTAGGGACTTCAATTTTATCCTTCAAAACAAATACTCAACACAAACGAGTATGATCTTCGATGAATGTAATGAACCACTTTGAATTGGTTCTATTAGTAACACGAGATGGGCCCCAAATATCACTATGGATAAGAGAAAAAGGTTTTGTGGGTTTGTATTTATACCTTGTAAAAAAATTCTTTGATGCCTAGCAAATCACAAGCATCACATTGAGTTTATTTATTGAAATATTTGGAAACAATCGTGACATATACTGGAAGTTTGGATGACCTAACCTTTTATACTATATCAATAGTTCATCATTCTTAGGGACAATCACCCTATTACCCAAGCTGTAAGGAGTAGAATGACTTTCTTCATCTTTAAAGTAATACACTCCATTTACCTCTTTAGCACGGCCAATCATCTTCCCCGATGACAGGTCTTGTATAACACAATGGGTAGGGGAAAAATGAGCACTACAATTAGCTTCTTTTGTCAATTTACTAACTGAAAGGAGGTTACAGTCTAGATTCAGAACATGTAGCACAAAATTTAGTTTCATAGAATCTGTTACTTTGATATCTCCTTTTCTTGCAACCGAAGAAGAATCACCATTTGCTACCTTAACCTTTTCATGCCCAGCACAAGGAAAATATGAATGAAACAGGTTATAATCATCTGTCATATGGTTTGATGCTCTAGAATCAACTATCCATTTCTTCCTACCGCATGAAGATAAAAAAGTTTGTATGATATTACCTCTCATGGTAGCATTGGCAACTGTACTTGTCTTCTATTGGTGGATGTCATTTTGGAGATTTTTTAGTTTTTTCAATAATTTCCCTAGTGAAATATTCAGCTCACCAGTTTGTTATTCTGACTATCTTTAGATTTTTCTGTTCCCCCTTCACTAGATACTTTATAGCCTCGGTTTTTTCCTTTTCGTGGTTTCCAAGCTAGAGGCTTTCCATGGATGTCCCAGCATGGGTCTTTGATGTGACCACTTTGTTTGTAGTGCTCACACCACTACTTTTGAACCTTCTTGCTGGATTCACCACGAGACATCAATGCAGACGCTTCATTAGTAGGTATTGGAGACAAATTTTGTTCTTATTTTGACTCCTCTTTTAGCATAATTTTCCTCCTTGCTGCTTCCCTCCTAACTTCAGAAAAAACTTCTTTAGCTGTTGGTAGAGAAACTCTACTTAGGATTTTGCCACGGACATCATCCAATTTTTTGTTGAAACCAGCCAAAAATTCAAAGACTTTTTTTTTTCAATTTTTTGGTAGTACATAGCATCTTCCTTGCACCTCCACTCTTCCTCCGACAGAAGGTTAAGTTCCTGCCATAATACCACCATTTTGACCCAATATTCTGTAACTTTTCTGTCACCTTGCTTCATTTGCCACAACTTTGTTTTTATCTTGTAGATTCGCGATGCATCCTCTCCATTAGAGTATGATTGTCGCACCCCTTCCCAGATTTCTCAAACTGTTGGCAGAAACATGAAGGTACGTGTGATCGACAATATCATGGCGTTGATAAGCCACGACGATACCATGGAGTTATCTATCTCCCATTGTCGTGCAACTTGCGAGTTCATTGGGTCTGGAACTTTTCCATCTTTGATGATAAAGCTCAGCTTCTTGTGTCCTCCAATAGCGAGTTTCATAGCTTGAGTCCACTCCCGACAGTTCTTTCCATTCAGTTTGTTAGAGACGATGACAATTAAAGGTCCTTTAAGACTAGAGGTCATCAACGACTAACCTCCAGTCTGGTTTGGATTTGCCGCGGATGATCCCTCAAGATTGGAAGCCATTTCTTGACTGGCCGGGTTTGACTCCTCGGTTTCACTATCTCTTTCACGTCGCTCTGATACCATGTGAATAAAGGCTGTTTTGCTCTATATCTATTTCTTAGAGTATGTAGTACATATATACATGAATAGGAATACCGAATAGGATAGAGGATCTATACAAATGCAGGGGATAATCCTAAGATAATGTTTATCCCGAAGATAATGCTATCCAATTTATATAATCTGATTACAATTAGATGATCACAATTTTATGTGATAATACCGTATCTTGACCACATAATTACATCTTGCTTAAGGTGAAAGGAAGTCGATGAAGGCTTGAAGGGCAATGCTGCTTTTGATGTGCTATAAATTATGCTACTAAAATGATATCAAATTAGTATAATCTCTGTATGGACACTAACCTTCAAAATCTCCAGTAGAGTGCAATTGGAAAGTTTTGTATTAATAAAGTTTGTCATCAACTTTTATTTTGTTTTTCAACCAAATCTTTGTTCCACATTAGCAATAAGTTAGTTATCTGTGCTTTTACGAGTTGTAGTATCTGAATCTAATAGTAATTATGAAATTACCTAAATATGGTACTCCAACTATTATATGATCATTGATCAAGAGCAAAGAAGGGCCGTGGTATTTATAATATTGTATAATGAATGGTAAGTAAAGTTGCTTGAACTTACGAAAGGTGACAAATTAGCATAAAGTTGTAAAGGACTTACATTTTAATACAGGATTTTTTTGATAGATCTAGTTCCTTGCCCAAAAAAGTTTAGAGGCTGTTTGGTTCTACTTTTGTTTTTCTGTTTTAGTTTTTAGTTTTCGTTTTCAGTTTTTCTTTCAAATAAAAACAAAAACCTATTTAGTTGTCAATGTTAATGTAGTTATATTTTTGTCACTGATAATAATTAAATATTAGATAAAACTTAGAGATAAATTATTTTTAATTAAATATATTTATTTAATCTCTTATATAATATTTGTTAACAAACTATTAATAAAATTATGTTATTTTAATAAAATAAATAATTTAAAAATTAAAATTTTATTTCTAAATTAATGTTTATTTGAAATATATTTTAATTATTAAATCAAAATTTATTTGAATATTTATATATTTTAAATTTAGTTATATTTATTAATAATTATTAAAATTTAATTACATATAATTTAATTATGAAAATAAAATAAAATAAATTATTCATATTTTTATTGATAATTAATTTTAATTTATTAAATATATAATCTCGAATTAAATTATTTATAATTTTTATTAATAATTAAATAATTAAATAATATATATTTAAATGATAGTAAATCAGATTATGAAAAAAATAGAAACAGGAAACAAAAACCACTTTTTATGGTTTTCATAATTTTTGAAAACCGGAAGAAACCAAAACCAAAAATAGAAACTAAAAACTCAAACAAACAGGTTTTTTTACTAAATTTGAAAACAAAAACAAAAAACCAAAAACAAAAATGGAAACAAACACCACCTTAAGTTTTAAACCTTTTCTCTCAATCCAGTTTTTTATAATATTTCAAAGTCCAAATATATAGGCATAACAATCTTTTTAAGGCTAAGGGTTTGGAAATGGTTACCTTCCTCTTCCGATTAAATCCATAAGGGTGCTCTATAATCCGCCGCTCGATTCCTTTATCCCCGCCTCAACACTTGCATCTTGCCCTTTGATTGAGTGCATTTGACCATCTGCTTAATTCGCGGTCCCATTTGGAATAAGAGATGTGTGAAGAATTTAGGGAGAGAAAGAACTTTGAGGAGGGTTGTAGAGAGAGTTGAGAGGATTTGAGCTTCTTGATTCTGAAGAGAGAGTGAGAGAGTGTTGTGGGTAAGAAAGATGATGGTGAGAGTGAATATATAGGTTAGGGAGAATAAAGGAGGGGTAAAATAGGGAAAAGCGGTTTAAAAATTGCATGTCCTCATTCTTCCCCGTTATAGCTCGTGATCATGACTGAGTGGGTCATGATCATGATAGAGAGGAATCATGATAGAAGGTTCAAAATAAGATCACGATTGCGGCCAAGAGTGTCACGATCATGACAAAGACTTCAAAATTGGGACTGGGAATTTTTACAATGCTTTCTTGTTTTTGATTCTTTTCCTCATGTCACTCCTGAATTCCTTCCCTACCTTATATTTGCATCATCACCGCATTGTTTTGCCTTCTATACCTTTCCAATCCATTGTGAAAAAGAGAGAGAGAGAGAGAGAAAAAACTAGCTCGATTTTCCAAGATATTAAATTGTATCAAAAAACACACAAAAATAAAATTGAAAACCTTATATAAAGCAAAAGATAAAACAACAAAAATTTAAAATCATAGGTTGCCCCCCATTGATGGAGGAATGGCGTGAAAGTGATCGAATAGAGTCTAGTGGTTATTAGAAAAGTTTTGTGCAATTTGTTGTTTATTCGGTAAAACTGGAACAAGGAATTTTAAGGTGTTTCTGGATTAATTGACTGGGAATTTAGTTTCTAGGAAAGAAGTGAAGTTGTAGAACTTTTTGTGAACTACGGTTAAGTTAGGTTGGTTTTCCTAAATACATGTCTGGCTGGGCGGCTGATTGGCGATGGTTAAGAAAACTGGAAATTTTGAGATGGCTAGAGTTAGAACTGGGTAGAAAACCCTTCTGGAGATTTCTAGTTTAAGAAGGGAACAACGCTATGGCTTTGAAATCACCTAAATCTAATAATCACACAAAAGGTTATGAATTTTCTCATACAACTGGTTAGATAGAATTCTAGCGATCAAATTAAACAGAATAATGAACAAAGTTGAATGTTTTCGGAAAACAAACAAACCCAACGATTGCTCTTCGGAGAAACAATCAAAACCCAGACAATCTCTTGCCAAATTGAGAGAAAACCTCACTCTTTGTGTTGGACCCCACACCCCGCCCTTAGGTCGGCGGCGTGTGTTTGCGGGACATACCGCGGCATCCAACCTTACTC
>JAOTAY010000002.1:18904747-18940233 GCA_025629805.1 Erythroxylum baracoense
TTTTCATGGGATCTTATTTACTTCTTTCTAGGCAATAATCAAGGGATTGAATAGCAGAACAATTGCTTATCTTCCCTTTATGTATTTTTCACTTATGAGAAATAATACACAGAAATTATCCTCAAAATTGTTCAATAGCATAGTCATCTTTACAATGCACTACGTGTATTATTTGGTTTTGTTAGTCTGTACTTGCTGCATTGATTGTGTAATACTGTCTCTTTATATGCAGGCTGCTTTGAGATCTGATTTTGAGAAGCAGAAGAAGTTGGTAGTTCAGTGGAAGGTTGAGAAATAATCTTGCTTCTTCTAAATAAAAGATCTGATGTAGTATTGCTCATATATAACCATGAGAACTTTTACTTCAGTGGATTTTTCTTAGCCGTTTACTTGATATTCTGCAGAAAAAATGTGATATTTTGTCCAAGGAGAAGGAAGAATCCAGCAAAGAGAAACAAGCACTTTCTAAGCATATTGAGGACTTAAAACAAGGTGCTTCTTTCATTTGGAAAAATAATGGTCTAATTAATAGGCTATTTCTAAATGGTCTAATTGATAGGCTATCATTTGCCTTGTATACTTAATTCATTCTACCTAACAGGTAAAAGACCCATTGGAAATGTTAGTGGTGAGCAAATCATGAAGGAGAAGGAGGAGAAAGATCATAGGATACAGGTTTGTTGAAAATAAAATTGTCATTTTACCTATTTTAATTTCCTTAACCAATTTTCCATATGCTTTATTTTGTAATATTGTCATCTAGATTCTGGAGAAAACAGTGGAGAGACAGAGAGAGGAGCTGAAGAAGGAAAAGGAGGATCAGCGGGCAGAGAAAGTAAAGCGCCAGAATACAGAGAAAGCAATTATGGACTCGTATAAAAATGTTGATCAGGTTCTTTGTACATTCTTCTTTGAACTTATACACGGTTTACCTTGTACACAAATTGAAGGCAGGTAGGTGTAAAAATGAAAGGTTCCACAAATTGAGGCAGTAAAAGAAAATTAGAACTTCTGTTTTGAGGGCCAACATTTTGATTCTTTTAAAAATTTGCCGGCCTACTGTTACAGCACTAAATTGTATGGTTGTCAATGAAACAGTAATAACATAGCTTACCTGTAAAATTTTCAAAAAAAAAACATAGCTTACCTGTATTTTTCTCTAATTTGAGGGATTTATATTTTGATTTCATCTGTCATTAATGCACGATTTCTATCTATGACAGGCAAAAGCACAGTTTGTAGATAAACTTGAGAAACATAAGCAGTTGGTGAAGCAAATATCAGATGAAATAGAAAAGCTTAAGCATGCAGAGGGGAACCTTCCAGAGGTAAGAATTTCCAGCTCATTCCCCTTCTTTTTATTTCCATGTTTCTGACGAATGTTGCATAGCAGTTGTGTAATTCGTAAAAATGGCCCAATGAATTTAATGTAATTGGGAAAAGGTTGCCACTTTAATGAGAATAGTAGAATGAATACAGGAGCATAAAATTACATTTTACGAGTATCTTGTTAAATTAGAAAATAGTGTTTTGCAGATTTAAAAAATGAGGAAAGTTCAACCACTATAAAAGTGTTTTTCATGAATGATACAAACTTGGGAGAACAAAAGTAACATGGTTTCCAAACTTTTCTAGTTTTCTGAATAGAGAATGATACATTTTTCTTTTTCCTGAATTTAATATTGGTTGAACTGCCTCACCTTCTACGAGAAAGTTGCCGTATTTTTCCTTTTTGCTATTTTCTTTCTGGATCAGTTTTTTGGGTTTTCCTTTTCAGGATCACTTTAACTTTGACATACTTGTACAGTGTCATCTGTGTTGCCTCAAATACTATTTTTGGACGTTCATAGTATTGATTTGTTTCAGGGTACATCTGTGGTTCAAATTCTTTCTGGGACCATACTGGATGATCAATTTGCTCCATATGCTTCTGCAGTTGAAAGTTTTGAAAGGGTAGCGCATTCCGTCTCCATTGAGCTTGGTGCTAGTGCACCTATAGAAACTACTTCCATATCAGATACTTCTACAGCTGTAGCTTCTGGTACTTCTTATTGATTGCGCATACTTGTATTAGTTTGTGACATGTTCATTATTAACTTAAATGCTATGTAACATGATGGCCAATTGTCCCTATATGCAATTATTTATCTGCAGGTCAGGCAGTGTCATCTGTGAGTGCTATCACCACCTCTGCTGTTCCCACAAGTCACTTGGCTGCTAAAGTGGCAGAAGAAAAACGAATTTCACTACCCAAGACCAGTGTTGAAACCCGAAAAGTGGGGAGGAGATTGGTAAGGCCCCGGCTTGTTAAACCTGAAGAGCCTCAGGGTGACGTAGCAGATGTGTCAGAAGCTGATGGATCAAACACAGGAGAGAAACTAGCCACATCTCAAGATTCCGACAGTCAACGGAAGTCCACTCCATTGTCTCAGCCGCTGGCTCGCAAACGCCAAGCTTCATCTTCTTCTGCATCTGATTTGAATGAGCAATTACGTCAGGAAGAGATAGGGCCTCATGGATTGGCTCCTGTGGGAAAAAGACCCAAAGGTTCTGATCAGCAACCAGAGGATGCAGAAGGTCAATTTGCTCCAGTAGATGCGCTGGTAAGTATGCAAGCAGTAGAGGAACCTTCTGATGCTGCTGCTGATTTACCGGGAAGCTCAAATGAGGAATGTATTGAGAAGCAAGAGATTGGGACTGCTGGAGAAAAATCTGAGCCGCCAAAAGAATCTGAACAGGTAGAGACTGCTATCAATCAGAACCAGAATGAGAAGGCTGACACTGTTGAAGAGGTTCATGATAGGTCAATTGGAACTGCAATGCAGTTTGAAGAAGGTTCAAGAGCAGATGTGGAAGATAACCAGCAATCCACAGTGGAACAGGAAACTGAGAGGGAAGAGGGAGAGCTGGTCCCTAATGTTGCAGAAGTTGAGGAAGTTGCTGATGCCTTGACTGCAACTGGAACCCCAGAGAGGGGAGATGGTATGCCTGACATTGGCGTTTCTACTCCAATGGCTTCACCGGCAAGGATTGATGATGAAGCCATGGTTGGCGGAGGAATGGAGTTGGGTGAGATGAACTCTCCCGAGGTTACCACTGATGAGAAGAATGATGATGGTGAGGAGAATGGTGAAGGTTCTGACAAGTCAAATGTTGAAGGTTCTGACGATAAGTGGAACGACCAGGTTATTGCAATGGAGACTGATCAAACTCAAGAAACTAGCAGCAGCACAGTTCCTTCAGAAGTTGAAGCTTCAAAACAAGTGCTTAGTTCCAATGTGAATGAGGGAGAAGAGGTTAAACAGCAGGAGGAGCTGTCAGCATCGACGGGTGCCAGCACATCTACAGTGGTGAATCTGGCAGAGAGAGCCAGGCAGAGGGCAATGCTGAGACAGTCGGGGGCTGGGGTTCTTTCGTCTCCCGGTGCAACTGGTAGGGGCCGTGGAAGTGGAAGAGGAGTGCGTGGTCGTGGTGCACGCATAGTTCGAGGAGGTGGACGTGGACAACCTCCACCTCCTGGTCAACAAGGTTGATTTCTTTTTTTCTATAAAATCTATATACTAATACTATTACCGTTGGTTAATTGCAGCATTAAGCAAAGTGTACGCCCCGTTCCCCCTTGAATCTTTTCTTGCCTTTATACGTGCATTTGTCTTTATAATTCAAATGTCGCTGTTAGTTAATTAGCTTGTAAATTAGAATTAAAACTTATATATTCAATAACCTCTATTATATACTAATATTTATTTAAAAAACTTCCTCTCTAAATTTTACTATTTTTAGAAGTTTTAAGATTATTATTATTTATTTATTGATGAAACTTTGTGCTTGTTTATATAAAATAACTCGTTGAATACGTTTATTGAATTAATGTAATTATAAATAAATGTATTATTTACTATAATTGTATAATTAATTAATTAGTTTAATAAGATATGATAATTTTGGTTGATTAAATATATTTTTATTGATTGATTGAATGAATCTTCCAATTTTCTAATCTTAATCAAAAGGAGCAGTCATGCACGGTTACAACAACTTCCATCTGTTTTGGAATCTTACCGAAAGTGGATGGAATTAATTTATGATTAATGTATCGAATTTTAACTGATATATTTTATGTAACATATGTATTATTAATTTATAAAGGCTTTACTCTGTTAATTTATGGAAGTTTTACAAATGCATGCACTATTATTAGGTAGTAGAAATGCTATTAAGGTTGTTACGTGGGACTAAGTTTATACGTCTATTAAAGATAAATTGAATGAGCTCATACAAACAAATAATTTTTTGACAAGAAAATGATTTCATATAGTTAAGCCATGTACTTCATTGGTTCTTAATGGCATCAAATTTATATAACATATTTTCTCAAAAAGTAGAAAGGACTGTACTCATTAATATTGTTTGTTTCAATAATTTTTAAAATGTTAAATTCCTTTGTTGGAAGAAAAAAATAGAATACTAAATTTTTTCTATTCTACTTCACAACAAATGTAAAATAATTTTCTTTTCTATCAATATCATCAAATGTACTTATGAAACAAATGTGCAAGTAGTTTCATAATGTGCAAGTATACCTTTTAAATTCTCTCCAAAAAAAAGTATACCTTTTAAATTGTAATTAAAACTGAGTAAATATCTTTTCAATTTTTCAAGTTAATTTTATGTAATATACTACAGAATTTGTAGTCTAATATACTTTCTAATGATAAATTAATAAGAGAAAAGCAAAAGCTTTACAAAGGTGAAAGAAGAGTTAATTATTATAAAGATCTTAAGTTATCAACTAAAAGTAATTAAGTAAAAATAAAGTTGAACAAGGGAGAAGAGAAATAAGCTACTTAGGATCTTCTCTTAGGTGACTTTAAGCTAAATATTTACAAGTTTAGTCAAATTTCAGCTAAGCCTTAATTGGATAGTTGCTCTCTCGTCAGCTTTAAAGGCCACTATTACTTCTTTAATCCTGCTCATAGTTTTAACAATGAATGTAGAGTTATCAACAAATTTACCTTTCTAAATTCAATTATTCCTTTCATTTCAATGCAATAGCTAAGAGTGATTTTGAATACTTTAGAGTCACATCCCTAATTTAGAAATCTTGGTCAATCCCTTTCTTGGTATGAACAATTAAAGAGTTGAAGGACTTGATTCTACAAGGCTTGAGAATATTGGCACTTAAAGAATAATTAGTTTGCTGATTCTCAAAGGAGCTTACAAAGTTGGCAAGTTAGGTTTAAGTAACCTTTAAGGCTATTTTTGGTTTTTAATATTTGCTTAAAAGTTAGCCAAAATATAAACAAGACTTTGGATAGTGAGATTTGAACTATACCAAATTTGAACAATTAACCTTATGATGTAATTTCCTGAATATTTTCAAGATTTATTTATGAATATATTGAATTTATCTCTCAACTAGATTATGGAGTTAGAGGAATATAGATCAAGCATGTAACAAGGAAAGTTTACCCTTATCAGGGATAAACTCCTTCTGTTGCCGCATCACTCCTTTTTATGGACTATTTCTTTCACTTTTGTAATACCAAATAGTCTTAACCTCACTAAATTAGAATAAGTTTTTGTATGCACTGGTCCTATAATTGCACCAGTTATCATACCAAAACTAAGTATCTTGTCCATTGCCAATCAAACTTTTGAATTTTAAACTGAGTTGTTTATTCATCCTTAGCATTTAAGTTAATGTCTATGAATGCTCCTTGTTTGTTCTAAACCTCCTATTGGCTAAATAGTATATATATGCATTCATCTAACCCTTATTACTTATTTGTCATCGAATACTCTCCATATCCCTTTTTTAGAAGCATATGGTTCATTGCTTTTATTGATGAAATTCTAACCCTCTTCATCTTTAAGACAATAAAGATCAATCTATTTAACCTTAGCAGAGGAGGACTTTAGAACATCATTAGACCAAAGAAAATTCTTGACCATTTTTTTCATATCTTTGATAAGGATTTTACGAAGTTAAAGTCTTCTCGCATATGAAGAAAAAAATTCTATTACTTACAAATCCTCCTCTTGATTACTTCAAGTGGGGGATACAATTGCCAAAAGAGGGCATTTTAATGGTTATAGGAACTCCTAAATATTTAAAGGTAGCTTGTTAGGAAGGCGACTTGAGATATTGCTTAGAGAAGCTATATTTAGGGCTCCTAATGAGACATATATAATAATTTTACTGAAAATATTGGACAAACCTGGCAACTTAGAGAAAAGTTGAGAGATTTCATGAATATATCAAATGAAGGAGAATCAACACCACAAAATAGAAAGAAGTCATCAGTAAAAGCCAAATTAAAGATTTTAAGTTGTTTGTCTTTGTGATGATACCCGAGGATGGCTCTTATCTCTTTATTTCTAGCGATAAGCTGAATGAGAATTTCAATGACTAGGGTGAATAGATAAGAAGATAAAGGGTCCCCTACCTAAGGCCCTTAGCACCATGAAAGATCATAGGTGGTTCATTGTTCACTATAATGCTAAAGGAAGTTGTGATTACACATGCTTGAATCTATTCAATAAATAAGTTAGGAAAGACAAAACGATGAAGGCTTTAATAATGAATCTCTAATCTAATGAATCAAAAGACTTATTAAAATGAATCTTCGGGGTGCATCACTTGATTAAGGAATTGGTGTATAATCTTTGAAGAATTCTTGAAGAGAATATTATCACCGATATTTCTTTCTTGGATAAATGCACTTTGATAGGGATTAATGAGTAGCTTCAAGATTCGGTAATAAGAGATAAGTCTAAAGTCATGTACAGAGGAGGAATTAGGTTTTTTAGGAACGAGACAAATGCAAGTCTTATTAAACTTTTTGAGTATTTTCTTGCTCCTAAAAAGTTTCAACATAACTTCCACAACTAAGTCTCCAGTAAGATTCCATATTCTTTAGATGAATGGAGCACTAAAGACATATAGACCTAGGTCTTTGTTAGGATTAAGGCTAAAGAGAGCAACTTGTACACCATAAGCATTAAAAAGTTTGACGAGAAAACTAGTCTAAGAATGGTCTAAGCTTAAGTTTACAGAGTAGTTAAGCTCTTATATATAAAATTTACAGTTTAATTATTCCCCAAGGAGATTTTAAGTACTTAAAGGATATGGTTTTAAGCGTTCCTTACTTAATACATAAAATCCCTAAAGCATCAAGCAGAGAGAAGATCTTATTTTGATTCATTTGGGCTAAAATCAAGTTATGGAAGAATTTTATGTTCTAATCATCCTCCTTAATCCATTATATTCTTGACTTAAGCCTTAATAAAGAATTATTTATAACATGATCTTGGATGTAGTTCCCTAATATTGGTGCTCTTGATTTTTAAGCAAAGTATCTAATGGATGCCTGTAGCAATTCTAAATAGAAATAAGTAATTCTTTGGTTTCTGTAACATTTGCTTCTAATTATAGAAGTAGTCTCTTGGTAAGTTTCTTGAGCTCATTTTTATTTCTCTCAATTTCCTCATCATCTGGTAAGCTTTGCATCTAACAAATTATGCTTGTAGACCATTCTTGACATCCTTTTCAAAAATCTACTACATTGGTTAAATAGTTGTTAAATTTGAACGAGGCTTGGTATGGGTTCTAGCGGCAAAATCCAAAACCTTTCTAAAAGAGTGAGTAAAGCATAGTGAAGGACTATAATAGGCATGACTATAAGGAATTTTGTTCAACCAGGGTGAATTAACCAAACCCTATCAAGCTTCCTCCTAATGAGCCAATCACCATGTTGTCTACTATTTCAAGTGAAGAATTGCCCTCCAAAATTCAAATTAAGAACCCCAATATGTGTAATTAAAGAACATAGTTCATCATTCACATTTCTTAATTTTAGACTTCTTCCTTTATCCTTTTGTGAGTTTAAAATACAATTAAGGTCCCTTAATAGTAGCCAAGGAGTCTGGATGTAAGGCCCCAAATTATACCCTTGTTGGAATGTTACATTGAACATGTAAGATAGGTGTTAAAAAAAATCTGTGATAAGAGTGAGGATTGCATATGACTTGAATTTTAGTTTAATGAATCATACTTAGTGAATTGGAATTAATTGTCACTGTTAGAGAGTTAAGGTATTAATGTTGGGCCCAGGTCTTGGAACATATGTCATGGTTACATTACGTAAGGTTTGGGTGGAGATTAAGTGAAAAGAAGGCTTGTAAGTACTTAAAAACCCATGTTTATATTGATTTTAGCAAGTTCAATTTGTCACAATCGTGCACCCCTATGTAACACTCAAACTTGTAAGAATCATATCTCTTGATTCCGATGTCCAAAAATTACAAACTTTATATCATTAGAAAGTTAAGAGGATAAGCTACAACTTTTATGAAGATGACTTTGTCAAATTTAGCCTACATCAATATAATTTATTCATTTTAATTTGGAGATAAGTGGACTAATTATTTGGTAATAAATGGCAGCATTTTGCGTGGATGAGTGGCAGCTCCTAAATGGGACAAGTGAAGAACATGCATGAAGACACATGCTATTACCATTTGTTGATACCTAGCATTGAAAGAGGTAAGTTTCTGCTGGAGTTTCTGTTTTGGCTTATTCTTCACCATTTTGTTCTCTCTCCACAGGAAACTCTCTCATTCACACCTCTTGGAATTTTTGCTTGCTTTTTGGATCATCATTGTCACTTGAAGTATTTGCATGATATTGCATCAAGGAAGCTAGATTCTACTATTTTCTATGTTGCTATCCTCTTGGTCATCTTAATCTTGGAATTGTGATACTTGCTTCAAAGACTAGAGTGGCTTGATCATTGAAGTAGGAAATTGAGTTAAAGAAGGTATGAGAATACTAATCTTGATTGCATGTTATCATATGAATTATTTAATGTTTGATTGGATAGAATATTTATTGACTTGATGATGAATTGAGGTCTGGACATGAAATTGATGTGTAATTGGGGTATGAATAAGGTGGAATTGTAGTGAAAAGGATGAATCTTAGAGTAAAGGCGTTGAGGGTGTAAGATGTGAATGAATTATACTGGTTTCACTGAATAGATTTCACTGAACAACCATCGATATTTAGGCTATAACTTGATCTGTAGATATCTAAATGAGGTGATTTTCATTACGGATTAAACTAAACACATATACTTATTATGTTCATGAAGGAATGGAATTTTGGTTCTGTCCCAAAGGATTTTGAAATTTAGCCTAAAGTTGAATTTAGGATTTTGTCATTGGTTGGGAATAGTCTGTAGTATTTTGGGGATAACTTTAGAAATAATGAACCTAATTGTATGAACTTTAGTTCATTAGAAACTTAAGACATATAGGAATATTTGTTTAGAATAACATATAGCCTAGAAACCTCAGTTTATACTTAATGTGTGACTCAACACTTCTATTGATGCATAATTGCACATGTTTGTATTTATGAGGTATGTTATGTTTGATCAAATGTCAATGAATAAGCTCATTTGAATAAAGACATATGTTGTACTTCTTTTGCATAAAATTCTGAATTATTAAATGGTTTGTTTTAAAACCGCTGAGTCCTAGTCATGGGTAAATAGGCATGCCTAAAAAGGTTAGCAGCTGCTTCTGTAATTAGACACTAAGGTGTCTTTTGTACTAGACACTCCGGTGTCTTCTGATTTTAGACATTTCTATGTCTTCTGTTTCAGAGACTTAAGTCTCTTCTGTTTCAGATACCAAACATGGTATGTTCTGTACTGGTCCCGTTACCCACTTTTGTAAAAAGGATTACCAGTCTAACTTGTTTTTTATTTTGTTACATGTTCAGTTTTGATACAAAAAAATTCTGATTTGATATAAGATAAACTCTGAATTGATACAAAACAAAGTCTACTCTGATACAATTCATATTTTGATCTGAAGGGTTTATACCTTATTTTGATAATCAGTTCTGACATCTATACAATCTGTTCTGATACTTGGCACTAGCATGAGAAATGTTCTCTAGTGATAGATCATATTTTGTTCTGAAATCCATTATTCTT
Source organism: Erythroxylum baracoense (assembly GCA_025629805.1). NCBI lineage: Eukaryota > Viridiplantae > Streptophyta > Magnoliopsida > Malpighiales > Erythroxylaceae > Erythroxylum > Erythroxylum baracoense. The sequence continues at coordinate 18,914,755 of JAOTAY010000002.1, forward strand.
GAATTGTTCTTTAATACGAACCTTTAATGATTGCTTATGATATAATTTGATTCTGTATATGTGGATGTTAGGTGACTGTTAAACAGTTGCTAGTTTATTTATGGTTTAGTTATTCCCCACTAAGCTTTATGCTTAGCACGGTAGTTTTATCTCGTGTAGGTTTTGCTAAGAAGACTTGAGATTGGGATAATGTCAACCGCAGTGGCCAAGAAGATTGAATTTTGTTTTGACAAAATGTTGAGTTTGTTTTTGAGTTATATCTGATAAATGAGACAGTTTGAATTTTGTTTGAAGGTTTGTAATAACTATAATACAAGATGGATTGAGATTTAAGACATGTTTGTGAAAAGTACAATATGCATAACGTATTTTGTTTGTAACTCAACTTGTAATGAAATATAATGTATGTTTGCCTGAATTACTTTTAAAGATGATTTATAATGCTTTGATTTGTTTGTACTGTTTTGTGTCGCATCCATATATTCTCCTAGGAGGTTTGTGGGTGTCACACTGGATCCTAGCTTGAAGCCTCTTTAAGTCATTCCATAGTTGCTCTTTCTAAAAAGCCAAGTTTACTGCATATATAAAAGAAATAGTGATAAGTGAAGGGGAAAAGAAAGAGAGCAAGTAAGGTGAATTGCTTGATCTGAGATGAATAACTTAATGACTTGGATAAGATCTAAGTTGTATAATAATGATTCTCTCATTATAATGGAATTAATGATTCGAAAGATAACAACAAATTTTCCTAAAAACTAGAGATTGTCAGCTAAGGCAGTTTCTTTTATTTTGGTTATTGTCACCTAAGGTAGTTTCTTTTATTTTGGTTTTCAAAAGGCATAAAGAAATAGGCTTTTATCTAAAATAAGATTCCTAATAACCTATTGTTTATGAGGAGCATTAAGTCCTCTAATTTTTAAGGAACAAATGACATTTAAAGATAATTAGATGGGTAGACTCTAAAAATGGTTTTCTTTTTAGGTTTTCTACTAAGTCTTTTTTCAGTAGTGAGAAAAGATTATTCTCTAAAGCAATCCCCTAAGGTAATATAGGGAATGAATCCTTTTGAAATGCCTTTAAAGGTCTCTAAGATATTAGCTCTGAGGATGAACCAAATGACTTGAGGCAAGTCATATTTTGATTGAATTTAGAGGAATTCTCTAATTGAGAAGTAGCTTCAGGTAAACGATAGATTGCATCTTTATGTTAAATGATAGGATAAGAACTATTTAAGGCATTTAGGTTGCACACTTGATGAGGTAAGACATTAGTTATGCTGGGCAGGGATAAAGAGTTAGGCATCAAATTCGATTTCAACATCTTTGTTTTAGTACTTTCAACATTTTCATTAGTTTGAACTTGTTTTGTAACTTCAATAACATTGCTAACATAAGCTTGCTCAATAGATGAAGTATCCTTCAGGTCCATCCATTCCATATGAGTACTAATTTTGAAAACTATGTCCTAGCTCTCGAATGTTTCTCTTGGACTATAGTAGGTTTCCATTTGTAAGAAACTAAGATTTCAATGGTTAACATCTCACCAAACTCTATTAGTTTGCTAATTGTTGGAGAATTTAAAAGTTCATTGTCTGTTCCAACTTCTAGGCATATTGTTGCACAGCTAATTTTGTCAAGTTTGTCCATCTAAGAATCAAGGAATGGAGGATTACCCAAGGCACTAGCCAGATAAACTAAACATGAAGTTATCCAATATTCCAAAGGAATATTGTAAAGGTTAACTCAAATTGGGACTAACATCCTGTTTCTCATGTCTAATCCCAACCCATGTCTTTATTTTTAAAGCACTACGAGTTAGTTAATAAAATTCCATGACCCTTTCTCCAAATTACTTGGTAAGCTATCCTCACTATTGAACTTAAATATGAAAACACCATCTTCAGTTAGCAAGGTTTTCTCTAAGCCTAGATTACCATATTTTGACACAGTTTAGTGTTTCATTTAGGGGAAAAGATTGCATCTTATCAAGAAAGTAACCAAATAGGGAAGAGTTCTGACATACAACTTTAACTTGCAAAATCTCGAGAGGGGGAAAAACTACTTCATTCTTATAAGAGGAGGGAAAGTGAGAGAGCTTACCATAATTACCATTCCTATTCACAATTTTGCACTAAGTTATATTTTCTTTAAGGGAACAAGGATTTGGGGTAGAGAAGCTAGCTGGATGTAGTGTAAGGGGAAGTTGGAAGAGTAGAGGAGAGAGGAGGGAAGTGGTTTGAGAAAGAATCACTAACAAAGGGAAGCAAATGGAAGTAACAAAAGGTGGAAATTGGGACTTGGTGGTTAGAGAAGGGACATCAAATAGAGGAAGATAAGGTTGGAAAAAGTGAGAAGTCTCTAAATTTATAAGAATAAGGTGAGGAGGAATTTAAGGTAAGGATGAGAAAGGTGAAAAGATGAGGATAAAGGAAAAGGAGATGTATACACCAAAGGCGAGTTGTTGGGGAGCTAGGTAGAGGGTAGTTCCTTTCCCATTTGGGAAGGAAACCATGGAATTGCTTATGCAAGAGTATCTTACCCAATAAAGAGTTTGAAAATGACAAAAAATGGAGAGAGGGCTATAGAGAGGATTCCAATATTATAATTTTATGTAATGTAAGTTAATGAGTTTTTGCATTCTAACGCTATAAACAAAGGCATCAAAGTTCATATTATTATTTTTGTAAATTGAGCTATTATAAAGAATAATTATCTAAATTTTAAATATATTTAAAAGCTTTATGAATCAAGATTTCAATTTCTCGAAAGGAATTATTACATGCTTTCTAAAGATAAGTAAGCTTAATAAGCGTGAGTTTCTTTATTTTGACAATAAATTTTTTGATATAATTTTGAGTTATATTATTAAATTGGAATTAGTATAATTCATTTCACATCTAGTTCAATAATTTTTATTAAATTAAAATTAATATTGTACCGTAAAATTAAAAAATTTTCCTTTTTTATTTATATTATAATTTATTTTAGTGCCCAACAATCCCATGTCTTTCTTGGTTGGTAACCCTAACCGGCGATTTCCAACAAGTTGATGTTTTAGGTGATTGACTGAATTGTTGAGCTGGTATAGCAGTTAAGATAATGTAAACTCAAATAATATAATGTGATAAAGAGATACATTAGTCATAAATGTTTTCAAAATTGAACATTATTGAGTATTTTAAGATTATTATTTGATAGAAACGCCGGGTTAAAGTAATTAAAAAAGATATAGAAAGTTAAAAGAAATAACTAAATTTTATAAAAAGACATTAGGAATAGAGATTGAACCTAAGTAGGATAATTTGATTAAAAAAAAGAGTGTAAGTTCATTATGTTGTCACCATCATACACTATTCAATATTTTGATATAACTTTTAATGGAAATGTCAAATTAAGGTGAATCAATAAGTTATAGAAAGTTAAAAGATTGTATAAATACTTTAATAAAGAAACCTAGAGTAAATACTGGCTACTTGGACCTCTAACACGAGCTAGTTGGACCTTCCAAATTTTAATATTTAGAAGCATCTAAACCTTCAAAAAAATTGACAATTTTCAAAGAGAAATCTAACCAAAAAGCTCGAAGGAGAGAGGAAAGGCAATGAGAGAAGCTATTTTGAAGAAGAAGACAATAATAAAAGGATTTTTCTTGAACTTTACACATTTAGAGAAGTTCCTAAGAAGACATTTGTGTTTTGGAAAGAGATTTAAGGTACTTTTCATACAGAAGTTGGTAGCATATGCAAAATGAGGGTTTTAAGGTTTCTTGTTTTGTTATTTGTCCGTATTAAATATTTTATTGGGTGTTCTTAACTATTTGCATATTTTAAATTTTCTTTTCAAGTAAATCTATGTAGAGATTTGATTCGGGGCATTTAGTATAATTACGTTTTCATGAAACTATTAATTTCAAGGAGTTGATTTATGTTAATTGTGTGTGTTTGCATGATATTTATAAATATAAAGATTAATAGGCATATGGCTTATGATTTTATATAACACCTATAGTTAATTCAAAATTAAATTATGGATTCATTTATATAGTTCAGTGCTTTATAAGCATATTCAACATGTTATATGATTGAATCTTGTTGTGTGATTTTTGAGATCCTAAAAGGGTGAAGTTATAAAAATATGTTTGACACAATGATGAGTATGGTTGATTAGAGCCTTAGTTGATGCTATAATTATGTGTTTACCTATTCCATTACTCGAGGTGCACTATTTAGGGTCAAATCTAGACATGTATGGGTTCATTAGCTAATTCAAATTAGACAATGATATAATGAAACATATACCATTTTGTTGCTTGAGGTGTTCCTTAAAGGATCAATCTCTACTAACTAATAAACTAGTACAATATAATAGATTCACTTATTCGTAGTATTATACTAGGATAGTAGAAAAAAATTAGTTGAAGTACTTCAGTAAAAAAAGTATGTCTTAACCTCTCCCAAATAATTAGAGTTGGAATCATCTACTTCTTTGTCTCCTACCAGTCATTTGTTTCCCCTCGAACAGGTGGGTAGTAAAAAATACTTTGTTGTCCTCTCTTAATGTTTGAGCCTTGAAACCCTTCTTGACCTCCTTTAGCCATATGTTTGCTTTAATTGATTTGTAGAGCTCTAATTGGAAAAAGTCAGCTAAACTCACAAACTTCAACAATCCTTTGTTGCATCCTTATGGTTGCTCTTCTAAGGCTCTAAGAATGGCTTATAATATTGGACACAAATGGTTAATGGCCATCCCTAATGACCCCTATCTATCCCTCTATTATATAACCTATCCCTCTAATATATGATCTCCTTAAAGTGCCTACATAATTCAAAAAAATGTTTGTATAACTCCAAAGAAAATAAAATAATTTTTTCATAAGGTTATAAATAAACAAACTCATTCTACCTCCATCATGTCACCATTTCCTAGGATTTTGCTCTTAATTTTAAATATAGAGCTTTGATACTAAAAAATATGCCACACATCGAGCCTAAGTTCCAATATTAGGCTTGTGACATATTGCTAAGTAGTAATAAAACCCAGATTCTTAGGTATAAAATTGAGCCAAGGCTAAATACCTATTATCATAACTTAACAAAATAATGTAAGTATAAAAAATTCTTATTAATCATCACAACATATGAAAAACTAGATTGATATGCCTAAATGGCACTATCAATGTCTTCAAACTCCCTTCCATGGAAAGAAGTATTAATAATGCATCACAATAGAGTAATCAATAACACATACCATATATAATTGTGCTAACTATCTAAATATTTTCATAGACATGCCTAAGGTATGCCTTCATTAATTTTTCCTAACCAGCAAATTTGTACACACATAAATCTAGCTTTATATGGGGAAAAGTGCAACCACTAAGTCTACCCTTCCTATTATTATTTAGTCAATAATAAAGATATTATTGGTTTATTAAAAATCAAATTAAAAGATTGAATTGTCGCTAGGCATACTCAAATAAATAATCAACAAGAAAAGTCAAATCGTGATAACATCTAGACCAAGCTTCTCCCTAACATCATCTTGTATCCTTGATTTTATTTATTTAGAGATTTTATGATTGGACCAGGGAAATCCTTAATATAATGAATTGTCACATCCCACTGCACATTCACCTATACTTAAAATGATTAACTGATATCCCTATCTGATTAATATATCTAATGCACTTTAAGATTTGTGAAATCTCATAGATGGTAACCATAAACTAAAAGCATCACACATGTCTATTCCTACAACCCCATTTAATTATTAATAATGGTGCCTAATTTAATCTAAATATAGGTTGTTTTGACAACATCAAAAGTAAGTTCGTATTAAGTCACTTGTACTTAACCATCATTAAGAACAACGCCAATATTTCCAAACCTAAAACTCTTTAATTATAAAAAGTAAAATCAATTTATACTAGAATAATCTAGGGTGTCATCTAGTATAGATATAAAAACTTTTAGCCACTGATCATTCTTAAAACAAAAAAAATAACAATCAAAAGAACATAACTCGTTACAAAGGTATCCTCTAATAATACTTTCGATTTCTTGATGTGATTTTTTTCTTAAAATAACTTTTGATCTTCCATATAATGAAAACGACTACCATATGTGTATTTTAAGATTTTACTCTCTAAACCAATTTAACCCTAATAACAAATTGAAAGAAAGTAAAACTAAAATAAACTAAATTATACATGTCTTTTTATGGTTTATGTGTTTACTTTAACTAGACTTGTAGGAACTAAAACTAAAATAGACTAAATTATACATGTCTTTTTATGGTTTATTTGTTTGTTTTAAATAGACTTTTTGTCACAAACACGATATAAAAGACAATAATTTTTCTTTACAAGTCTTTTAAAAAAAGAATATAAACTTTAGTATGTCCCTATTTTAGGATGTGTATCTTTTTTATTCTTCTCTATCACTTAATACAATCTCTCTTTGCCTATGTAGTACGTCATGTCCTTAACACCAAATTTCTAACACGAACATGTCATAGAATATGAACAGTCATGTTTAACTAAAATTAAGCTTTTTCCTCATTTTTCTGTACAAATTATTCCAATCCTTAGCCAACATTATTCCCCAAAAAACTTCTCCATAATTATGTAAAATATTTTAAAAAATAATTAGACAAGGTAATTTACGAATATATATATATTGATTAGTTTATTGATATATACACATTTTATATATCATACGTTCATGCCAGTGTGAGGCAAAGGTGATGACAAACTTCTACCAATTAGAGCAAGGGAGTTAAACTATAGAAGATTACAAATGAAAGTTTGATAGACTTATGAAAATGTACCAACAGTTTGTAGGAAGGATAAGGATACTAAGAGGTAAAGGTTCATTCAAAGGTTGAATTTTAGACTGGTGCATAAGCTAAGAGCATTCGAGCTGATTGGATATGCTGCAATATTAAGCAAGGTTGACATTTTGAGAAGGGGAAAAGAATGTTGAGATTTGAGAGAGACGTATTGGAAAGGGGAAAAAAATTTGGCTTCAGTAGCAGGGGACCAATATGGAGGAATGTTAAGGTTCTCTTTATTAACAAAAGACAACAAGTGACACCACCCAAGGTAGAACAGGTGAAGGTGGAATTTAAGAACCCTTTGATTATATAGGGAAAGGACATAGAGAACCTAAGCATACTCAGTAACAAGTCTGGGTTAGATCATGTTTTATGCCTGGAATGCCTTAGGCAAGGATAGGCTATCCCTTACCATTATACCATTGGCGATTACAAATTGCACTGTTAAGCCAGCTAACAATCTACGAAAGAGTCAGAGACCTAGGATTCAAGACAGGGTGTTTTGTTTGAACATGGAGGAAGGCACAAACTTCTGACACAATGGTTATTATATGTTTATTTGCTATAAAAAGTTTGATTAAATTTTCTCTAACATAATATTATTACCATAACTATAAACAATTGTATATATTATTTTTGTAGTAATATAATGGTGAATAGGGTTTCAATCTTATGAGGAAGAAATAGAGATATTCAATACACCCTTTTACTTTTACCTAATTAACTAATAAAAAGATTTGTTTTAATTATAAAACTATAACAAAGCAGAGTAAAAATCTACTAAAAACATAACAAAGTAAGTAATCCAAAATAGAAAATAGATATAAATGAACACATAAATAAAAACTCCTTCTAGCATTTTCTATGTATTCATGATTCAATAAATTCGTAAGGTTTTATAAATTGGACTGATGAAATTTCTTAACTTGATGAATTGCTTTTTATTGAGTTGTAACCACCTTATATCCATCTAATTAAAACCCTAATAATGTATTAAGGTCTATAAAATTTTGTAAAAGGTTTCACTCTAATATAAGAAGATTTTTATAGGTATGTCTTTAGTACCCTGTGCCCTTTAATATCAATGTTATTATCCAATTTTATATAGGATTTGCTGAATTATCCAAATGTGAATATAATGAATTTAATCACTAGCTTTAATTAAATCAGTTTTAAGATCATTAAAGATATTTTTTAGAAATCAATAAATAATAAAAAAATCCATAACAAAGATAACATAAGGGTTCCCCATTATTTATATATAGGAAAGTTTATCCATTCATCATATTTAAACCAACAAACATAAACAACTTTAAAAAAAGAAATCAAAAGAGAGAGAATTTCATATGCTATCTCATTGTTTCAATATACTTTGATCAATTGGGAATATTCTTGATCTCTTTCTTCCTTGAAAATGGTGACTAGGTATCGTCTTAAGATTTTTCTCTCCTCTTATAACCTAAAACTAACCTTGAAACTTTTGAATTAAACAAAAGTCCCCAAACCTTAGCTTTTTGCTCTATTTAAATATGCCATTCTATCATGAACATGGTTCAAGACATGATTGTTTATCAGGCTATGAACTTCACTATTCGTTTTTAGATGGAGCATAATTTGCAACACACTCATATTTTAATTCAAATTCTTTAGTAATTCTTCAATTGGATTCCTAGAGAAAGACATGGGTATTGATATACACGTGTCTTAAATAATGTATTCCACTATTCTTTGATGCCATATAAGATGATCTCTTATCCATCCAGGTATATAATTATGTATTTAAAACTAAATTGTAAATAATTAAATGGACAGGCACACAACTATGTTCTAGGTTGTGTTTAACCTATTTAATAGCCCAAGAAGAACATAGGCAAACACATGCCTATATTTAAGATTGTGTCTAGCTAATATTTTAATTTTCTTTTGATTTCCTTTGTAAAACTCTTCAATTTTTGACCAAATTCATTACCAAGCAACAAGCAACATTTTTTCAATTGCCTGAAAGAAAACATGTAATGATTAAAATAAGGTACCTTAGATATGAAAACATAGCAAAAAGTTTTTAAATATAATTATATTCTAAATACATCAGTGGTCATATACATCATACTCATTTCTTCAACACTAGTATTTTTTTTGTTTGATAATGTAACATCACATTCATTTGCATCATGTATGTTTTTAGAGAGGCTAGGGAAACCTATTCATGATTTGACTATTGATTTGTGCATAAATACTCCTATGAGAGGAACTATAGTGGTGAAGGAGGTATGCAGGGGCCATATTATGAGTATGATGGAGTGGACTTGCCAATCAACCTAATTGTTATGGAGATATGAGAATTATATATTATAAATATGGATTAGTTAGGAGAACATTTTAATTTCTTAAATTGTCGATGGAAACATTTAGACTTGAAGATCATAGGAATAAAAATGTTTATTTTTATTAAGGATGCTAGAGATGATGAGGATGGAATAAAATATGATAACACTGAATTTTTAGTAGCATTAGTAGATGTGAGTGAATGAGGAGTGAATTTGAGGAATATTTAAGGAAATTTTCCTATGTGTTTTTTGAAGATTTGATAGGTTTGCTACTTGAGAGGGAGGTCTAAGTTGAGATTAAGATTGCTTTAGATATTAGTGTAATTTCTTAGGCTCCTTATCAAATGGCACCTAGGAATTTGAAGGAGTTAAAGGAGTAACTTCAAGAATTATTAGATAAGGGTTACATTAGACAAGTATATCCTCCTCGAATGCCGCAAAACTTTTTTGTTAAAAAATAAGGAATGGATCTGTAAAGATATGCATTAACCATAAGGAGTTAAAATAGAGTCATAAAGATACTCAGAATAGACTTTTTTTGACCAAATACATGGGGTTGAGGTATGTTTGAAGATTGATTTGAGATCAAGTTACTATTAAGTGAAGTTTAAGACAAAGGATATGGTAAAGACATCCTTTAAGACTTGGTATGGACACTACAATTTCTTTACCAGACCATTTTAGTTTACTAACGCTCCTACTGTTTTTTGGATTTGATGAACCAAGCATTCAAACCTTTACTAGATCAGTTTATAGTAGTATTCATAAATGATATCTTGGATATCGTTAGTGAAAATGAGGTAAACAAAGCATTTAAGGATCATACTACAAACATTGAGAGAGCATAAGATGTATGCCAAATTGAAGAAATGTTAATTCTAGTTGAAGCAGATTTCTTTTTTTATACAATTTGATGAAATGAAAAGGGATTTCATTACATCTATAAAAATTCAAGGTAGTGAGAGAGTGGAGTTAACCTATGAGATTGATTTAAGTATGTTGTTTTCTAAGTATAATGAAATTTGTGGAATGTTTTTCCAAGATAGTTGGACCCTTAACCTAATTGATTCAGAAGGGGTTGAAGTTTTTATAAACAATAGAGTATGAGATGAGAGCTTCCAAGAGTTAACGAAGAGATTAATAACAACATTTGTGATTATTATTCCCCAATGATACTGTTAATTTCACTATATTTAGTGATTCCTTAATAAAAGGTCAGGGCATATTTTTGATGGAACATAGAAAGTTGGTGGCTTATGGTTTTAGACATCTAAAACCATATGAAGAAAAATAATATTGCACATAATTTAGAACTTACAATGATCATTGTTACTTTAAAGATTTTAAGGTATTATTTGTATGGTGGGAGATATGAGGTGTAAACAAATCATAAAAGTATAAAGTACATCTTCGCACAAGAAAAGATGAGTATAAAGTAGAGAAAATGGTTGGGTTATTGAAAGATTATGATATATGAATCACTACCACCTCAATAAAGCCAATATGGTGGAAAATGTTTTGAGTGAGAAGGATCATAATAAGCTTTTCTTATTGATCATCTTGTAATGAGAGTTGTACTAGAAGTTGAGAAAATTAGAGTTTAAGGTGGTGATTTAGGGGTTAGAAGCATGGTTAAATAGTCTGTTGTTATAATTAACTTTGATCACTATGATCAAGGAGGCTTAGTAGAGTAATGAATAAAATTAAGAGAATTCATGAGAGAGTAAAGATGGAGATAGACTCATATTTTTAAGATAATATGGTGCAACAAAGAGGTTTAGGTATAGATTATGTGTTCTAGATGACATAAAATGAGAAGGAAATTTATAGATGAGGCTCAATCTTTTAGGTATTTTATACCCCTGGAAGATTTTAAAACATAGAAGGACTTAAAAAGATATTCTTAGTGAAATAATATGAAGAAAGAGAAAATGGAACTTGTAATATAATGTATAAGCTATCAGTAAGTCAAGGTAGATCATCAAAGATCAACAGGTGAATTACAATCTTTACTCATTCTTGAGTAAAATCGGGGGCATAATACCATGAATTTTGTTTCAGGATTCTAGGGGACATTAAGAGGTCATAAGTCATTATGGTGATTGTAGTTAGATTGACTAAGTCAACCAATATTATATTTGTTAAGATGAGTTAACCACTAGATTGGTTGGCAAGATTATACAAAAAAGATATAGTGAGATTTCATAAAATTCCCATTTCCATCATATTGAATCAAGACACTAAGTTCGTGGGAAATTTTTGGAAGAGTTTGTATAATGTCGTGGGAATTAGGATGAGTTTTAGTACAACATTTCATTCTCCAATAGATAGGCATTGGGAAGGACAATATAGATCTTGGAGGATATATTAAGAGCCATATTATAGACTTAAAAGGAGCGTGGGATGAACATTTGTCATTAGCAGAGTTTGCATATAGTAATCATTAATAGATCAACATTCAGATGGTACCTTTTGAGGCTTTGTGTGGGAGAAAGTACATCCCCTATTTGTTAGGATGAAGTGGGTAAGAGGAGACTTTTAGGACTTGAGATAGTTCAGAAGACAGAAAAGAAGGTTAATTTGATATAAGGGAGGATTATATTACCTGTAGGAAATAAAAGAGTTATACAAATTAGAGGACATGATCATAGAGTTTTATGGAAAAGATCACGTCTTCCTAAAGTTATCACCTACTAAAAGGTAAAATGTGTAAATAATCCCTAACATTTCGTAAAATATTTAAGTTAGTTCTTATTGTTATCTTTGGTGCCACTTGGCACCTTAGAATTTACAAAATGGTATTATTTATATCTGAAAATATAACTTTCTTAAATTTATGTTAAATCTCTATTATTAGGTTGTTAACTTGCACTATATGGTACGTTAGCTTGGCAACTTAGGTCATCTGGATGATGACGTGGCTTTTCTTAAATTTAAAATTTAATATAAAAAAGTTTTCTTAACTATATAACTATTTAAATTATTATTTTATTATTTTATAATTAATAAAAATAAATTATTTTGACCAAGTTCTTCATACCTGAAACCAAGAAACCCTACTAGCAAGATCTAAATCTTTTCTTCTCGTAGAGAAAACCCTATATGAATCAACGTTTGAAATCTTACAAGAAAATCCCAATGGTAATATTTGATTTAAAGCTTAACTTGCAAAATTACCTCCTAAAATTAAATATCTATCTTGGAGATATGAGAAATCTTGGCCTAATCTTCTCCCTCCTCCCGTTGCCACCTTTTATCAAATGAAAAACTAAACTAGATAGACATATAAGAAAGGGAGTAAGGCAACCCCTTTTCTGGCAAAGATTGGAGCTTATAGCTATGGATGGAAATGAATCAGGTTAAATTGAGCCCATCACTAACCTAGCCCAACCCAATCCACCATGGTTATAGCCCAAACGTAACCTAAAGCTTGATCGAGCTAGGATCATATCACTTGAATTTAAGTTTGATCAAATTTTGGGCGACCTGAAACCTGAACTCACTGACTCCTGTTGGACTTGACTTGACCTAGATGATCAATGCCTCAGAACCTTACCACCTCACACCTTTTGATTCTTAATTGCTTATCAGCATCCTCACTAACCACAACATTATTAAAAATAACATAACATAACAAAACCAATACCATAACAATAACACTATCGATAGACTCAATACCACCTTTTGTTGAAGACAACATAATAGAAAAAAAAGGAGAAATAGAGAAGAAAAGAGAAAGTGGAAGAGGGAGGCACTGCAACAGATAAATAAAGAAATTCACAGAAATGGAAGAAAGTTGATGGAAGCGGCACATCAAAGAAATTCCAAAGAAGAAAAGAACCAAAGAGTGAAGAAGTGGTGTAATAAAGAAAACAAATATAGGGTCTATTTTTTCATATATATGGTCAAGCTTCAAGTTGTGTCAACTTTTAGAGCACGAGTTTGAATCTATTTTGAAGCCTAAAAATTGAAAAAAAATTATCCTAAAACCTAATTTACTCAACTGAAGCCATTGACTTCAGGCTGGATCGGGTTAAATCCATACTACTTTAAACAGGCCTACTTATAGTACCTATGGATCTTATATTATTTAAGAGAGGTGATATTTTGAAGTTTTCGAAAATTAGAGATTTTAAATCATATAAAACCAAGATTGCACTGTAGGTAATAGTGGAAAGTAAAGCCTCTTAAGGTTTATGAGTTGTTGAATCTTGTTATTGATCATAAATTTCAAGTTTTGTAAGTCCTATATGAAAAGTGAGATAAATGATATAGTGAGCTTCACTTTTAGTAAGAATTAGAGCTTTGGGCATCTACAAGTACACAAAATAATATAAGAAATAAGGTGTTGATACCCCTTGAATTCAGGACATTTTAGATTCTGAAAACCATAGATATTAAAAGAGGTAAGTATGGATGGAAACAGTAACTCCTGATGTAAATGAAAAATTCACATATTTCTTAAGTATGATTATTGATTTTGATGATTAATTGCTTTTTTATTTTTTTTAGGAAATTATGCATATTGGACTTTGAGATTATAGTATTTAATAACTAAAGGACATCTAAAACAAAATCATTAAGAAAATTACAAATTTTAGAGAAATATAGTGTAAGGCCCCAACTTATATCCTAGTTGAAATGTTACATATTCATGAAAGTATATGTATTAGATAATTGTGATACGATTGTAAATTGCATATTTCTTGAATTTTGGTTTAATGGATCATACTTAGTAACTTGGAATTAATTGTTACCATTAGAAAATTGAAGTAATAAAATGGACATTTGTATTAGGAAAATGTCAAGTGGCAAGACAAGTTGGCACATGGAAATTTGGATGACTAAGCCTATACTTTGAGTGACATTTGACATAAGTACATAAGGGACAAATGGCAGTATAATTGAATGACATTTGGCAGCATTGGTGGGTGACAAATGGCCTAATAAAATTGTCACATTTGGTAGCTTATATGGTGGATAGATGGGATACATGCATTGGTGACATGTGCCTTTTCAAAACTAGGACACCTAGCAACTTATGTGTTATGCTCTTGTAGGGAAGTTTCTGCAACCCTAATTCTTGCTCTTCACCGGATTAGTCACCCTCTCCTTGCTCCAAATTTTGTTTCAATTTTATGCATTAACACCCCAAACTCTTTACTAAATACTACATCAAGAAAGCTACCTCACGCTATCTTCTATGCTGCTGTCTTTTTGGTGCTAAGAGCATCCTAATTTGACCTTGATCTTAGAATTGTTCTAATTGCATGAAGGGCTAGATTAGTTTGTTCGTTGAAGTAGGAATTTGAAGTTAAACATGTAATGGAGTTCTACACTTGATAGCATGTAGTAATACAAATTATATGATGATTGAATTGGGATAGAATATATGTAGTGATGATGATGAAACGAGTTTTAGAAAAGGATGTTTGTATGATAATTTCGGTTTTGGTTTTAATGTATGAAAGACCATGGTTTGTGAGCTATCAATTGAATGTTTTGAATTGAAATTAAAGATGAAATTGAGGAGGAATTGAAATATAGTTAAGGTATAATTGAGATATGATGTGTGGATTGAAATAAAGGTGTTTGAAATTTGGAATGAAGGTGTTAAATCTAGAAATTCGTAGGAAAATGGGTAGGCACTCATCCCACAATCGTGGGTAAATACATTAGCTTCTGTCACAATTGTGGGAATGTACCCCACGATTATGGACAAAGTTTTAACATGGTAATTTCTGTTTTGTGTAAATGTTGAACCATATAAGGTTAAAGTACTTAATAATGGTTTAATTAAACTTAAATGAGGTTGAAAATGAACCTAGATGATGTTAGATTAATTGAGTAAAAGTTAATTTAGTTATGGATTGTTAATTGAGGTAATTACTTAAAGAATGTGTGGTTAGTGAATAATGTGTCTATTGTGAAATGTATGGTGTGTTCAAGGATGAATGTGTCCTTACGAATACAAATTTGTTTCAAATGGTTTACGCGATGTGAATTGAATATGATTGTTCATAAATTGGAAATTGTGATTGTCCATGAATTGGAAATTTGTGTAATTATATGTAATGTGTAAATACACAACGCATTGAATGGTACATTATTGCAAATTTTTTTGCTCATAAGGTATGTTAAGTTTTTGGATGTGCATGTATATGTTCAATTTGAGGAAAATGGAATAAAGACATATGTTATACACTACATCTTTTACATGGGATTCTGAAACCTGAGATGGTTTGTTTTAAAACTGCCAAGTTTTAGTTGTGGGTAAATAGGTATGCCCAAAAAGGTCTGCAGCTACTCTTGTGACACTTCAGTGTCTCCTGATATTGACACTTCGGTGTCTCCTGATATTGATACTTCGGTGTCTTCTGTTACTGAGACATAAGTCTCTCCTGTTCTGTGATACCAATCATAGGTATCTCCTATTCTAATCCCATTACCCACTTATATAAAAAGATTAGTAGGCTAACTTGTTTTGTGTTTTGAGATATGTTCAATTTTGATATAAGCTAAGTTCGGTTCTGATACAACTAAATTCTGTTATGATATAATCAAGTTATGTTTTGACACAATCAAGTTCTGTTCTGATACTTAAAGTTCTATTTTGTTATTATGATATTCTATTCGGACACTTGTAAGTTTTGTTCTAAAGCAACAATATCCTGTTCTGATATGTTATATTATGTTCTGGTGCAAATAATATTGGATTGTTCTTTAATTTGTGCAATTAAAAGTTATGTGATTTGGCATAATTCAGTGCATGTGAATGCTAGACGATTGTTAAAAACCGTTGTTAGATTATATTTTGTTTAGTTATTCCCCACTAAGCTATATGCTTAGCATGGTGGTTTTGCCTCTGTGTAGGTTATGAGAAGAAGATCTAAGGCTGGGACAACCGCAGTGGCCAAAGAAGGATGTGTTTTGTTTTGGAAGATGTATATTTGTGTTTAAGTTTAAGCTACATTTCAATCTAATGAGTCATGTTGTATTTTATATTTTGTTTAATGCTTTGTAACAACCTTAATACAGGTTAGATTTGGAACTTATGGCATGTATTTAGAATAGTACAATATGTTGGATATGTTTTGTGTACAACAACATCTAATGATATGTAATGTATGTTTGCTTGAGTTTCTGGAAGTGTTTGGTTTGTTTGGCATGTTTTAATTCTATTTTGCATGGCATTTGTATATCCTTCTAGGGGGTATGTGGGTGTTACACATAGTTTGCCTCATGCTCATGCTCATGCATTAGCCTATGCACTAGATGAATCAATTATAACAAGTGATACAGTCTAAGTCGCAACAGTATATGAGATCATATGTAAGTTAGAGGAGAAACAAGATATATGGTTTAATGACAAAGTCATACTAGTGGCCATGGACTAATTTTAAAGAAAATAGTGAGATCTATGGTTTAATGACATAGTCATGCTAAAGGTTGCGTCCATCACCAAAAAGAAACAAAGAGGTCCACAACTATACCCGAGATCATATTTCAGGTAAAAATGAAATGTATTTAAGTGAAAAAACCTTAATTTTAAAGGACTTTAGCCATAATTTGGAGAACGCACACTTGAAATATCTCTCTCTATAAGTTAGGGAGTTGTTAGAAAACTTCTAAAACCTTTGAAAAGTCAATTATAAGATATTTTCATTATAAAATCTAGATCCAAACATCATCTCAATAGATCAAGCTACCGATGAAATCAAAAATTAATCTAAATTTATTTCTATCATGATTTTTTTTCTTTTGATTCTATTACTTTGAATATGCTTTATGGATAAATACATCCTATGTTTAGATAATGAAAAACCTAGTGGTTATTTTTGTATAAATTGATTCACATTTATTTATGATATGGGATATATTTCTATAAATTTCAATTAATTAATCTTAATATTGATTTATTTATGTTGACATTTAAATCTAATTTAAATTTGCTTAATGATGACTTAAGAGAGTCTGCTTGTGAGTGACCATGACTTAGGTAGAGAGGGCATTCGAGAGAGACCTATGTGATCTTCCTAGTGTTAAAGTGAAACCTTTCAAAGAATTTTATGAATTTTAATACATTTAAAGGGTGTTATCTTATTATAGATACGAGTTAACTAATTGAAGATTATCTATTATAGCTCTAGAGACTGTAGTTTTAGTGTCTAGGACATCTTATCAGTCTAGATTAATTGGATCATAAAGTCAAAAGTACTATTAGGGTAAGTATTGATATCAACATTAATATATAATTGAATTCTCTTTAGATAAATTGTCTTATTATTGATTTCCTTGGTTATTGCCTAGGTTTTGGTTTTATTTTATATTTTATTATTTAAAAGCGCAAAAATATTATTTTTATTAATTATCCTTACGTAAGGTAAGTGTTACATTTTGTAATCCAAATAGCTACTTAGTGGGATGTGACCCTTACTTGCCATTATATTGCTTATCAATAATAGGTGCACTTGCCAAGTTAACGAGTGATAGATTTGTAATATAAAAAAAATTCATAAGCATATATATTACGAACTTTCCAACTCGTCAAGGAGGCATTCCATATATTTATAGTCACCAATCTTGAAGCTTAAAAGAAAGGGGAGATAATAGGATTTTCATAGCTTTATTTTGGGTGGGGCTTTATTAGCCAGAAGAAAATATTTATATATTGTTAGTGGGATTTTTGTTTTTGAGTGTGAAGAACTTAACTAAAATATTTTAATATTTTTAATAATTATAAAGTAATAAGATGATATTTTAATAATTAAAATAATTGTAAAGTTGAGAAATTATTTTAAAATTAATTTTGAATGTTCAGAAAAGCCATACCATCATCCTTATGGCTCAAGTTGCTAAGTTGGGAAACCATGTAAGACAAATTAACAGTCCAACAACAAAGATCTAACATAAATCTAATGGAATTAAGTTTTTTAGTGAAAATACTAACATTTTATAAACATTAAATTGCAAATGGTGCAAAAAATAAAGGTAGTGGCTAATTTAATGTAACATCCCATGATTAGGGTTAAAAGCCTAGGATGTTTTACAAATAAGAATTTATTGAGACTTTAGAAATGCATTTCATGCATTATATGACATACACATACACGTGAATAATGTTGTCATTCATGAAATAATTGTACATGCATTCATTGACATTTTTCTAGGTATAAGTGAATTTTTAATGTGATTAAAGTGCGAATTTTGGATAATTAATTTGGTGTGTATTAAAATAATGATAATAGTTATTATTTCAAAATTTTTGGTGAATTATGGATTAATTGTCTTGGATAATTTAGATTAAGAAAAATAAAGAAATTAAGAGACAAATTATGGAGTGACAAATGGACCTATTCGTGTGTGACATGTGGACCAATAGATAAGTGACAAGTGGTAGCCTTACATTGATGACAAATGGGCTACATGCAAGAGTGACATGTGGCATTGTGTGATGAAGCCACCTAAGTTATGTTTGAGTAAGAAATTTTCTTCATCTCTTTTCTTTAGTCTCCACCGAAAGCACCATCTCCTTTCTTCTTTTCACCATCACCGAAAACATGTTTGCCCATTTTCATCTATTAGCTTTTGGATAATGACAAATTTTAATATTAAGGGAATTTCCATAGTATTAATCGATAATTACAATGTACAGAGACACCCTTTTAATAGGGATTACAAACGTATGAACTCCTATTATTTAGGAGACAGTTACGGAAATAAACAAGGAAGGGAAATATTCCCAAATCACTATAATCTCTATTCTAACACTCCCCCTCAAGTTGGGTCGTAGGAGCACCAACACCCAACTTGCTAAGGGTCTCATGAAATACTCGCCCAGTCATAGCTTTAGTCAGAATATCAGCTAGCTGGTCTTCCGAGCGAACATATGGCAATGCAATGATTCCCTCCTCCAACTTTTCCTTGATAAAATGCCGGTCTACCTCAATATGCTTTGTCCGGTCATGCTGAACTGGATTATCTGATATACTTACCGCTACCTTATTGTCACATAATAATGGGCACGCCTGCTGGGGTGGAAACCCTAATTCTGACAATAATTTCCTAATCCACAAAATCTCAGCTAATCCTCTAGCCACCCCTCTGAACTCTGCTTCGGCACTGGATAAGGCAACCACCTTCTATTTTTTACTCTTCCAAGTAACTAGATTACCCCCAACCAAAGTAACTTACCCAAAGGTAGATCTTCTATCGACAGGATTCCCAGCCTAATCGGCATCTGTGTATCCTTGCACCCGTAGATGACCATTCTTCTTGAACAATATCCCTCGCCCAGGTGAGCCCTTCAAATACCTGACAATCCTCAAGGTTGCATCCATGTGATCCTTTTGCGGCTTGTGCTTGAACTGACTCACAACTCCTACAACATATGCCACGTCCAGCCTTGGGTGTGATAAGTATATGAGTTTGCCCACCAGATGCTGATATCTCTCTCGATCCACCAATTCTGCACCATCTTTAATCTTCAGACTATGATTCACAACAATCGGCATCTCAGCTGGCTTACAATCAACCATACCTGTCTCAACTAGTAGATCCAGAATATACTTCCGTTGAGATATATAGATTCCTCACTTCGTCCTCAAGACTTCAATTCCAAGGAAGTACCTCAAGCCCCTTAAATCTTTTATTTCAAATTCCTTAAATCGATTCATCTGAAGCCTTGCTATCTCTTCTGAATCATTCCCGATAATCACCATATCATCTACATAAATAATCAAACATGTTATCAATCCTCCCCTCTTCTTCATAAAGAGTGTATGATCTGAGTTACTCTGCTAGTATCCATATCTCCTCATAGCCATAGTAAACCTCCCAAACCATGCCCTTGGGGATTGTTTTAATCCTTATGGAGCCTTCTTCAACCTACATACCTCACCCTGCCGAAAACCACTAGAGAAACCAGGTGGTGACTCAATGTAAACCTCTTCTTTTAGGTCGCCATGCAAGAATACAATCTTGACATCATATTGATGAAGCGGCCAATCCAGATTTGCTACAATAGAAAACAATACTCGAATTGTGTCAATTTTTGCAACTGGAGAAAAAGTTTCTGTATAATCTACTCCATATGTCTGAGTGTATCCCTTAGCAACCAATCTCGCCTTATATCTCTCTACTGTCCCATCTGCCTTGTGCTTTATTATGAAGAGCCACCGACATCTAACAGTCCTCTTTGCAGTAGGAAGCACACATTTCTCCCATGTCCCATTCTTCTCCAGTGCAGACATCTCCACCTTCATAACTTTGTACCATTCCTCTTTCTGTATCACCTCATCTACATTTCTGGGAATATGCTCAGTATACAGTGTGGTATGAAACACCCTAGCAGTCTCCGAAAGACTCCCCTTTACTAGGTTTGCCACTGTGTATTTGGACGAACCTGGTTCATGTTCAGCTATGTATCTCTTTGGAGGTACTCCCCTTGTACTCCTTGGATGAAGAACATATCTTTCTGGTTGCGTAGGTATTTCTAGCATATACTCTACATTTTCATGATTAGAAGGATGCATAGCTGAAGCAGCATCAGGAATATCAGAACCACTTTCCTCCGAGATATCTGACGAAGGAGTTCGGGAAGTGTTATCTGGCCCAACCGATTGCCCTTAATTTTCAGAGGCATGCTCAATGGACCTGTCAGCTTGTATGTTGGACACAGTTGCAGGAAGAGTTGGACTGAGCATCCAATTCAGTGGTTCCGACCTACTAAAACTCTCCCCCTGAACACTGACTTGGGTGTAATTAGAGGTGTAATAATATTCAGTCCCCAAGAAATTACAATCCATAGTGGTATATATGCAACGGGTGATGGGATTATATCAGTGGTAGCCTTTTTGGTTAACCCCGTATCCAAAAAAGACGCATTTAACTGCACAAGGATCAAATTTTGTCTGCTCTGCCTTTGGGATATGTACAAAGACAGAACAACAGAAGATATGAGGGGGGAGTGCCAAGGTTGGGGGCACTCCAGTGTGATCAGCCAAGATTTGAATAGGTGTACGGAGATTAAGGATTTTGGTGGGAAGACGATTGGCGAGATAAGTGGCCGTAGCAACAGCTTCGGGCCAGAAATAGGTAGCAACATGAGATTTAAGCATTAACGCTCAGGTAATTTCAAGAAGAAAACGATTCTTCTATTCAGCGGCCTTGTTTTGTTGAGGGGTATTAGGACATGTAGTTTGGTGGACCAACCCTTGTTCCTGAAAAAACTGACTCATAGTAGTATTAACAAATTCCCCCCATTATCAGACCGAAGTATCTAAATTTGTTTTTGAAACTGGGTTTGAATCATATGGTAGAAATGAAAGAAACTTTTGATGCATATTAGACTTATTTTTCAGAAAATAAACCCAGGTCATCCTAGTGCAGTCATCAATACATAAAAGAAAATATTTGAAACCATGTGGCCCAGAGATAGGTGTAGGACCCCATACATCAGAATGTATTAGTGAAAAAATTGTATCAACTCTAGTATTATTGGGTAAAAAAGATTGTCTATGGCTTTTGTCCAAAACACAAGTGTCACACTGAATAAAAGCACTAGGAAATTTCAGAAACAATAATTTTAGATAATCGTGGGAAGGGTGCCCGAGGTGCCGATGCCACAGCCAACTCTGCCTATCAACTGATCCATGAGCCAACATAGCTAATCCTTTTTAAGCAACCTCATCAACGTAGTATAGCCCGCCTTGCTCAGTTCCACGCCCAATGATCTCCTTCTTATAGATATCCTACAAAATACAGAAGGTAGGGTACATTAAAACTGTGCAATTGAGCTCCTTAGTTACATGACTAATGAAAAGCAGTTTACACAATAGTGATGGTACAAACAAACAATTAGACAATTTCAAAGTGGGCGTCAATTCAACTACTCCAGCCCCTGAACAGGAGCCAAGTCTCCATTAGCTGTCTGAATATGAGTTTTTTTAGGAACACCGATTTTCACCAAATCAGTCACGTCATAAGTCATAGTGTCTGTTGCACCACAGTCAAACAACCATTTTTGAGACTTATTCTCCTTTGGGCCTTGAGCTATGAAAGCAGAGGGACCCAAATGACAATTTTTAGAAATATAAGGACCTAATTTTACTTTTCCAGAAACATAGGGGTCATTATACACATTTTCAGAATTACAGGGGGCAGAATACTCATCATGCATTTCATTGGGACTTAATTGAACAACTTCAGAATCAGCAGGGTCGATCATATCATTTCCAAAACAACTAGGGCTAAAATATTTAGGGTTTAAAAATGAAGGGCTGGAAGGTAATTTAATCCTTCCAAACCCTATACCTGTTACATATCCTCTTCTTTCTTCATTTGTGATGGCGGCAGCTCCAGATCTCCCAATTCCCGCCGCTGCAAATCCAGCCATCTCCCCATCTCTGCCTACTTCGCCGGTGTTGGTGGCCTCATGGCTGCCCACGACAGTGGCGACTCTCCCTTTTTCTCGACTGCCTGCCTTCTTCTCACTATGTTCCCACCAGTCGGGATATCCAACTAAGTGAAAACAGTCTCGCTTCAGGTGACCCTTTACTCCACAGCGATCGCACGTCTTATTTGCCTGTTCCCTGTCCCTATTATGTCGGGAGGATGAATTTCCCAGACCTTCGGTGAGTTCTGACCGATTGAATCTTGTAGCTCCTGTGGGTTCTGTCCAATTCTGTTCCGGCCCTTTTGCAGCAAGTCCGATACCTAGTCCCTGTGATGTTGTTTCTCCAGTTGGATCTGCCGAGGGATTCAAAATATTCCTCCTAGCGGCTTCCTGGCGAACAGTAGCATAGGCTACTTCCACTGAGGGTAGTGGCATATCTTTCAGTAAATCCCGCTTAATTGTGTCGAATTTGGCATCCAATCCCGCAAGAAGTTGGAAGAGCCTCTCTTCTCGGCAAATTTTGTTGAAAGTTTCAATGTCCTCTGGTAGCCTCATGGGGTTTGGAAACCGGCGATCGATATCCTTCCAAATACTTTGCGATAGGGCATAATATTGCTCTATAGAAAGGTATCCCTGTAGCATCCGGTTGGCTTTCGTCATTAGGTCAAAAACTTGTAAACTGTCTTCCCCACTGCGATAAGTTGCTGCAAGACCATCCCAAAGGTCTTTCGCAGTGGGGTACTCAACATATTGTGGAGCCAAATCTGGTTCCATGGCCTGTATAATTGATCCAAATACTTGCAGGTCCTTCTGCACCCATAGTCGATATGCTGGATCGATTTTTTGTGGGGCGTCAGGATCTCCAGTAATATGTTGTAATTTGCCTCTATTGCCAATCATAGCCTCCATCATGCGTGACCATAACGCATAGTTTTGATTGTTTAATTTGATGTCAATGGTGATGTTGGGGCTGGTGTCTATTTCAGGTCGTGGAGGGGCATATTGTTGAAGCAGTTGAGCAATTTGTTGTGATAAGATGGTGGCTACTTCAGATATTGCTGAAGCCCTGGAGTTTTCTCCTTCACTCATATTGAAAAACCCAGAAACTGTTACTGCTCTAATACCATGACAAAATTTGATATTTAGGGAATTTCCATAGTATTAATTGATAATTACAATGTACAGAGACACCCTTTTAATAGGGATTAAAAACATATGAACTATTATTTTGGAGACAATTACAGAAATAAATAAGGAAGGGAAATATTCCCAAATCGCTGTAATCTCTATTCTAACAGATAATCTATCAAGGTTACACCTTATGAAGTTTTCTGTCATTAGAGGTTTTGATTGTGGCTAAATCCCTTGTTCATCTATCACCAAAACCGGCTGTATGCTTCCTAAGTTCTGGAAAAATTTCTGAAGAGAGAGAGAAACTTAGTCAAGTAAGTTTTATGCATGTTTTAATGTCTTTATTGGATAGAAACTTAGTCAAGTAAGTTTTATGCTTGTTTTAATGTCTTTATTGGATGCATGTGTAATTAGAGTACATTTTCATGCTTGAGGATTGCTGCATGCTTAAATGGTGTTGATGCATATGTGGGTGGTGAAAGAAGAAGCAAATTCGGAGATATGAATAATCAGATGAAAGTTTGAAGTGAACTGGAGTATGTTATATGCAGTACTTCACTGAACATATGTCTGTATTTAGGGTATAACTTGATATGTGAATATCCAAATTAGATGAAATTTGATTCAAAGTAAACTAGAGACATAGAACTACATTTTTTTATGAAGTAATCAAATTTGAAATCTATTATTAAGAGTCTTGAAATTTGGCTTGAAGTTAAAAATTGTGCTCTGTCGTGGTTTGGGAACAGTCTGTATCGTTTTTTGTATAACTTGCAGAATACTGAACGAAATTGCATGAAATTAGCTTCATTATAAACTTAAGTCATATAGGAACAATTTTTCATAAGAATTTTTTGCCTAAATCGTTCATATTTCTTGTAAAAATGACCATGAAAGATTGACCCAAAGGTCTGTTTTGGGAAGAGTTGGAAAGAAGTTGGAATAAAAGGTAATGCACGATGCTGTTTGACAGTTTTGAACATCCTTCATTCTTTTGGCTATAACTTCTTCTTCCGACCTCCAAACGACTTGATTTTTAAACCAAAAAACTCATAACACATTTTTATTTCTCTCCAGAAAAATATATAGCCATCTGAAGTCATTAGGGAAAGATTTTATTGATAAATTAGGATGAAAATGAGGAAGTGAACTGGAATATTTTCATTGAACATGCTTCAGTATTTTAAGTATAAATTGATCTGTAGATTTTTAAATGAGTTAATTCTTAATTTAGATTAAAGTAGAGTCATATGGATACAACGTTATTAAAGAAGTATAAGTTTAATTCTGTCTCTAGGCATTTCAAAATCTGGCTCGAAATTGAGTCTTGATTGAGGCTGTAGTACTACCCGAGACAGAAATCATATCCTGTTAATATTGAATAAACTGTATTGATAGAAGCCGAATTAGACAAAAGTATCTTCAAAAAAGTTGTATTTCATTCTCTTATCTTTCAATTGGCATTAAGTTTGTAATTTTTGGATATATGAGTTGAAAGATATGAGTTGTATAATTTGAGGGTATGATCATGAACTAGCCAAAAGTTCAATTATTGACAGTCTGTGATATTGTGAACATAACTCATAGAATACTAAACCAAATTAGATGATCTTAGAGTCATTAGAAACTTAAGACATGGATGAAAAATTTTACAGAAGGAAGTGTTGCCAAATTACTTAATTTTTTTGATGTTAATAATCATGCAAAGTAGACTTAAAAGTATGTTTTTAGACAAATCTGGATTGATCAATTGAGTATTGTGGTATGAATGAACATTGTGACAAGAAATTGA
>JAOTAY010000002.1:18940333-18952318 GCA_025629805.1 Erythroxylum baracoense
ACAAGTGGACCAATAATTAGGAGACATTTGGACTGATTAATTGGTGACATATGGCAATTAAAAGTGTGGATATATGGGAACATCTTAAGGAGACTAATGGCAACACATTAGAGTTGATAAATGGCACACATGCCTTAAGACATATACCTTGACCAAATGAAGGCACCTAGCATGTGATGAAGCAAGATTCAGAAACCAAGTTCCTTCTGTTTTCCCCTTTGCTTCACCACCAAAACTACTCCTTTCCTCTCTCTAAATTGTAGTCTTTACCCTGATAAAGTGTTACTCGAAATTAACACCTTAATCTTTCACACATTAGCTAAGAAACCAGCTGAATGTTACCATCATCTTATTGTTGAAAATCAATTTGTTTTCACCTTGGAATTGTATTGATTTTGCTTGCATGGAGGGCTAGTATAATTTAGAATTTTGAGCTGAGTTTGGAAGCCTAATAAGTAAGTAGACATTTGATCTTTATGGCAGTATGAGAATGATGCTTGAATTGGAATGAAATAAATGTGATGTTGATGATGAATATGTGCTGGAAATCTATTGAATGAACTTGGAAGTTTTTATGCTTGCTCATGGAGTATGAAAACTGTGGAATTATAGGTTGATTTATGGATGAATTGGTCTGGAATTGATGTATAAAGAAGGTGGACTAAGGTTAAAAAAAGATGTTAATTTAGTGTTCTTGAATTGAGAAATAACAAGGACTATATGCATGGTAATGTAAGATAGTTTTTGGTTTGATTTTGGATGCATGAAATGTAACACCCCACGACCATAGAGTACATACCAGAACTTCCTGTGGACATTCTAGTATATTTTCTATAATAATGATGTGTTAACTATTTCACCTTCACTTTATAACCTGGAAACATAACCAACTTAGTTATGGCATCTACTAATATACATGAAAGTTACTAAATTTTAAAAATAATTTCCTCATTTCATTTCATAAATTCGAAGTAAATACATTGTAGCTTTAGAATATCCGTACGTGTGCATCATCATATCCTAATACAAAATATGCTACACGATAGAGGAAATATTCAAAAAGATCTATGTAATCTTCCAATCTCAGCTAACCAGCCTTTGAGCCATTTCTTCTTTTTCCCAAAGTACAAGACTATACTTCTTGTAGCGTCTCTTAGTAGCTAATGTCCTCCCTCAATCCTGAAATGTCAACGCACAATTTTGGATGAGTTTTGCAAACTTAGACGAGGTAACCATCATCGATGGTTCACTCAATTCATGCAACACATTAATACATATAACATATAATTCATATGTTAGCAATTGGCATAAATAATTACATATCAAATTCTCACTTAAGGTTACGATAATTTTTCATTTCAATCAATCAAGCATACTTATTAAAAGTGTATATGAAATGCTCATGTGACTCTTTTCCAATTATTACATTATTGTGACTGAGTGCCTGAACTGTCCCGTATTCATTATGGATATCGGGCTCATTTATAGTGTCCATTATCCATTGGAGATATAGGGCTCATTTTATATAGTTAGCCTTTGGCTCTTAATCACATTTGGAGCTTTAAGCTCGTTTTCAGTGGCTACTCAGGTCACAACTCTCATTATAAGATCATGCATTCATGTATGGAATGCATCTCTCATAATCAATCAATCATGTTAAGAAGCATTTAGTTCGTCACATTCATATACAAGTAGCAATTCAATATCTCATCGATACATCAAATTCATCGGACCTTCGTGTCCAAAATTCAGCACACAACACTACACATTCATAGGATAAGTCAAAACATAATCAAAACAAATTAGTAATTGAGTGAGACCTTCTAGGTTACTCACTGATTGCTTTCAAAGTTATTGCCTCGAAGTTCCGGCAACTTCTGGATGTTAACATTCCAATTGCTCCTCTAAATCAAGCAATATACACATATCACTATTTTTGCACAATTATAAGTATTCATTTATGCACATGTATGTATATGAAATATGGACAATGCATGTTTATGACAATTCCAGGTATCGCTCTATTATTCTCATCACATAAACATTCGTATTTTCAAATTCACATAAGTATCGTTTATACTTATGGTTTATACCTCAATAAAACCATAAAAATTGAAATTTATAACTCATTTGGTCAAATTAGATTTTTCCTATGATACACTTTTGGGTCAAGATTCCATGATCTTTCTGATCAAGAAAATGAAGTAATTACAAGATACTTTCTTTTAGAAAAATGTTTCCTATTGTCTTAAGTTTCTAATGACACCAATATCATTCAATTTGGTTTAGTATTCCAAAAGTTATACTCCAAATAATTCGAACTGTTCTCCATACTATAACAGTGTCCTGTACTCAACTTCAATCTAGAAATTGAAATCCTTAAATATAGAATTAAAATTCTATTTCTTCAGATATATTGTAGTCCTATGTCCCTATTTTTACTTCAATTCAAAAATCATTCCATTCAAATAACTACAGATCAAGATATTATCAAAATACCGAAGCATATTCACTTAAAACTATCATCCTTTAAAAACACTCGGGTCACGATCGTGCCTTCCTTCATAAGCCGCGACCTCTCTCAAACTTTTATCAATCCTCATTTTCAACTTTTATTTAAATAAACAAACTCATAATTAGATCAAAACTTAAGATTAAAAGATAACATCCAAAACTGAAAATTCATGCACGTAACTCGGCATATCCATTTTTTTTTATTTTCATTTCTACATTCTTTTCTTTGCTTTATTTTTTTCTCACATCCCTAAATCACCTTGAACCTATCCTTTGACTCTAAAACTCATTTCACTGACCATATGAATTTAAAACAGGGTTGGTCCACTGAGTGAAAAAGTCACCGGCGTGACTTTTATCTCTCACGCCCGTGAGAAGGTGTAAGAAAAAGAGGGTGTCACGATTGTGCAGAGGCACGATCGCGACTCCTAATGAATAAAAGTTGAAGAATAAGTTCTGAAAAATTTAAAACAGAGCATATATAAACCTTAACTCTCATGAATTTTTTCACTCTTCTCATGCATTTTTTTCATTGTTCTATCAACTCTAAAAATTATTTTACTGTTATCTCACAACATCTAAATCCTCAAAACACAGAACCAAAATCAGTGAACATGTCACTGTTACATTTTCCAAAGCACTCATCTTTAAATTTTTCCATATTTTACACCTAACATAACTTATACAAGAATCACTTTTTCTACTTGATTACTCTTCATTCTTAACTCCATTTCAATAGAATATCATTCACAAACTAGTTCATGCTCTATATTTGATCATTATCTCAAAATCTACCTTTAATACATCTCTAAAAACCATTTATGAATTATTACCCATCATCCATATACAAAAGCAAGACATTTACATCAACTATTCATCTCATCCTACATCTATAGTATTCATGAAAGTGTCCATTTTTACATGATCTTTTAATAACAACTAAATCACCAAATTTATCTCATAAATCAACAACTCAGAAGGATTTACAGATACGTACTTGATAAAACCTCGAATTTCTTCCACAATCTTAAGAAGCCCTAATTTCTTATGCAACCACATACATCCTCTTGAAGGTGGTTTAGATTAGGTTTTTCTTGAGGCAAAAGAAATAGCTAACAAGGTGGGAGTAGAAATGACTAAATAACAGCAAGGTGTAACTTTGGTGAAGGTTTGATGAAAAACTCTATGAAAATAAAGAAACTTGAAGAAGAAGACTACACAGAAGAGAATTAAGTTAAGAAACAACAGTAACTTAGTCAAGTTTAAAAGAAACGTGTCTTGGTCTTCTAACTTAATTAAATAATATAACTTAAACTAACTAAGTGACATTTGTCACTTATCTAACTTCCAAGACTTTAACTTGTTTTTACTAATAAAAACTAGTCTAGTCATCTTCAATTTTCTCCAAAAGTCTGTAAATATTCAATACCATTTCCTTAATAATTCTCTTAGCCATCTATAAAAAAAATCTTCAATATCAATTATTCTTATTTCTATTTCCATTCATCAATTTGCTTCCTAAATGGCAATTATCCTAATCTAATAATATTCGGCATTTTAAAAAATTCTCCAAAAATTCACCAAAAATTCTAAATCAATAAATACACTCTCCAAAACAATTTTCAACATATAAAAACCTCAATTCTCAATAAAATCACATTCACAATTCAATTATACCTGGAAAAATGTCAATGAATGCATGTACAATTATTTTCATGTCCAAACATTCAATAAACACGTGTATGTGCATGTCATATAATGCATGAGCGTGAAATGCATTTTCTAATCTCTCAATAATCTCTCATATTTAATATTCTAGCCTCAACATGGGTAATGGGATGTTACATATCTCCCCTTTTTAAAAGAAATTTTGTCCTCGAAATTCTTACCTGATTGTTCAAACAATTGGGAGTATGGTCTCCTCATATGCTCTTCTGTTTCTTAAGTGGCTTCCTTAGTTGAGTGATACCTCCAAATGACTTTCACTAATGGAATGATTCGGTTCCTCAACTGCTTAATTTGAGATCCACTATCTTGATTGACTCCTCAACGTAGCTTAAGTTACTAGCAACCTTAATCTCTTGAGCTGGTAGCACATGTGTCAGATCCGATCGATATCTTCAGAGCATACTTATATGAAATACATTATGCAACTAAGACATCTCATTCGGCAAAGCTAACTTGTATGCCAAAAGTCCTATCTTCTTAATGATCTCATAAGGACCAATATACCTAGGGTTCAACTTGCCCTTTTTACCGAATCTCAATACCCCTCTCCAAGGTGACACTCTCAGAAATACTCTGTCTCCCACAATGTGTTCCATGTCCCTTCGATGTTGATGCACATAACTCTTCTATCTATCTTGAGCTACTTTAATTTGGCTTCAGATCAATTTCACCTTGTCCACAGTGTCTTGTATCAATTTTGGGCCTTCAACCATTCTTAAGCCCTCTTCATCCCAATATAGAGGCGATCGATACTTTCTGCCATACAATGCCTCATATGGTGCCATTCCGATACTACTGTGATAGTGGTTGTTATAAGCAAACTCTATCAGTGCTATAAACTGATCCCAAGTTCCTTGAAACTCTAATACACAAGTTCTGAGCATATCCTCAACAGTCTTGATTGTACTCTCACTTTGTCCATCTGCATATTGGCCCCATAATTTTTTAATTATTTAAGCATGCTTTGAATGAATTATGAGGTTTTGATAAATTAAGTTTTTGGAGTTAATTATTATGTTAATGTTAGTAGGATTTTCATTATATGGTTTAGTTGTATAAAAGTAGTAAGAAGGTTGAAGGGTATTTTTGGAAGATCACTTAAGGTTAAAAGACTATAAGCCTATAAGGAAGGGTAAAATGAACTTTTGGGCTCATTAAAGGTAGAATTGGAAGAGGGAAAAGTGTGTCTTGTGCCTTAAATGAACAAAAACGTGATTTGAAGAGAAAGAAGAAGAAAAAAAAGTGAAAGAGAAGAGAAGTGAGCGAGTTTCGGCAATTAGAGAGAAAAGGAAGAAGCAAGTTAGGGTTTCATCTTTTCTTAGTTTTAAAGAGTGATTTTGAAGTTGTTCAAGAAGGGAAAAAGAAAGAGGAAGATTAGAGCTTCCATTTAAGCCAAAAGACTCAATAATTGGTGAAGATTCAAGGTAAGTTTATATTTAAACTTTTGAATTTTTGGAAGGGTTTTGGTTCATGAAGCTTAAGAAATGCATGAGTTTAAGTATTATAGGATCAATTTTAGTGTATATATTTCTTTGACTTCTCAATTAGAAGTCCTATTGAATAGGAATTTTTGCCAATATTGAAGGAAATCAAGAGGAGAGGCAAGAGAAACATGAAGAGAGGCATCTTTGAGCAACTGTTAAGTAAGGAATTCAAGGTGGGTTACATTTTTATAATTGAATAATAAGTCATTAATGTTTATTCCAAATCAAGAAAGTAAATGTTTTTCATTTGTATTATAAATGTGCATTTATTGCTCTTTGAATGCTTTGAGAAAGTGTTATATGTTTGGTATGTGAATATTATGTGGATGATTTATGAAAAGAATACGAAAATGAATATTTTTTTGAAATAAATAGATTACTATGATTATGAAATCACTTTTTGAAAAAAGTGTCATTTTGGGCAACAAGTTTACAAGGTGTGAAATACATGTTATGTGGGTTTGGTTTGGTCCATTCTGTATGTCAAGTGCACTTTGACTAAAGGCTTCTCCCGTCTGCCCGCAAATGGCATGAAACTCCTTCAAAGACTCCCTCATGTTTACGACTACGCAAAAGCCACTATGTGGGATTGTGTTAGTTCTTCTGTTCACGACTACATAGGACCATTTCATGGGAATGTGTTAGCTCATTCTGTTTATGGACCTCCCAAATCATTTTGATGTGTTTATGTGTTGATAAGTTTATTGAATGCATGATTTGGGTTGTTTATAAAGTGTTTGATAAATTAAGAATTTGGAAATATGTGTTTCATGATGCATTGTGAATTTTTACAATGGTTTTGCTTGTTACTGGTTATAAAATTGTTACCAATGAGCTTTAAGCTCACCCCCTAATTCCGTCCCATCTTCAGGCGATGAGCAGAGATCGAGTGATCGAGTATAAGGGCATTACTCCGGATTATTCTTATTTTGTATTTTAAGTTAGATTTTGTAAAACAAGGCTTTAGTTGCATTTTGAGCAATTCTACTTTGTCTAAATTATGTATTTTTTGGACTATGACGTATTGTGGCTTGAAATGCCCATTAAACTTTGTAAAACTCTTATCTTTTGATGATAATGAAATATGATTGTGTTTTGGCTCATGACTCTCAAAGTTTGTAGATTGCATTTTCAAGCATTCATAAGGGTAAAAATTTTATGTTCTAACTTTTAGGGCAAATCTGTATTGATCTAGGCTGAATTAGATATAGTTGTCTTCTTGGAGTTGTAGATCTTTTTCTTAGCTTTCCAAAGATATAAAGTTTGTAATTTTTAGACTTCGGACGCAAAAGATATGGCATTTAGACGAAGCATAGGTACCAGATGAAGCGCTAGATGAAGCGATTTTGACGCTCTGGATGACAAAATTGTTCTTCAAGGTCTTCACGAAAGTTGTAGATCTCGAAGTCCTTTTCGAAACTGTCCTAAAATGACCACAATCCAATATCTCTAGTGAAAGTTATGCCAATTGTCCCAAGATAGGTACAATATGATTGAGGATATAATCGTGGTTAATTCTTTTGGCAATAACTTCATCGTTCGACCTCTAAATGAAGTGATTATTGAACCAATAGATTCCTAACTCATTTTTCTATCCCTCCCAAAAAATTGGTAGCCTTTGGTTTTGAATTGAAAAAGATTAATGGAAAGAAAGTGAGGGAATCAATTAGAGGAGCGTGACTTAGTTATGAGCATACTTTGGCTTTTAAGCATATCTTGATCTGTATAATAGAAAACTTTTGGGATGTAATAAGAATGAAGATGAACCAACGATGGCTAATGAGAGTTCATGGAAATAACCCTACAGGGTAATATACACGCTCGCACTTTTATGACTTTTGGATAGTTGGGCTCCGAAAACGGGGTTCAGTAGTAAGTTGAAGAAATCAGCTTGTTTGACCTCATATTAAGCTTAGAATGCATCCCTCTATAGCCAAAGTTGAAATTTTCAAAAATTCCAACCTAATACAAAATCACAACCAAGAAAACAACAAACTGAATCATCTAATCAACCTCATTACCTTGAAGAACTATTACTTGAACTCATTCTCAAGTATTACAACATAATGTTGTAATGTTGATTGTGTACCGACTGACAGCTAAATGATGTCTACAGAACTGAATATGTTTGCTCTTAATAATCTACATCTCTTTTATGAATGTTATACTTTATCTTTAACCCAGTGGATAGAGAAAAACAAAAAATAGATAACGACCGACGAAGCTAAACTAAGTGACACAAATCATATCCTACATACAATGTCAAGTACTTGGGGAAGAGAAAACTTGAGCATATCCTATATACAAATGAATAATAGAATTGTACATGAAAAACAATTATCGTTTACATGTTATTCTACTCAATAATCAAACTCATTTAAAAAAGATAAAATAATTTACATAAATATAACATTGTTAGGGAAAAAGAATAAAGTGTATTAACACATCATAAATTTATATACAAAAATTAGAAGGAAGCACGACTCCCTACATACTTTGGTCTTCAATCACAGCATATGTATGTTTCAGATATCCAAAAACCTTACCGCCCATTCACCTCCAAGGCTAAAAGAAATATTTCACTCACATTATCAAGAAGGCACAAGCGAGATTGAAGGCACATGCATTAAGTGATGATGCATCCCGGGATTGGAGTGAAAGCACAACGGAGAGAAGAAAAAGAGGGTGAAATACATGTTCATAAAAATCGTTGATTTAAGGTGGAAGAGTATTTCTGCATCAGTCGAAATTTAAATGAAATTAATATATTTTTTCTTCAATTTCACCTGACCTGGACGATAAATTAAGTTTATTAACGTGACATCTAAACACTAATTGACCTACATAAAACGGCGCATATAAACGCCCTAATTTTCGTCCAATTTAAGTCTTAAACTGATCAAACTCAAAAAAGTTAAAACCCCAATTTGAGTTTGTAACCGTCAAAATCTAACATTTGAGATTCTTTAAGAATGAATTCTCCTAAGTAAAGTCTAATAGATTTAGGAATAACTAAAACTATTTATTAGTTGATGTTATTGTGCTGTATTTAATATTATTATTATTTTACAATAAATTGGCAAGTTTTATTCCTTGGCAGATAATTCTTTATATAAAGTGATGGATGATGATAACTTTATTGTATTTATTTATTGTAATTTTTCTTATTTTACAATATAGGTGAGGCTACGATAGAACGTAGCTTTTCGGAAAAGGTTGGCTTGGAAATGCAAGGCAAAACAAAACAAGAAAAAAGAAAAACAAAACCTGAAGGCCAACTCCCTATGCCAGTGTAATTAATGGAATATGGAGGTATTAAGCGTCTTTTGTGGTACAGAATCTAAAATTTAAAGGAAAAGAAAAAATAAACAAAGAAACATGGCGCCTTGGATCTCACATTCATTGTTACTCAACAAACCGCCACATGATCCACACTGCCCCCACCCATCCAAATCGGATTCCTTTTTACTTCTTTTTTTGGTAATTTTTTGTTTTAAAATATTTTCAAGTTGCACAAAGAAAGAGAGTTTTTTTTTCTAATGAAAATGTAAGCATATTTTGATCGACAGCAACGGGCCCCGGTTTCAAACAGCCGCCAAGCAGCTTTTAGTAGAAGAAGACATGAGAAGATGAGTATTTGTTGTGTTAATTCATTCATTCATTTGCTTGCCTGATTTGATGAGACTTCTTTCCATGTTCTCACCAGCTGATATGACGAGAGATTGCAAACCAGCATTCAACTCAGCTGCTCTTCCCTGCAAAATACATGGCAAGAACAAGGTTCTGAAAAATAAAACAATAACAAGATAACCATGCCCATTAAAGCTAATGACAGCAGTCCCTTGGATATTTGAAGGCCTTAGTTCATGACTATGGCTCTGTGCAAAATTATACCTAAGATTTATTTATCTATTAGATTACACAATTTCTGGATTACTATATCATGATTCTTTCGCTTAATGAATTAATTTATAATCTTATACCTAACTTACTTTTTTGTCTTAATTACCAAGATGCAAAGAAGAGTATAGGACCAAATAATAGCATTTAAGAAACCACTCCCCACCAACTTTATTTGTTATTTTTATGTGGAAAGACAAGAGGCATCTATTTCAGGATCCAATGACAAAGCACATCACCCTATTAATCCTAACAGATTATGCATGCTTGATTCTGACAGAATATGATTCCCCCACTCCATTATGCGAGTGTGGTCCACTCTTAGATACACAACCCAACGGATTGCAATGGAAAAAATAATCAGTATACACAAAATAAAAACCGAAAAAGCGTTGTCTCAGCTCATTAGAAATCACAAGGATGTATCAAACCTGTACCTGTTCATGCAACATCAATGATCTTAATCTTTTCTCTTGCATCACCTTCTGGCGGCTCTCATAGAAATCGAAATCATCCAATATAGATGTCTTTGAAATATAGTTTTTGAATATGTTCAGCATCTCTATTCCTTGTGAGAACCTGATCTGGAAAAGGAATATCACAAACGTTAAACCATGTTGAGGAGCCTAAGGACAAAACTAGAAACCTAACTTTACCCACAATAAAACAACGGAAAATCAAGCATACCTCCTGTGTGTCTCTGCTATTAGTGACAGGCTTGTTTTCATTGTTCTCCAGTATAATATGTCGCAAATGGGGGTTTGGAACATCTTTTATAATATGCCATTTTACTGGGAAATAACCATTCCACTTTTCCTGTTGCCAGAAATCCATGTTTTTATCAAAATCAACTCGGCCAATCATCTCAGCTACCCCACAGAACTGGCCACTAGCATTTACCTGGAGCGCTCACAAAAATGAATGCTTTAGTCAGTAACCTTGAATAAAACAGAATGGATGAGTAGTTGACATGCCTAATTCAAGTAAAAAGTTAGCATGAAACCAGAAACATACCGAAAAGAAAAGAAACACAGGACATTTACTCCCTTTCACTGCCATTTTCTCTTGAGCCTCCAGATATGCACAATCCAGTCTCTTATTTCCATTGGGAGTACTAGCCCACACATTGTACTTGATGCTCTTATGAACATCATCCTCGCTGTAAGATTTGATAACAAAGAAAAATCCATGATCGTATTTGGTTGAAAGGTCTGGAATGTTATATTGATCCCTTGTAATAACAGAAGTTACACTGTTACTGTTTCCATTCCAATCAGGAGCCAAAGATCCAGCAGCATTACCTCCAAATGTCAAAGAAACATTTGCATTAGTCTTCCTATCACCATGATTCTGCTCATTTGTCAAACCATAACCCCTGATGCTAGGGATATTGATTCTAGCTTTTGGTTTCTCTGTGCTGCCCCAATTCCTAGTGTTTACTTTGGCAGGGCCATTGACATAGAACATTCCACCCTTTCCTTGGCCATGTGACAAAAGTTTTGCAAATGGGAAATACCCTATGCCCAGTTGGTCTGACTGCAATGAGAAAAATGTCCCGCAAGATATTTCAAAATTATCTAGAAAAGGCCATTAGAAAATCAACCAAAAAATTATACACACAACCAAGTTTACCTTGCTTGCTGGTTTTATTTGAGTGTGCATGTCAGGACTAGACAAGGCATCCGTTTGCCGCAGAGAGCTTTTAGTTTCTAAACAACTGCTTAATTCAGAAGTCAGCAAATCTTTTGAAGGGGGATGGTGGGTCTGATTAGATGTGTTTATTTTTGAATCGGGTGTTCCATCGCCATATGTTCCGTGGCCAACAAAAGCAGAGGGATCCCACAAGGACGGTGATGGGCTAGACTCCCCATATAGGAAAGGAGTTGGCAGGTACCCAGGATACGCAATTGATGACTGGAATATTGGACCAGGTGAATATAACTGTTCCCCAAAATACTGCCCATCAAACCCAATCATACTGACAGGTAAGTAAGTGCTGTAAGAACTGTAACCTGGATCTATTCCTGGCATGAAGTATACTAGTGACCCATTATCTGCTTGCATAACCTACGTGAAAAATGTGTATAGTACAGATTAATGGTTACAGATTATTAGAAGACAAGTCTTGGACATTATAGCTTCATTTGGTAATAAAAAAAATCAGGTTTTGCATACTAGCAGTGCAAATAAACAGGAACTGAAGTGTGCAACTTCATTTCCAACAGCCTGGGTAATGGTAGCTATGCCTATGACCTTTGAATTGAAAGTATTACAGTTGCAGTCCATAAGGCAATGATCACTAAGAACATCTCCCTCATATTTCTTTCACAAATAACCTTTTAAAAGATTGCAAAAGAGA
>JAOTAY010000002.1:18956377-18970120 GCA_025629805.1 Erythroxylum baracoense
AGTCATAATGTCCTTTACTCAGAGATAATGACAAGTACGAGAGAAACTATAAGAAAGAGCAGAAGAAAAAGAAGAAAGCACTTAAAACATCAACTTAGGATGACACAAGTGAATCTGAAAGTGAGTATTCAGAAGAAGAGATAGCTCATATGTGCTTTATCACTATGGACAATGATGACCTAACATCCAACCCTGAATATTGTGATAATGGTAATGATGTTGATTTGATATGTAGTGAATTAGTAGAGAGCTTTGAAATCATGAGCATAAAAAAGAAAAAGTTATCCTCCAAACTTAAAAAGGCTCAAAAGAACCTATATGCATGCATGAGTGAGAATAAAAATATGAAAAGTGAATTATATAGCATTAAGGTATCCAAAAATGTGATCATCGATGACAATCATGAGTTAAGTGCATTAAGGCGTAAGAATGAAACATTAAAAAAGGATGTAGATTCTTTTAAGGACTTATTGTCCAAGTTTACTAAAAGGAGTGAAAAGTTAGAGAACATGCTAGGAGCTCAAAAGAATTATAATGATAGGCATGTAATATGATATAACTATGGAAGTGAAGGCAATTCTAAAACCACATTTATTAAGTGAAAATGTTTACATAATGAAGAACCATTGCCTAATGTGATAAATAAATATAGAGCATCCGTATTCAAGAATATACATGTGCATTCCACATCTACTAGGACTAATCCTAAAAGCAAGTATCATGCTTTTATATATGACTCACAACTTAGGCATAGAGCTTAATGCGATTAAGGGAAGAATAACATAACTTCTATGATAACATATAAACTCATACCATTTTAGGCCTCAAAGAAGCATACATCAAGCTTTCATTCATATTAGGCATCATATATATAATCATAGGAAATTTCACTACCTTAGGAGAAATCAAATTTAATGTCCAAAGGAAGATTTCATATGATGCATACACAAAAAGAGGTCCAAGAAATGAATATATGCATCATCATCACTCATATGACATGATATCTCATATTTGTGGTAAGTTTGGACACATTGACAGATTTTGTTTTCTTAAAAAAAGAGTGGCAAGAATACCATTGAAAGTATGGGTTAAAAAAAAGAAGGAGCCTAACAACCAAAGAACCAAATTTGTTTGGGTTCCTAAAACATATTGATTGCCTTATTTTGTAAGGTTTATAGAAAAGAAGAACAAATAGTATGTAGTTATTGAATTGAGCATTATTTTTGAAGAATTTATAATTTGTTTTTATCTAGATGAATCTAAACTTCTTGCCTCCAAAAAAGTCTTAGAAATGTTAAAGGATATAGAGAATTTAACTCCTAAAACTAATCATCAGGGCCTTTCAAGTTATTAAACTAAGTGCGTAAGATAAGAACATGAGATGTCACTAATGGATTGTAAACTCAAGAAGAGTCTCCATTCAAATCTCTTATAAGTAATGTTTAACACAGGGTAATTATTAGTTCGGGATTTAGAAATATGTGATAACTTATTTTTTTGTGTCAATTTGAGTATAAATCTTTCGTGATTATTATTTAGGTTTGATTTATAATCGAATATACTTTGATCATTTGAAGTGTTAAAAAGCAAAAGCTTTGATGCGTCTTAATGAATGGAAAGACTTATGTAATGAAGTGAAGTGAAACATTTAGACATGGTGAGTGTGAGATCTTTTTGGTGTTTGGTAAACACCAAATTTCGCAACTTTTGTAACATGATGGTGCCATGATTGGCAAGTCGTAAGGTTCCTTTGGCTTCATGTAGTCATAAAACCGAAGTTGGAATTATTTACGGGTGCTGGAAAAATGACCAGATATTGGTGAATAGCTTGGGTCTTAATTGGCTGCATGGAAATATATTAACATTACAACATTGTATGGTGCAACAATGTTGCATGGTGAGTTTCATATGGCTAATGAAGTTGTTGGAACACCACAACGTTACACTTAGACATAGTTAGAAGCTGTTGATTGCGTGGTGTTTTGGTGTGCTGGTGGATTTTTTTTTGGGTGTGTTTATGGAGAGTAAATGCATGGTTGAACATTTAAGTTGTATGGAATGGGTTGAATGTTTACATGGCTTGAATGTTAAGACAACGTTGATGACATCTATTGGTGATGGTTATTTGGACAATTTGCACTAACTGGCCAAACTACTTATAACTTCTTATTATTATCCTTTAATTAGTTAAACATTTGGAGGATATAAAAATTTTAAATCCTCTAGACTTAGTGTATTTGTTGTACTCCAATTATTCTGCAATAAAAGTCCATTGTTCTTTTATTAATTGCTTGTTCCACGTTTACACTTGTCACAACATTGGTGTCATTTTTTGCTTTTGTTCAATACATAGCTGCTACAACGATGATTTTCATTTTTCCTCGGAGAAGGATTTTTGTTGAGTTAAGTGGGGATACTTGAAAGCATTACAGGGCAGGAAAGGTGGATTTTGCTAGCCTCAAAATTAACCCTATAATAGTGAGCCTTTTAAACTATAAAAAACAATCAAGTTAAGCGTGCAATAAGTAATACAGAAAATAACGTCTATATATCTTGATCTTCCTCTAGATTTGATATTGATATTAAAGATCGTAAGCTTCATCTTTTCTTTCATAATCCTTATATACAATGATATATTCTTCTCGTATTCCTTCTCATCAACAATATTAAACTTATTATTAGTATTTATGTTTTGTTATCGTCAAAACATTAATTGAAACCTCCCTTAATTCAACAATATTTAATAAAAAAGACCATTTACCTAGACAAATAAATGATCCAGGCTAATAGGGATAACTAAATAAAAACTTTGACATTGAAATGTTAAAATAACAAGCTCTATTAAAATATAAGAAAAATTATTCATTTCATGTTGAGATAGAACCAAAAGTACATTTTAAAAAAAATGTAACCGATTTAGACGAGGGACCACATTGTTTGTTAACAACACTCTCTTGTTGACGCGATACTAGAAAAATACTAATAGATTTTTCTTTTAACGATGTGATTTCAAACCATTGTCTCGACCAAAACTCTCTTGTCTACCGTGATGTGGATCAATGTAGCCA
Organism: Erythroxylum baracoense; assembly: GCA_025629805.1. Taxonomy (NCBI): domain Eukaryota; kingdom Viridiplantae; phylum Streptophyta; class Magnoliopsida; order Malpighiales; family Erythroxylaceae; genus Erythroxylum; species Erythroxylum baracoense. Next base: position 18,959,446 of record JAOTAY010000002.1, read on the forward strand.
AAGGATTTAATATAATTTTATTGGATAAAGGAATCAATTCTTGACTCTGTTTGACAATCAGCATATTGTATTAGTTGTTAGATGATTCTATTAGTTGACAGCGGATTAATATAGCTGATTTGACTAGTGAAAGATGTTTAGTAAAATTAACTATTTATGTGTAAAATAACTTATGAGAGCATGACTTAAAATTTTTTTATAAAAACATGAGTATTATATCTTAATATTTCTTTAGATATTCTTATAAGAATTTAAATAAAATAAAAGAAGTCAACACTATCATTTAAAGTAAAGGTTTATAATAATATAAGAATAACGACTAACTGCCATTAACCTTAAAAGCCCAATAAGAAAATTAGTGCATAACTGATCCGAAAACATAGCAAATCCTGTAAGATGTACCTTAAATGTCACCAGCAAGCAAAAAGTGTTCAGCATTGTCAGCTTCACGATCTTGGTTATTCCGGTCCCAAATTCACCTGGAAGCGAGGCCAAATATTAGCCCGACTTGATCGAGTTCTCTGTTCAACCTTTTGGCACTCCACCTTCCCGACCACTTCGGTTCAGCATCTACCGTTCCTCAAATCTGATCATCGTCCACTTCTCGTTCACATTCAAAATAATTCCCCGTTACCTTGCATCACAAAACCTTTCCCTTTTCAAACCGCCTGGTTGACACACGATGGGTTTGATCAACTTATAGCTCAACAGTGGCAGCCGGGTAACAATAATATCAGTGGCGCTCTTACGACTCTCTCTCGTTCCTTGCAAGAATGGAATGCTAGCACCTTCGGGAATATCTTTCATCGCAAGAAGCGGCTTCTGGCTCGATTGCAAGGCATTCAAGCAACTCTGGAAACTCACACCTCGGATTCTCTTTAGGATCTAGAGGAGTATCTTCGCTCAGAGTTGGAACAGGTTCTATATCAGGAAGAACTTTTCTGGCACCAACGCTCGAGATGTCAATGGTTAAGTCAGGGAGACCGAAACACGAAGTATTATCAAACCATTACCTCGATCCGTTAGCGGAAAGCTAGGCATACAACCCTCACTGATGAGCAAGGAATTATGAGATCAGACACGCCGAGCATTTTACGGATAGCTCAGTCTTTTCTGGCCCAGCTGTACACTCGCGATCGTCAGACCCCTACGAATTCCCAACTCTTAGGCACATTTCCCCGCCTCTCACCCCAGGCTACTATAGACTTACAACTTACCCCTAGCCTAGAGGAAATCAGGACTGCTTTCAACTCCATGGCTCCTAACAAGGCACCAGGATTGGACGACTTTACTGCCTCTTTTTACCAATCACAATGGGCCACTGTCGGACCTTCATTGACTCTGTTTATCCAACAAATTTTTCGACATGAAGTCTGGGACTCTAAACTCAATCGGACCATTTTAGTGCTTATCCCGAAGATACCCACACCCACAGCAGTTACCCATTTTAGGCCCATAGCGCTTTGTTCCGTGCTTTACAAAGCCATAACCAAACTTATTGTGTCCCGTCTCAAACCTCATTTAGAGGACCTGGTGGCGCCGACCCAATGCAGCTTTGTTCTTGGACGTCACATTGCTGACAATATCATCATTGCTCAAAAGGTGCTCCACTCTTTGAAACGAAAATCCGGCAAAAAAGGCATTATTGCAATAAAGGTGGACCTCGAGAAAGCGTACGATAGACTTTCCTAGGACTTTATCCTCGATACTCTTTTCAAGATAGGTATTCCAGACTCGTTGACTAATTTGATCATGAAGTGTCTCTCTTCAGCGTCTATGCAAGTGACCTGGAATAGGGAGCTCAGTGACTTTTTCTATCCTTCCAGGGGTATTCGGCAGGGTGACCCTCTATCGCCTTACCTTTTCGTCCTCTGCATGGAAAGACTGGGCCACTTAATTAACGACTCTATCTCTAACGGTCGATGGAAGCCGATTCGACTAAGCAGAGGCGGACCTCCCCTCTCCCACTTATTCTTTGCCGACAATCTCATTCTATTCGCCGAAGCCTCCCTAGACCAGATACATGAAATATGGGATACCTTAAATACATTCTGCTCAGCTTCAGGTCAAAAGGTCAGTCATGACAAATCTCGATGCTTTTTCTCTAGGAATATTCCGCCCACTCTGGCCCACTCCCTCAGTGAGGCCCTAGGTTTTAAACAGACTACTAACCTAGGTCGCTACCTTGGCGTGCCCCTTCTACACAAGCGGATTAATAAATGAACTTATCAGCATATTCTGGACAAGGTTCAACATCGTCTCTCGGGGTGGTCAGCTAACCTTCTATCGCTCGCTGGTAGAATCACTCTAACCCAATCAATCATTGCAGCACTTCCCACTTTCACGATGCAGACGGTCTGTCTGCCTAGACAATTATGTGATGACCTGGAGAAAACCATGCGCCAGTTCATATGGGGCACGACACCTGATAAGAAGACGATCAACTTGGTCAATTGGGACACAGTGTGCCTGCCCAAGGAGTTGGGAGGTCTAGGCATTCGTAAAATCAGGGAAACCAATGGTGCGTTACTTGCCAAACTCGGATGGGAATGGTTTCTAAACCTCATGCTCTATGGGTTCAAGTGCTTTCTGCTAAATATAAATTTGATGCTAACAACTTTCCCTTTTGCTTTGATGTTACAGGAGGATCGATGATCTGGAAGAGTATCAAAGCGACTTGGCCGCTCCTTATGCAAGGAATGAAGTGGATGTTAGGGGATGGGTCCTGAACGAGATTCTGGCTTGACCCATGGGTCGATGACTGGGGTCCCCTTCTCTACCATGCAGTGGCCCCGATTCCTCCTGGAACGATTGATCACCGAGTGCACCATTTCACAGACACCACTGATAACTGGAATTGGGCTGCTTTTCAACACTTACTCCCTCTAACGATCTATATGGCTATCGCAGGTATCCTCCCACTGAAGCCATTCCTAGGACAGGATAAGCTCATTTGGGGCCACACGGAGCACGGCCATTTCACCACGGCATCAGCTTATGTCCTGCTCATGCACCACGAGGAAGCCATGTCTAGAGTCGACTGGAGGACTATCTGGCAATGGCAGGGTCCTCAACGTATTCGCGCTTTTCTTTGGCTTCTTTTGCATGATAAGCTCCTCACTAATCTTCAGCGGGTCCACAGAAGTCTCACTACAGATGCGACTTGTTACCATTGCCACCTTGAGGAATCCTCTATTCATGTGGTGCGGGATTGTCGCAAAGCCCGCTTCCTATGAAATAGGTTTCCTTCTCAGGTTATCACGATCGAGTTCTTTTCCATGGATAGCAAAACGTGGATCCTACAGAACCTACACACACACCGAGAGGTAGGGGGCTTCACCTGGTCTGTTATCTTTAGCATAGCATGCTGGTTTCTCTGGTCCTGGCGAAATCGAGCACTCTTCGAGGATCACTTCTCCTGGCCTCTCTCGCCTGAGCTATAGGTTTTGGCATATGTACACAACATCCACATGGCCGCAGTTTGGCAACGAAGGACTCTGTTGAGCAATGGCACTCATCAGGAACAACTCGTCGGATGGCGTAAACCTCCTCAAGGTTGGGTAAAATTAAATACAGACAGGGCCAACAAAAGATCCCGCAATTTAGCCACAGCAGGTGGCCTGCTGCGCGACAGTTCCAACGCTTGGTTGAGAGGATTCGTCCAAAACATTAGCAGGTGTTCACCGCTAACAGTGGAATTGTGAGGGGTGCTTTCGGGATTTCAGCTGGCTTAGTCCTTGGGGTACCGCCATATAGTCTTAGAAGTGGACTCGCGCACAGTGACTGTTATGCTCTCCTCGCCAACGACGCGCGCTTCTTCCTTAAATCCTTTAGTGTTTGGAATTCATGAATTGTTGTCCCAAAACTGGGTCATAGTTATTCGGCATATTTACCGGGAAGGTAATCAGAGTGCGGACTGGCTTGCAAATCATGCAGAATAGTTCTCCTTAGGAATCACTACTTTTGACCACCCGCCTACAGGGTGCTTACATATCTTTGCAGAGGATGAGTCGGGGGTTAGGTACCCCCGATCACTTATGTAATTTGTTCCGTTTTTCTTCCTATTATCCAAAAAAAAAAAAAGTTCTCCGCAACTAGGCAAAGAATACGAATTCTCTGTTGTCCCATCACTCTAGCACGTAGCTCCTTTTTGGGGCTCTGTTCTTTAATCTATTTTTTCTTTAAATTCCCAAAAGAAAAGCAACCTGAAAAACGGAAACCTGTTCTACCAATGAAATTGATGACTCCATCTATGAACAAACAAATGCGAGGCTCAAATTTAACCTGAAGAAAGATTCCTATACCTGCTAATTAGTAGTGGTTCCCCAATCAGCCAACATGATAAAGAAAAATTACTGACATTTTTTCATCTCAGGACAAGAAAAAATGTCTTATTATGTTAATAAATGAATTATACTTAAAATTTGTACACTTAATGCAATAAATTGATCACCCAAAATGAAAGGAGTGACCTAAAAATATTCAAAATCTATGTAAGAAGAATGATTAGCTTGTGGGCTACCAGAACCAATGTTTTTATCCCCTCCGACATCAGCCGCCTTGTTCTCTGATGGTGGCGCCTCTTTGCTAGCAAATTGAGAAAAGTCTACAGGTTCAGGAATATGGGGAGGCACTGCACTTCTGACTAAAGCCCAGTTCACTCCTTCGAAAAATGGATGTTGTTTTATTTCTGTAGCACCTCTTTTGTAGGCAATACGTTTCTGTGGTTCTTTCACAAGCAGACCTCTAATGAGGTCACGAGCCACAAAGCTGACTTGTGGGGTGTCTGGAAATCTCAGTGGCTGCCCAACAACATTGAACAACGTTGCCCTGTTTCCTGAACCTTTGAAGGGTGTTGTCCCGTGCAGCAACTCGTACAAGAATATCCCAAATGTCCACCAGTCCACTGCGCTCCCATGACCCTCACCTCGTATGATCTCTGGGGCCAAGTACTCGTGCGTACCAACAAACGACATGGATCTCACATTTGTTGGCTCTGCCATTAATTCTGGGAGAGGACCACCTGCCACCAACGTCCCAAAGTCTGATTTTGATTTGCGACTCTTTTTACTTGGCAAAATTCGTGGGAAGAATGTTGATGGCTGCATACAACCATGGACTGCATATTCATCATCCAAAATCCCCGCACCTCCACCATTGTTGCCTTCACGTATAGACGATGACTTCACCAGAGTTGGGCTTACAGAGCAACGGAGGGACAAATCAAAATCTGAGAGCATGATATGTCCCTCATCCCTCACCAGAACATTCTCTGGCTTCAGATCCCTGTAAACTATGCCCAACATGTGCAGATATTCAAGTGCCAACAGCACTTCTGATGCAAAAAACCTGTTTCCAACAACTAGCAGCATAAGATAATCACACACACACAAGAGAGATATATGTGTGTGTGTGTGTGTCTATTCTAATTCTATGATTGACGCCACACCAATTACGGGCGAGCATAAACAATGTAATGCTGAACTACACAATTAAAGGTTACTATTTGAGTAATGCAGTACACAAGAATTATGTCTAACTGTTAGATCATGTTGGATTTGTTTTCCTGTTCTTTTTGGTACTTGTGTTTTACTCAACTTGGAACTGTACTGTCTTGGCTTGATAACATGATTGAGCATGAACTCTTATCTCTATTTGTAGAGAACCATGGTGAACATCAAATCTGTTGTACGAGAACCGGCAAGATTGTAGTATATTATTGGCATTCCATATAGCAAAAGTATGCAAATAAAAGAGTTCAGAGTCTGTTAGGCACAGTGTGCAAGTGTATACACTCAAATCTCGATTAACTTCTGCATATAAAAATGTGGACATCATAAAGGAAATTTCTACACATAAAAATCTTAATAAGCACACAATCCAGTCTCAAATTCTGTGACATTAATGCCAAATCACGTAACTAGTTGTCAATATGATATTTTGTTGTGCCTGGCAGTTTCCCGAATCTCGACACTAAATGACGAAATGCCTTGTTTTAGTGAAAGTTAGAGCAGAAAAAGATAGAAGCAAGTCTTTCTTGAAACGAAAAGGTTTAAATGATGAATCTGAAGGAGGTTTAGACCACATATACCTTGCTGCTTCCTCGGTAAAATATTTGTTTGGTTGTCTCTGCCGGAGAGAATGGAGGTTGCCTCCACTGCAAAAATCCATCACCAAGCAATAGAACTTATCGGTCTCAAAATAGGAATACAGAGTCGGCAAGAATGGATGATCAAGAAGTCCAAGAATCTCCCTCTCTGTCTGTGCTCTCAAAAGCTTGTTTCTGCTAGCAAGAGAGGCTTTGTCCATAACTTTCATGGCAAAGTAGGTGTTAGTTCCCCTTAGTTCAACAAGATAGACACTCCCAATATCTCCATATCCAAGTCGTTTTAGCAGCCGAAAGTTGCTTAGACCGATCCCACCTTTGGCATTGATCATATTGATGGCATCCCATCTAATGTCACCACCTGTGTGTGGTCTGAGGTGTGCACTTGTGCTCTCTAGGCTGTTGCTACGATTGCCAAGGTTGTTATTGTTGATATTGGAACTAAATGTCTTGGAATCATTCGAATTTGTGTTGGCCGAAGGGTTTGGTCGTTGAGGATTTGATGGGGCTCTCGTGTTATTAGAAACATGCTTGACCAGTGGATCCATCTTTTTGGGATCAAAGACGGGATTAGTAATCACATTATCTGAAACCTTGGAGAAAGCAGGTTCTGCTGATGAACTGAAACCATCTGTCTTCCTGGGATATTGACTAGAAGAAAATTGTTTGCTTGTGTTTCTGGACTCACATTCTGCTTCTTCTGCTGTAATATAGCTCATCTGATGAAAGACAAGAACAAGAAATTACAAGGATTGTTTTGAACGTTAAAAATAAAGGAAGCGAGGCTGGAAACCAGAATTAGTGTATAAGCCTAAGTTGCGAAGCATGTGTGAATATATTCATAATCCATATCCAATTGAACAGAAAGATCCATTCTTTTCCAAGACAAAGACAAATAAGTAAGACAAGTTAATTGAGTTGGAGTACGGACCGTGTGAGAGACCGGCCTCTTGAAATGGTTGGATGATATCGACGAAGCAATTAGGATACCCTCGTAATAGGAATTCCTAAGAACAGTACCAACCACAATATCACATCGGAATCCACTACTAGTTGGTGCACAAAACAAATAAGTCTACGACGAGCAATATTATAAAAATGAAACAATGCACGCAAATTATAGTTGAGACAGCGGAGATGAAACTGATAGAAATCTCCATTCCATTCCAGAAGTTAATGTAAACTGTGACGTAGAAAACGAAATAGTATGATTATCAACAAAACTAGTGGCTTGTTTTTAGTCATCATCTGTGTGTGGTATGCACGTAGGCCTGAAAACAGTTAGGATTTGCGAATAATCCATTGACCATATTGTACATATCAATCAGATAGAGATTCTGAACTACACAATATTTTAGTTTTCGTTCCAATGTTCTTTATTTTCTACTACGTACTTTTGACATGGAGGATGAAGAAATGTCAGCATATTTCTGTTCATTTTTAAACAAGAACAAAACCGAACAAATGAGGAAAACAACGCCACAAAAGCGTAATGGTCATCAACATACTTGAGAGAACGCAGAGCGATCCAGAATAATATTAAAGCTGCATGAACAAAAGAAACATGGTGGAGATGTTGGGGACTATGTTAAAATGGAGAAGAAAATTATAAACAAAGATTAAAAGTGTGAGTGTGAATTTTGTGACAGAGAAAGGTGAAAGGAAAGGGAGGTGGTGTTAATGGAAGTTAAAACAAAGGAGATTAGAGAGAAAGGGAGTTAGAGATTGATTGGATAATGTGCAATCACCAACAGCTGTAGTGGATTTGTTGTGGACTTGGTTATTTTCTAAGATTGAGGGGAACTTGTGGAAACAAATCCAAGTTCCAGTTATAAATATAACCATTAACAACCACAAGAACACCAGTGTTTTATGTATTCGTAGAGTTTGACATACATTTTCCTAGTTCTAAATTGGCGAGAACGATTACAATTAATTAGTGTATACTATAATTCCTCCAACATTGTAAGAGAGATAAAGAGACAGAGGAAATGGTCTTAGCTATGAAAAAGGGGTGGATGGCCGTCATATCCTCTTTGTTATTAGTTTTTAACAGCTTGTGGCCAGTCTCTCTCTTTTTCTTTTACATACCCTTTGTTTTACTAGCCTTTGAAATAACATGAATTAGCCAACTCCATTGGCATGATCGATTGACCAGCTTTTAGTTCCCACTTTGTGCATTTTCTAGTAACATGTTGCCTATGGATTCCTTTTAAAGACAAACAAATTAAGAGCTCAAGGAGATTATTTTTTTTCTAGGGCTAAAGTACGGGGAAAGTTTATAATTTATTCATTACTTTTTGCGCCCAAATGCCTTCAGAATCTAAATATTATAACAAACACCATTAATTTCTTCACCTTAACCCAACTCATCTTCAAAATGTACTTTGGTACAATATTGGAAAGCATATAGTTTCTCTGAATATTTAATTATTCAAACTGTTATCCTAACTTAGCATGTGTGTTCTTTTCAGTATGATTCTTTCATTTCACAAGCTATGAAATTCACATAGGTTCAGTTTTCCATAAAGAAATTATGTGGAATTCAGAAATTTAAATAATCTCCATCCCTTCTGATATAATCTCTATTAGTCACCATGGTCTTCATATATTGACACTAACTTGGAAGTCCCGCTCATACACAAAATTTAAAAAGGTTTGATATTACGTAACATTATTTTTATTTAATAAAGAGATTATTTCTGATAATTCCACGTACAACGTGGATATAATCTCTATTAGTATGATATTAAAATTTTAAAATATTTCATAAGTAAATTCATCACATTCTTTGTAACGTAATAATTAATTTGTTTTACTTTGCCCCTTAAAATAAAATAAATTATCATATACACTTTATACTTATTATTGATTTTAAAAAATTCTTTACTTTGTTATTATTATGTATTTTTAATAAAAGGTACAAAATAACATATTATTTTACTTCCTTAACACATGTGATCATATAAGAAAGACCAATTCCTTAAATAAAGTGAAATAGCTCTTTGCATGACATCTTTTCATATTAAACAAAATCTCTCAAATACTTTGTCCAAACACGAAACAAATATATGTAGATAATTATTTCTTTTATTTAAATAAGTTACTTGAAATGCAAGCAACATGTCCATCCACGAACTGCTAGTCCAAAACTCCAAATAAACAGTTAAATGTAAATGAATATTCGGTAATCTTAAAATGATAAAAATAAATAGTTATATGACAAGCAATTTAGCGTATTTAATTCATTCTTTAAGAGGATTTAACAATAAATTAAAATTGTAAGAGGTACTTCAAAATTAAAAATTAGGGAAAACTTAGACTCAACAAATATCGAAGGAAGTTGCTTCAAATAAACGTTTTTCTATAATTATTAAAAATTATAAACTGAAACACTCATTAAGTATTGACTATTGACCGTAAAAGCATATATAATATATTATACGGTACTATAAATACAAGTATGAGTAGACTTAATGATACTTTCAAAATAATAAAATTTATAATGTCTATTAAATAATATAATAATTTATTTTTTTTCAAATTTGTTATTGTTGCAAATTATACTTGGTTGTGGTTGTGAATATTATAAGATGGAGAAATGTACACATGTGTGCTAGTGGCATAGCCTGTCGTGTTTCTATTATTTTCTTCCAGTAGTCTCTCTTCTTTTCCAACAATGACACCTGGTCCGTTCACTCTCTGGCTCCTTTGATGTGTCCAAAATTGAAGTAAAAGGGTCCATGGCTAGTTTTCTAGCACGTTTCTCCTACAAATGCCTGGTGATTATTGTATGTAAAAATAATATCAATGCGTATGCTATTGGCTTTCACGTTCAAATTAATAAAAGGAAGGCTCTAATCTTTTCTGACCTCATATTTTAATACTTATTATTATAATTTATACATACAGAAAAAGAAAAATACTAGTTGCTTGCCTTAGAATTGTTACCAATCTTATAAATAAATACAACCTTTTGCAGAGGAATAATTCGTGTATTATTTAATAGAAAATGTAGGATGTGTATGGTCTCTTCATCTTTCGTTTTCTCTGGTCGGTATATGTCTCTACTAAATTTTCTCGTAATAATAGAATAGTTGGCTGTTGTAATTTAAAGCTTTACCCTATCCCTTTCTTTCACTTCAGCTCTCTTTCTTGAATAGTGTCCAATCTAATCTCTTTATATCCTTGAGGTTGAGTTCAATTTTCGAGCAATATAACGCACTTTTCGCATACCCAGTAAAGAAAAGAAAAAGAATTATCTATTTATCCCCCCTTTTTTTCTTTTCCTTTCTTTTTTCTCAAGAAGAAGAAGAAAGGGCGAAGTCTGGTTACATACATATTACTTTCTTCTGGATTGCAATACGCAAGTACCTTTTTTCTCATATCTATCTCTTGTTTGCGATTTTCCATTGCTTTTATTCTCTTCCTTGTCTTTTTTATTTCTCTGCTTCAAACTCTTTATTTTCCTCAGCTGAATCCATTTGCTCCATTTAAATTTTATTGTTCTTCCTGTTTATGTAAGCCCTTCGAGTTTTTGTCTTTTTCTTTTCTTCCTTTTTAAGTTTT
>JAOTAY010000002.1:18979589-18993963 GCA_025629805.1 Erythroxylum baracoense
TGTTCTTTATGTTTCATCAATTAAAATGTACTATGTTTCGTGTTCGGTTTAAGTAAACAAAATGTTAAAAAAAAATTTATACCGACTTTTGTTTAGTGAAGTGATGTGACACACCATTCTTGCGGGGCACAAACTCGGGTATCACCATCAATATCGGGTTCAGATCCAGCGGGAGTGGGGTGTTACATGATGTGTTGTTAAAGAGGAGAAGCTGAAGAATACTGCCCATACAATATTGCACGCAATCAAGTGAAAGGTAAAACTCCTGAGATTTAAAGGTAAGAAATCTATATTATTTTCACAAATTGTTTTTGGTTAGTCCAGTATTACTAAAGGTCCTTTAGATGTAAAGAATATGAGGTGCTCCTTCTATAAGAAGAAGGGACACAAAAAGTTGGATTGTTATAAATATAAAATTTGGAAAGCAAAGTAAGAATTATCAGGTAACTCCTTGGCTTGTATGATCCACGAGTCTAATCTCGCTATAGCCATATCAAGTTCTTAGTGGCTAGATAGTAGAGCCTCTAATCATGTTGCCTCCATAATGCAGGAATTCATATAGAAGAGAAAGCCAAATAGAGGGGAGAAAAAACTGATGGTGGACAATAATGAAGAAATTAATGTAATTTTTGTAGGGGATGTATATTTGAACCTTGATATAGGGTTTGTTCTTATTTTACATGACACATTTTATATACCATCTTTTAGGCAAAATTTGATCTCTGTATTAGTTTTGGATAAAGAAGGTTATAGTTTTCTCATTGATGCTTCTATTTTACCATTATCTTTCAATGAAAAACATATTGGTAATGCCTTCTGGTCATATGGTTTGTATAAAATATGTCTTACGCTTTATAAGATGTACGCTTCTTCATATATTACTGAACAATTTACTACAAGGAGACCCTTGATAACGGATAAGTCATACATGTTATGACATAAACATTATCCTAATTTTAGATTTTAATGATTTGGAAATATGTGTTGACTGTTACAGGAGTAAGTTAACTAAAATAAAGAAAAAGTGGACAACTCGTGCTTTTAGCTTATTATACATCATATATACAGATATATCTAAACCTTATAAAGCTACCTTGTGCAATTCCAGATACTTTTTGAAATTTATTAACGACTATTCTCGTTATGATTTTGTGTTCTTACTTAAAGAAAAGTATGAAGTTCTTAAGTAATTCAAGATCTTTAAGGCTGAAGTTAAGAACCAATTGAGAAGGTCCATTAAGATTGTCAGATTTGACCTTAGAGGTGAATATTATGGCAAACATAGAGTTTCAAGATAAGAAAAGGGTGCCAAATATGTAGAATCACGTGAAATAGTGGCTCAGTTCACTATGTCAGATAGTCTCGAACAAAATGGTATAACCAAAAGGCATAATCGCACCCTAAAGGACATAATAAGGTCAATGTAGAGAAAAACTAATTTACTAGATTACCTTTAGGTTGAAGCCATAAAAACTGCCATATACATACTTTACAGGGTCTTAAGTAAATCAGTTCTGAAGATGCCTTTTGAAATCTGGAAAGGGTGGAAGCTTAGCCTTGCCCATATTTATACATGGGGCTACCCTAATGATGTACATTTATATAATCCTTATGAAGATAAGTTTCATTCTTCTTCCACTAGTTGCTATTTTGTTGGATAGCCTGACCTCTCAAAAGTATACAGATTTTACTATAAAGAAGGAGGGTCTAAAATAGAAGAATCACAAATAGCTAAGTTTCTAAAGTATGATGTCTATGATGAGGGTGATCCTTCTCACCCTTCAAATGATAGCAGGGTAGATACTACAGTTATTTTATATCCATCACTCATATAGTCATAATTGGTGGATCAAGATCCTAGTACCATGCCAGTACAAGGATAAGAACCCATACCTGTACAAACTGAGGTTCTTGAGGTATGAGAACCGATTCAATTAAGAAGATCCACTAGAGTGAGAAGAGTTATTATCTCATTTGACTACATAATCTATTTAGGTGAATAAGACTATGATATTAGACAAGTTGTAGATCCAATTACTTTTACAGAAGCTGTTTCTGGACTTATATAGATTTGTAGTAGGATACAATGAAGGATGAGAAGTAATTTATGAAACATAATAAGATACAAAAGCTTGTTGATTTGCCTCAGAACTACAAATATATCAGTTGTAAATGGATTTACAAGATCAAAAAGAACTCTTAGGGTAAAGCTGAGCAGTTTAAAGCTTGGTTGGTTGCCAGAAGGTTCACTCAGAGAGAAGGTATTGAATTTAATGTTACCTTTTCTCCTGTATCCTCTAAGGATGCATCTAGAGTGATTAGGATAATAGTAACTCATTATAATATGGAGCTATATCAGATGAATATTAAAACAGCTTTCCTGAATTGAGACCTTTGTGAAGAGGTCTATATGGAACAACCTAAAGAATTCTAGGATAAAAAAAAGTTGACAAGGTTTGTAAAATGAGAAAATCAATATATAGTTTGAAACAAACTTCCAGACGGTGGTAACTTAAGTTTGATGAGTTTGTTACCTCTTTTGGCTTTATAAAAAATAAATTGAAAGATGTTTGTATTACGAGATAAGGGGGACCAAGGTCATCTTTCTACTTTTATAAGTGGATGATATTTTGCTCGCATCAAATGACTTGACCTTACTGCATGAGGTTAAGCAACTTTTGGCCAAGCATTTTGACATGAAGGACCTTGTTAAAGCATCTTTTGTCCTAGGTATTCAAATCCACCGGGATAGGTCTCAACAATTGTTAGATCTCTCATAGAGAGCATCCATTGAGTGAGTGCTGCAAATATTTAATATGGTTGATTGTAAATCGATTATAACACTTATCTTTCATGGTAAATTATCTTTGGCACAATGTCCAAAGAATGATACATAGAGAGAGAGGCTATGAAGAATGTGCCTTATTTTGGTGCTATTGGCAGCATAATGTATTCCAGGTGTGCATTAGACCGGACGTTGCATTTAGTGTTGGACTATTGGGTAGATATCTGGCTAATTTAGAAATAAACCACTAGAATGCATCAAACGAGTGTTGAGATATTTAAAGAGAACTAAGGATTATATGTTAACGTTCAGAAAAGTAAACAATCTAAACCTTATAGGTTATACGAATTCAGATTTTACTATGTGTCCAGATGATAGAAAGTCTACATCAAGGTACATGTTTGTGTGAGTAGATGGTGCAGTATCATGGAAGAATGTCAAGTAGACATTGGCGACTTCCTCGTGTTAGTGTTATGATCTAGAAGCCAATTATTATATGGTTGTATTCTAACAATTATGTTCATGAATTGGGTGGTTTATATCATTTTTTTCTATAAGTTTTCATTATTTATGGATTATTCGACTTGAGGACTTAAATTGTAGAACTCTGTAATGGAAAATAATGATTATTATGAAATGTCGCTAATTTTGATAATTAACATGGAATATTAATTGACCACTAAAAGATTAGTTTGTGGATTAAATGATGGGATGTTTTACAAACCATTCGATAAGGAGTTATCGGTTTAATCACACAGATACATAATAGAGATTATGGTATTCTATAGAACCCTAAATGAAACATTATTAAGATTGTGTTTATGTTATTAATGTTTCATACGTGTCTTGAATTCTATGGTATGAGATGTTCATTTTCTTATATGAGAAATGTGTATTTATTGGCATTGTCCAACGCTGACCGTAACAGGTAGCTATACAAATAATGCCACAGTATGCGTGACTTGTGTAGAGGATAAACATTCATCAAGAATATTGTTGTCCCTCATATATGATATGATCGATAATGTCTATAGGCCCTTGATAAAGTAATATTGTATGCATGCAATATGATTAAGGATTTAATCATATTTACGATTTACTTTGGAAATCAAGAAAGAATAAATTAGCAAGAATGATATATTCCAATCTTGCATTTATTCAAGATATTATGAGACAAGAGAATTGACATGGGGAATTATTGCTTCAGGATCATGATTTGTGTACGATACTTATCATCTGTGTCACTTGAGTAATTATAATGTATTTTGCTAGATACCACTTATGATTGGGGTTTTAATTCTATTGTCAACATGATATAGATCCCAATAGGTCACACCAGAAAAGATTTGAATAGAAAAGGGCAATTATTCTAGTATATCATATGGAGATATGAATATGAGGATAAAATTAATTATAAGTGTTAGAATTATTTTGGTTGTCATATAGTATTAGAATAAATGTTCTTAGATAACAAATTTAATCCTAGATAGATTTATTTGATATATATGACATGTTATATAAATTTAATGCTTAACAAAATAATGGATATAATTATATGGTATAGTTATATGGCAATAGGGTCAAATGTTTAATTATTTTGAAACATGAGATAAATGGCAAAGTGACTATCTAAATGAATATTTGCATGGCCAACCTTGTAAAAACGTGAGGTGTCCATGAAATTAACATAAAGATATGTTTAAAGGCTCATGACTAAGTTATTGTTTCATTTTGTTTCTTAGCTTTATTTACACAAGGGCATTTTAGAAAATTAAAGAGGCTTTTAATTAACCCCAATTTGTCCAAAAGGGAGAGGACTTTCGGCATTTTTGGTGTGGTTTTCCAACTGTAGCTATTTTTTGTCTTTTTCTTTCCCACGGTTTTCAACTTTTTCTTTTCTCTTTTGTCTTCCTCCAGGCTGCCAGTTTTCTTCATCCTTCTTACAAGACCAAAAAAGCTTTGCCATTTAGCTCATGTGTTGAGCAATTAATCACCCATCCTTTTGTTTATTTTGGAGATTTTCTAGGATCAAAGATAAGCCATTGAAGTACCATCTAGCATAGGGAAACATTGGGCTTTCCAATCGATCTCTGGTGGAAACCTTGGAGTGCATCTCATTTGGTGCAAAGGAGGTGAAGCCATGAGCAAAAAGCTGAAGTCGTGAGCAAGGAGGTGAAACCGTGATATCTTCTATTTTGGAGACCAAGTTCAAGGTATAATGGTTTATATGCTTTGATTTGTGCTATTTTGGTTTATGAATTAGTTGTAAGACAAAATCATTAGGTTCTTGTTGGTTTAAAATTTTTTTGTTTAACCCATTTCAGCCCTCCCAAAATCGACACCTCGATTATGCAGTCAGAGTTTATGGCATGCTATGAGGCTGCTTCATATGTGGTTTGGCTCAGGAACTTAATTTCTAAGTTGTCAGAGGTTAGACTTGTTCGATTATATAATGATAATCTTTCTTATGTATTGCTCAGTAGTAGTAATAAGAACATCACAGTATCTAAGAATTTGGAGGTCAAGTATTTGATCATAAGGGAATTGATACAAGAAGGTAGCATTAAGGTGAAGCACATGAGGACTGAGGATATTTTTACTGATCCTTTGACTAAAGGATTTTAACCTACTTGTTTTTTAGAGACATGTATATAACATGGGTGTATTAAAGTTTTTAGACACTGTTAGTTAGAGATCACTGTGCTTGCTCTTGATATGTTTAGATATTGCATGTATTATGACAGTATGTTTAATCAATATAGGTGATCATCGTTTTGTTCTCAATCATACAAGTTGTTATACATTGTCATGATATAAGTGTCGATCTTAAGCATTGTAAATGATCATTGGGCATATATATACAAATTGACTTTGAGCCTATGTTATTAGGACATATATAGATATACATGTAAATCCATGGTTATGATATTACATAAGAGGATATAAGCATTTAATCCCATAAAAGTTTTCTTTAATGTTGTCTAGCATTTAGTGAGAGAAAACGAAGTTCTCTGGTTTAGTTTAGCATAAAGTTCAAAGAAATTGACATCTACAAACAGAAAGATGATACATTTCAAATTATACAGGTATCATCGTAGTTTGTAACACTTCATTTTCTCATTCATGTTAGTAAGATATTAGATATGTGTGATTATAATAGATTTGTGTCGTATATGACGCATACATTTGATATTTTTCGGTATCGAAATCTTTATAGGACAAAATGATGGACTTTTATTATCTTTTGATCAAATGGTTTTTTTAAACTTGGTTAATCTATACATTGATTTGACATAACCTTTTTTTACCATTTTTTGTTGTTGTTAGAACTGTTGTAATTAATTTTTGTCCAAGGGGGAAGATTGTTAGTAATTTTCTTTAGTTGGACAATAATTAATTACAATTTTTCAATTTTTTTCATGATCTTATGATTGAGTAAATTGAATATGATCTGGTTAAAGATAATAAAGAAGTCCAATAAAAGATATGATTTAATGGGCTGAAGTTAAGTAAAGAAAATGGACCCTAATAAGTGTGGATTGGATATGCATTGAGTCTGTAATGGAGAGACCTAATATATTTTCTATATATAGTTGCTAAAGTCTCCTATTGTTTGTTTAAGCAAGTCGTGAATGTTCAGATTCTCTGACCTGTTAAGAGATTAACGCATAAAGAGACGCAGAAAGACATTAACAACGTTCATTTAATCGATTTTCGCGAAGATAATCAAGAAAGTTTGAAAGTTTCGGGGTTTAAAAGCTTGTTTGAAGATATGGAAAGTAAATCGTATATTTTTTGTGTTTTATTCGTTTATTCATTTTCACGTTTGATCAAGTGTATGACTAGGGCTTGTATGCATTACACCCAATTCAATACCGAACCCGGTATAATATTCATAAAATTAGTCATGGTTTTGACCAAGCACAAAACCAGAAACGTAGAATAGCGATGGCAATGGGCTGACCCATAGGCCAACCCTTGTCAATTTTTTTAAAATTAAAAATATAAAATAGTTTATTTTTTAATTAAATTAGGGTCTTCATTGCCCAGATTCAAGTTTACCCGAAGCTCAACTCTTCTAAGTAAAATGATATTGTTTTGTGTAAAATAATTAGACCTCAAATTTTCCTGAGCCTAAGCCTAACCTTAACCTATGAATCGGCCTATTAAAAATAACTAAATTTAGACCCATGGGCTAAAAATTGCCATCCCTTACGTAGAACGCTCGTTGATTGTGAGTTATGATCAAAGCATAAAACCGGAAATCTGGACTACCTGTTAATAGTTTTTCACTAATGAAATTAAAATAAAAAATTTGGATGGTAAGAAGCCCTGCTGAGCTGGCAAACGGCAGAAAGCCTTTTGACTTCTCTTCGAGATTGATTGCACGTGTGAAATTCTGCGGCTTTCTGTTTAGCCTTCGTCTCTTGGAGGCCTCGAACGTTGTTGTCCTTTGTCTGCAGAAAGTAATCGGCGATGGAATCGTTGAAATTCCAGAAGATCAAAGTCGACAACCCCGTTGTCGAGATGGACGGTTAGTTGATATTGGTCCGATGGTCTTGTTTAGTTGATGTAGTTCTTACTATCATTATCATCTTACCATCAAATTTTGTGAACTTTGAACTGCTTCATGATTGGCTCATTATCATTTGTAATTTGCAGGAGATGAAATGACTAGGGTTATTTGGAATTCCATCAAGGACAAGGTCCTTCCTGCTTCTTTTACTGTACTCTGCAATAAAGAACTTTTGATGTCAAACTATTCTCTTTGATTTTGCAACAGCTGGTTCTCCCATTTCTAGAATTAGATATAAAGTATTTTGATCTTGGCCTCCCAAATAGAGATGCCACCAATGATCAAGTTACTGTCCAAAGCGCTGAAGCCACTCTCAAGTATGCTTCCGTTGTCTTTTCTTTTTCAGTTTTCTTTTCCGTTGGAAATATAATGTTCTGATATCACTCGTTATAGGTATAATGTAGCAATTAAATGTGCAACTATCACTCCAGGTCCTTACCCATGTTCTTTGATTCTTTTTAATTTATCTATTTGTTTAAACTATTTATCACCAAGTATGTTTTGGCTTAACGTGTTGCCATTAGTGTCTCATCATCGGTTAATGATTCCATAGATGAAGGTCGTGTTAAGGAATTTAACTTGAAAAGCATGTGGAGAAGTCCTAATGGCACTATCCGTAACATCTTGAATGGTGAATCCAATTAAACTGTTCCTGTTTCCCTTCCATCATTTTCTTCTTTCTGTTAGTTGTCATTTACTTTTCCTGTGATTACGATGCAGGCACTGTTTTTAGAGAACCAATCATCTGCAAAAATGTCCCACGGCTTGTACCAGGTTGGGATTTATTATTCATGTTAAGTGTTAACTAATCTATAAAAATAATATTGCACGCGATCAGTTTGAATCTCCACTTTTTTAGGTTGGACCAAGCCAATCTGCATAGGCAGACATGCATTTGGTGACCAGTATAGAGCAACTGACATGGTTGTGCAAGGACCTGGCAAACTTAAGCTAGTATTTGGTGAACATCCTGCCTTCAGAGCAAACATTGATTTAAGTTTAATCTTGAGCCTGGTTTCCTGTTGGAATTTTCTCAAAGTTTGAGCTTATCTCAATGCTACAGTTCCAGATGGATGTAACAAGAAAGAAGAGTTTGAAGTGTACAACTTCAATGGGGCTGGAGGTGTAGCTTTGTCAATGTATAACACTGACGAGGTTCGGGTCCTGGTTTTTGTATTATTTCTTATTTGTTTCTTTTAATTCGTTGACCCATGACTGCACAGATTACTAAAATGTTATTAGTACTTCTTGTTTCATTTGAGCTGGAGTACAGTCAATTTGTGCTTTTGCTGAGGCTTCAATGAACACTGCTTATCAGAAGAAGTGGCCACTTTATCTTAGCACCAAAAATACCATTCTTAAAAAATATGATGGAAGGTATATGTCTTATACTGTTGCTTTGTTTCCCCAAGTTTTTAGCTCTCCTCTTCTCATTTATCTCTGTCAATGGTGTTTCTTCTACATTCTTGTACTTTAGAGCGTGAGAGGGAGGGAGGGATGGCTGATGTGATGTTGGATTTAGATTTGATTTCTTCTGTTACATGAGAGAGCACAAATGTTTATTTTATATACTATTTTACCCTTTCCCTAATTTTGACTATCTTGAAGATTCAAAGACATATTCCAGGAAGTTTATGAAACTCGATGGAAATCCAAATTTGAGACTGCTGGCATATGGTGAGAACTTCTACACAACAGGGTTATTAATGGCCAATTAACCTACTTTCTATTGATTTTCATCTCTGAATTATAGGTATGAGCATCGTCTTATTGATGATATGGTTGCTTATGCTCTCAAAAGTGAAGGAGGATATGTCTGGGCATGCAAAAATTATGATGGAGATGTACAGAGTGATTTTTTAGCCCAAGGTCCGTATGCTGATGATATCTGGAGTAACTAATACTTCCTGTAAAGTATTTCATCCTTGAAATGTTCTCGTCGCAGAATTTAATCATTGGAAAGCATTTCTTGCATTTGTGCAGGATTTGGATCTCTTGGGTTGATGACATCTATCCTGGTATCGGACATGATGTTTGCACTTGCTTCTCTTACTGCCTCTACCTCTTTACCCTGGCACTGAGACCTTCAATTGTGCTGTAGGTGTGTCCAGATGGAAGAACAATTGAAGCTGAAGCAGCTCATGGCACAGTTACCCGACATTATCGGGTGCATCAGAGGGGAGGTGAAACTAGCACAAACAGCATAGCATCCATTTTTGCTTGGTCAAGAGGTCTTGCACATAGGTAATGCTTTACTGTTGCTTTTACGGAGCAATAAGGGCTAGTTTATTTAAGGAAACACTTTCCAGTTTTCTTCACCGTCTCTCCAATTTCCATTTTCATCAGAAGAATATGTATACTTTTATGTAATTAAAGTGAAACCAGGAACTAGTTTCTCAATCTTTAGAAATGGCAAAAATGTCCAAGATCAAGTTATCTCTTCACTTGCATAAGTTTATTATTCACAGTAAATTTTGGAACCATAAGATAACGTAAAGATTAAAGAACACATCCATACGAATATTTTGTTTTATGTGATAAACACTCTTGTTTCTGAAATATTGCTCAAACTTGTCAAATTAATGACTACTGTGAAAGTTGCAGTTCCCGAATAATGTAAAACTTAAGAGACTTTATTCAAATTATCTGAAATTCTATATGCTAATTTTTTTAATGACTTCCTCCGACTTTAAACATTTAATCAGGGCAAAGCTGGATGGCAACTCCAGACTATTGGATTTTACTGTGAACTTGGAGAAGGCGTGCATTGGAACTGTTGAATCTGGGAAGATGACCAAGGATCTCGCAGTCCTTGTGCATGGGCCTAAGTAAGCCACAACAAACTAATTTGAATGTTATGTTGTACTTGCATTTCTGTAAAATCAAACCAATTACTTATTTAGCTATATTTGGTATTGAATGTAGTGTTACCAGAGATCAATACTTGAATACAGAGGAGTTCATTGACGCGGTAGCTGAGGAATTGAGATCAAAACTGTATGTTAAAGCAAAGTTGTGAACTCCTGGCCTAGATCCTTCCGTGATTGGGAATAATGATTTATATCAAGTATGGTTTTAGGTGGCATTGATTATAAGTTGTGAAGCTGCACCTTACGGAGAACAGAATGCTCACATATGGGAATAAGGTTTTCGGTTTGTATTATTGAAACGTGTGAAACACCACATTGCAAACACATTACAAAGAAATAATTGAGAATTTATAAATTACATTTGTGCTAAGTGCCAAATGTATTAATTTATTATATTTACATATATTACTTAATAATATTTAATATTTTTATAAAAATTAAGATTATATTATTTTTAATAATATATATATCAATTTAATATGATAGTAAATTAAGTTTTTAATTAAAATTTTTATAAATAATTTAATTTTTTAGTAATAAATAAATTTATAAAACTTCTTATAATTTTATTGACTTGCAATATTTTTATAAACAAAATTTTAATATGTAAAATTTATTTATTTATTACTACTATATTACGAATATAGTTTATTAGTAATTAATAATATGTTAATCAATTTAACATAATAGCAATTAAGTCTTTCATTGAAAATTTATTTTATTATGTAATAATATTAACAAATAAGAAGCTTAATTTCTAATTTATTTTCTATAAGTGATTAATAATAATTTTACTGATTTTTATAGTTAACAAAATAAAAAATTATAAAAATTATAATATTTTATTAATTTATCATATTTACACATATTATTCATATTATAGTATAATATTATTTAATATAAAATATTAATTTTATGACTAATTAATGCATATTATTTATAATATTTATTAATAGTTAACAATATATTTATTGGTTTTATATAATAAATAACATATTTTATTAAATTGTTGTTTATTATCAAATAATATTAAATAGGTAACATAATAATTTTTATATTTTATTATAATTAATATTTTAAAAAATATAAGACATTATTTTGCATTTTATAATTAACTATTAATCAATATAATAATTATTGATTATATTTTCTTATTATATTAGTTCTTAAACTCAATTCAATGTTGATTTAATTTTCCTATTATAATGGTTTGTTAGACTAAATGGTAGTAGTTTTTGTGTCTTATTAGTTTCCTAAATTTAGTGCCAATGTTGGTTAATTTTTCTTGTTATATCAATCTGTTAAACCTAGTGTAAGAACTAAAAAACCTTTTTCTATCTAGGGATGACAATGAGCTAGCTCATGGGCCTAAATTAAGGTGTTTTTAGTGGGCTGAGCTATTGGCCAAATTAGGCCCAGACTAATTCGAGGTCTAACTTTTCTAAGCAAAATGACATTGTTTTGTTCAGAAGAGTTAGGTCTCAAATAGGCTTGGGCCTGGGCAACCTAGGCCCGAATTCAATTGAAAAAAAGATGTTGTTTTACACTTTTAATTTTAATTTTTTAAAAAAAATTAGTAAAACCGGCTTATTGCCATCCCTATTTCTATTTCATTAGTCCACTATACTCAATTTTAGCGTTGAATACTTATTACTATTAATAAATTATTTATAAATTCATTTTTTTCACAATTATTACCTAATTACAAAATATTATTGTTGATCACATAAGGTTGGGACTTAACTCATTATTTTGATAATAACATAACATATTTTTATTTATAAATTTATTTTTAATTATATTAATAGCTCTATTATAATAAAATAAAGTAATATATGAATGATGAAGTTCAATAGAAGGGCAAACTGACCAAAAAAGTTAATTAAATATATTAAACGATTAATAGAGGAGAAAATGAGCAAAGTGAAGCACATATGTAATTTAAGTGAATAACCAAGAAAAAGAAGGAATCAAGGACATCAAGATTTTAAGTAAATCATTGTAATTTGCCGTGTAACCTTATTATTACATGACCATTTAATATATGATATAATGCATAAATAATTCCATGAAAAAGAAAAAAAATTGTTTTACTTTATAGAAAAACTCTTGACCTTGGAATGAACTTTTGAAAAATTTAAAATAGTTCTAAATTACGTTTTTGTTAAAGGTATGTGTTTTGATCTTTGAAAGCACTTGAAAATTTTTGAAATTTTTGTTTAAGGAAGTTTGGTACACTAATATGGTAATTTAGGTGATCAATATTAGGTTTGATAGAATGAAAGACTAATGTCTTTTAGAAACATATACTGTTAATTTGTCACCACATTAGTTGATCAATATACTAAAATGGTTAACTAGCATGTAGAATTATTAAGTAATGTATCTGTTAGTACAATTGTGGTAGCTAACTTATCTTTTTAACAACTATTTTAGGTAATTTTAAGTATAAATAGATGAAATATAAGTTGTGAGAGTAATGTTGGGCATAATAGAGTTTCTAAGAGCTTTAGGAGGCTAGATGGTGCATATTTAATTAAATAACATATATTGATCCTTTGTTTATTAGTGTGACTAAGAGAAGAAGGTTTTTAGTTGTATACTTGATAAGATGTAATTATGTTATATTAACTGGATTGATCTCTTTAATTTTGGGTTAATTTTTGGTTCTTAATTGACAAAATTAATATTTATTTTATTTTAGGAGATGATAAGGGGAAATAAGACCAAATTTGGCTTAAAATATCTAATTGGAGCATTATTTTTGAAAGTCACAAATTTTGGAAGGATAAAGTTAAAGATGACAGATTGCTGTAACGGATAAGGCAAGATCATGCTTAGATTTAGATTCACTTTAAAAAGTTTAGTTAAATTAGGAGATTTATTCCTAGCCCTATTACGTAGAGATTTTGATTTGTCAAAAATATTGTCTCTGGAATATTGAAAGAAGTTAGTTTTTGTATAGGAGAGGAAAAAAGAAAAAACATTACGCACACTCTTAATTATTCCTTTTTGTCTTTCTTTTGCTTTCTCTTCTTCATTCTTCTATTTTTTGTTGTGGAACTAAACCTATGAGCGGTTAATTATGAATTTTCTGATTAAAAGGGAATCAAAACTCTAGTTGTAACCTTGAGAGGTTTTGTTCTAAACCTAGAGTTTATTTTAATTCACACATTTCTTCATTTATCAAAGAATGACTTTGTTTATCAAATGATTGAAGAGCTAGGGGCAATTTACTTATGACACTTAGTTGTTTCTTTTTCTTTTGTTTCATGGATAACTAATATCGATTAATTTGACAAATTAATTCGATGCTGATTATTTATTACTATTGTGAGGTTAGTGATCCATAATTGTCATGATTGATTAGTAAAGTAGCAAGTAGGTTATTTATGTAGTTGCATATTTAACTTATCATAAATAACAAAACTAAATTATTGCTATCATTTAATTGAGATAGAATGCTACCATACCTAATCAATTAATAGTAAGTTTTGATTTGAATGCTAGGTTTCAATCAATTAATTTAAGAAAATTGAGACTTATTATGACAATCATAATATGTTTAAGACTAATTACTTGAGTTATGAAAATTTATTCTTTTTAGACCAATGATTAAAGTTACAGTTGGATGAGATCCTTTTCTTGAATCAGAGTTAAATATTTATACTTAGTTTATTTATTTTGATTTATTTATTAATTTTAGTTAATTAATCATAATCCCCTTTCTATTTTATCAATTGAAATGAAGAAACTAGTTTTTAATTCTCTTGAGATTCGACCTCATTTCACGACTACTATAAAAGTTTAGTAAATCAGAGATTAATTTTGAGGGCTTTAAGAACTTGTTCAAAATTTGGTGCTTTTATCGAGGAATTATTTTAGTTTATTAGTTTTTTCCTTTATTTCATAATTTACTACTAATCTTTTGTCTTGTATGACTCGTTCTTCTCAAACTAGTTACAATAAAATCTAAAGATTGAGAAGATAACGCATCCTTTAAGGAGAGACTAAGCAAGAAAAAAATTATTCACCTTTAAAGGTGAAAGTTGAGATATACTGAACATGTTGGACCAATGGTGGTTGACAAATAAAAATCCCTTTAAGTTTTGATAATTATAAAATATATAGAATTGATTAAGA
>JAOTAY010000002.1:18994063-19010947 GCA_025629805.1 Erythroxylum baracoense
TTAAAGTTTAATTGAAATTAGAATTTAATTTTAATTAAATTACTAAAATGTCCAAAGCTTATTATAAATAGGCTTAACCTCTATGGAGCTAGCGCTTCTTGCTTAACCCTCTCTGTAAAAGTTACAGAGTTCTCTCAACTTGTTATGTGGATACTATTTGAGGTTGGACATTTGTGCGGCTACAGTGGTTAAGACAGATCGGTTTTTGAATAGTTCGACAGATATGACAAGATAAGGATCAAGCTTCGAAATAAGGTACAAATTAAGTTTCTGCTTTATTATGATTTGTTTTAATCATTTTATAGAATTAAAAAGATCTTGGTTTTCGGGAAATCAAAGATTGTGAAAAAGTTTCGTGATTATTTTGCTACGATCGAGATCAGATTCTGAACTGTTTTCCCAACAGTTAGTACTTTAATACTTGAGTGGGACACTATGAAAATTAAATATACATTAGATTAAAATATTGGCTATAATGATCAAGCTCCACTCCTGTGTGCCATTTCCTTTTTTAAAAAAATTGGTCTACACTTTCATAAACCATATTTAAGAACCTTGTTGAGACCAGTGGTGGAATTGAACTTAAAGAGGAACAACTGAGCCTCATTGATTAATACCTCTTAAAAGCCAAATTTGGACCATTTGGAATATATCTGCTTATTTAATAAAGGAAGTGCAAGTTGTTTGCCAAGAAAGCACCCGATTAGAAAAATAGACTACTTTAGTAACAGTGGATTTTAGAATATCCATAAAAGGAGCCATTGCCATTTTGTCATTACACAAACGTAAGATTAATGTAATGAGGAGAGGGTGAAATTGACTCATCACTAAGTATCATAAACCAACAGCCCATAGAAAAGAAAGAGAAGAGGAGCAACAATTGATGAGGGAGAAGAGTAACAACCAAGAATTATAAGACATAGAGAAAAGGCAAGGACAGGGAAGAGATGAAACAGTAGGTGGAGGAACTTAAACAAGTTACCAAAAGGACGCTGGGAAGAGGAAAAGGTGTTCAATAAATATGCAAGGAAAGACCCCAATTATTAAGAGTAGGCAAGAAAAGGGATTAGGGCATGCTTGGAAGCAAAATTGTACATCTATTAGCTTCTATGAAGTGTAAGTAAAGTCTAACAAAATAATCTTACATTCATATTCAATCCACCCATGAAAAATAGGCCTAAGTATACATTACAAAAAATTTATATTTTAACAATTATATTATATATATATTTGTGATATATATTTATATTTTAGCAGACACTGAATAAAAAGAAAATATAAACAATTCTACATTGTACACCAAAATCACTAATGAATCACTCATGATTAGTTTCATCATTTTTAGGAAAAAAGGTACATTTTAAACCTCAATTTTTTTATCAGAATATAAGTTGAACTCTAACGTTTTGAAGCGTTCAATTTAAACTTTCATGTTTTCAAAAGTTCAAAATAGATCTTAAATAGACCTCAATATATTGTATTATATAATTTATAATTTTACATTAACCATGTCTTCAAAAATTATAATAATATAAATATAAAATAACAACAAAATAGTTATTTTTATTAATATTACTTTTTCACGTATTTCATACTTAAATTATAACCATAATTAATATGAAAAAATCATTTAATCATCATATAAATATAAAATTAAGGACAATATAAAGTACTTAAAATGTTACAATTTCATCATATAATAAATAATAATTACATCAAAACAAAAAAATAAGAAAATAACAAATATCCATGACTCTTTAAGTATTAAAATTTACAAAAAGAGTTCGTGCAGAGGAAATAACCAATTTGAAGTAAAACCTGAAACAAAAACATTTACAATTATATTTATATTGCGTATATAGAATTTAAAATAAACATAAACGAAGTGAAATTAAAAGAAGAGGAGAAATGAAAACTTATAACTTAATTTAATCGAATATATGTTCAAATCATATGACCTCAATTCTCATTTGGCACAAAATTCTCTTCATCGAGAGGAGTTTCATCATTACCATGATTCAAATTCATTGCACCAAATGACATTTTAATACTTTTTCATCCAAGATTATCTTCCAAGTCACTTTCATTTATCAAACTCAGTTCCTTATAAATTCAATCCTCTAAAAGATCAACATGGTTAATGCAAATTGGATCTACAGAAATGCTTATTCTATTAAGAGTCCTAGTAAACAAATAATATTAAATGATTAAGAATTTATAAGAAATTATATCCAACTTAATAATGATAACAACATACCTTGCCCAAAATTTTAAATTGTATTGAACAAAGACCAAGTCATTTAATCTTTTACGTTCCTATCTATTCTTTTTCTTGGAATGAATGAATTTAAATGTGTTCCAATTCTTTTCATACTCTGTTGCACTCACACATTGACTTAGAATTCGAATTGCAAACTCCTGTAATTCTAGAACATTACTTCCAAATTGGTCTAACCAAGCAACTGTAAGACAACAAAGGTAACATTATAAATAAAATAAAGTAATGATTACTTTTTCAATAAGTAACAAAAGTGAAAAATATATACCTAGATTAAGAATATCTCTTTGAGGAATAGCAATAGACATCATAAAATCACCATAAGCATCCTTATAAATCTCCATTTGTGAGCTTAAGAGATCTTGCATCATTTTATGGGCAATAATAGTTGTAATAGTTAATAACATTCTCCTATTAACTTTAGTTTTCTTTGTAAAACTTGGTCTGAAATATACATTAGGATTCAAAAATGCCCTAGTTGTAAACAACTGAGAGTAAAGTTTCCTTTGTCATCTCTCATTGATAATTACAAGATAAGGTTTCTACAAAGAAGGCCTACATTTTAGATTAGCCTTGATTGCTTCATTGGCCCCCTCTATGGCATCATAAAGATAACCCATTGTTACTTTCTTATCACTATTAGCTAGACAAAATACCCTCACTAAAGGCTCACAAGCTCGAATGATAAGTTGACATTGGTACCAAAATTCATTATCTTCAAATACAATTCTAGAAACCTTTAATCTAGCTTTAAACCTTGCTTGCTGAGATGCAACCTACTTATCACTCGTAAACATTTTCCTCTGCTCCTTCTTCGTCAAAATAAAACACTAAAGTGATAAGAAATTAGTTGCAAATCTTGTAATAGTCTATTGATATAAATTCTACCATTTGTGAAATCTTTTCTTGTTAAATTCAAGACTCATGCACGATTGTAGATGAACTTGGCCACCTTTTTTGCTTTCTGTACAGTCTCATCAATGAAAGGAAAATATCTACCATCTCTTATATTTTCTAACATTAAGTCAATGCAATGTGTAGCACAAGGAATTTAATAAACAAAATTATATCTTCTTTGCATTCTTCTTCTAGTTGTTTATATGCAGAATCATTGTCAATAATGAACTAAACAATAATTTCTGGCCTAACTTTATTCATAACTTCATCAAATATCTGAAATAAAGTATCAGCATTCCTAACAAGGTCAAATGCATCAATAGACTTCAAAAACATTATCCCTTTTACATAATAAATTCAAAAAATAATAATAGATTCTTGTCTTCTATTTGTCTAACCATTACACATGATTGAACACCCATGATTGGATAGCATTGAATGTTATAACTGAATCATACCATCATCTAGTCATAGTCATGCCCACATTATGAGTCGTTTCTCTACAATGTAAGGCACTACAAATTGAAGACTGAGCTCCGAAAGTTGTTTATGGTGTAAAAAATTAGACATCTATCTTCTTTTTTTCCCAACATCAGGTGCAACATTCCCTTCTTATTAGATAGGAATTCTACTACCTTTAACATCCACACAATCATCCTGACCACTAACAAAACTATGAATTTCGTAATTCAATCTTTATCTTCCAGCTTTCTCATACTGGTACTCTTTAAGCAAATTCTTCATTTGTAATTTTACATCATGACTCACTTTTTACAAGGCTCCACATCACCTTTGACCCTAGCTAAATGCTTTTTTAATCTGGTGATTCTTTCACCTTTCAAATACTTATTACAATACAAACAAATGGAATGGTTCTTTATTCCAAAGACCATCTGGCATAAGCCCAAGCTAGATCATTTAATCTTCATAAAGTAGTGGAATTATCAGGAGTACTTAAACTACCTTTCATTTATCTATAAAAATAAATGAAGGCATATATCAAAATTAACGTAAGTATCAAGATAATGTTTTGTAAAAAAAATGAAGAAATAGATCAATAATAGTTTCTAAATAACTTATGTTTCTTTCTAAACCCAAACATCAAATGTATACATTAATTGTTTGTTACACTTTCACAACCATAACAAGTTTTGTGTAATTACATAATTTAAACATAAGATCACAAGTATAAACTATTTTGTGTAAGTATATAATTCAAAAATAAACTCAAAACTATGACCTATGTTGTATATTATATAATTCAATCTTAAACTTATAAGTTACAACTATAACTCCTTTTGTGTTATTTAATTCAACTATAAACACTCATACATAATTCAATTTGTGTAATCACATATTCCAACCATAAAATTACATATATAACACATTTATGTGATTAAATAATTTAAACATAAACTCACAACTATAACCTATTTTATATAATTATGTATTCAATCAAAAACTCTTAGCTATAACTCATTTTGTATGATTATTGATTAGTCAATTAAATATTCCAATCATAGACATAGACTCACAACTATAACTCAATTTGTATAATTTCAAATCAGTCAACCATAAATTAACTAATCTATTTTGATGATTAAAAAGTTCAATTTACAATATATAACCAAATTTATAATAAAGACTAACATTTCATTAAAATTGCAATATATCTCAATATTAAATTTCAGACAACAATAACCTTAAATTTATAACCCAATTCTACATTTAAGACAACAAGTTAATAACCTCATATTCATAATCCAATTTAAAATTCTCGTTCCCAATCATCACATTAACATAACCAATTCTAATTTCCAAAAAAAAACTCTATTAATTTTTATGAATGACATAAATTCAAACTTCCATTCTACTATTCCACATTCATAATTCATAATTCAGAAGCCATAAATGATACACCATAAGTCAACAAGACTACAACACAAGCAATCACATTATCAATTTCTTAATTATCACACACACATAGAGTTCCACTTCAGCAAAGTTTTGCTTGCAAATGTAACATTGTCTTAAGCTCACAACACTAGAATTTTACAATAAAACATAATACAGGAGGGTGATGTGATGCCATGCTGAGGAATGAAGGTGAAGCAATGGAGCCTAGAGGACGATATATGATGGTTTGTGAGGACGATCTTCAAGTTAGATGCCATTGTATCATTAGTGCATGTTGTATGAACGTATGTGTTAATTGTTTAGTTTGTTTGAGTTTGAGTTTATGTTTTGTTTTTGTTTTGTCTTGAGGACAAGCAAAAGTTTAAGTGTGGAGATGTTGATAGGTGTAAATTATACTATCTTTTGATAAATGTTTAAGTGTACTTTTGAGTATTTCTTAGATGATTATAATGTATATAGGCTTAGAATTATGTTACTATTAGTTTTTTTAATATTCTAAGTGTTTGTGTGGTTTTGAGCATGATTTGAATCTTCATTTTATGTTTCAAGAGGTATATGATGTGCGTTTAAGTGCATGGAAAAAGGACAAAGGAAATTGAAGAAAAGAGAAGAATTGGAAGTATAGAAGCAGGGAATTTTTTTTTTGGCTCTCTGTTTTGAATGTGACATGCTTTTCACAATCGTGACATAGAGCATAGATAGCAATTCCAACGAATTTCAACTTTTCCAACATGCATCTCTTTTTGTAATTTTAACATTTTAGGGCGATCTTTGGAACCAAATTAAGTGGGTAAATCATAGAAACCTGAAGAAATATTTAAGAATATAAAACACTCAAAAAAGAGTAGCCACCATCTTACCAAATTCAAATTAATCCAAGGAAGATCAAAAAGAGCATTAGTTGTCCAACATTTTTTAGATTTGCAGATTCTGCTCCAAATCAAGTTTTTCTTTCTTTCCTTTTGATATTTTCATTAAAATTGTTGTGTAAACTGAATTGGAAGATGTTATACACATTGATGATGTCTTAATTTCATATTAGGATTTGTTCTCGACTTATTTTGTGACTTGAACACTTATGATTTCAATACAATGTTTTGGGTGTTTTGATATTTATATTTGGTTATACTTCAACAATAAGTCGAGAGAGTGAGTCAAAAGTAATCTGATTAGGTTGGCTAATGAGAGTTAATGGCCTAATAAGTCATGTAAATATCAAATTGATGATTATGCAAAGAGAGATCTTATGTAAGAACTTAATTATTCAATAGCTTGCATAAGAACTAGTTGAAAATGTTAGAGTTTTTTGGTTAGTTGAGAGTTTGCATATATAAAATTTCATTATCAATTAAGGATTATTAAGTAGGGTTAAATGATTAAGTTTTGAGAGAGAATAATCAAACCCTTCAAAAATCTAGGATCAACACTAAATTGAATCAAAAGTGGTTAAAGGAGCAAAATAACAATAGAACAAATCCTTGACTTTCATTCTTTATTATTCTTATTTTATTGTGATAACTCATTTGTTAAGTAGTTAAGAGCTCAATTTTGTTTGATTGCTTTAATTTCTGATTATTTCTTTTCATTCAAATCATTTTTCACAACCTTAGACAAAGTTAAGTTCATTTAGTTTTAACTAATTCCTCGTGGGATCAATTCCTCAATTACTACAAGTTTACGATCTGTATATTTACAAATATTGAGGGTTTTATATTAAGTAAAACTTGCTCAACAAGTTTTTGACGTTGTTGCCAAAGAATTAGTTTAGGACATTTTGAATTCCTTTGTTTTAAGGGATTACCCTTTCTTCTGATTGTGGTACCCAATCACAAGAAATTAAAAAAATAAAAAGAGAAGGAAGATTGGACGTAAGGTAAAAGATATGTCAATTTAGACGTCACAAAGTAACAATGAGGAATCCAAAAAGTTAAATTTTAAGAAGAGATAGAAAAACCAATGATAGACGAAATACATCACGGGGAACAAAAGGCCCTTATGGACTTTATGAGGCTAGGGTTCAATGCCTATCATCAAGGAATTATATGACCACCATTGCAAGCAAAAAACGATTTGTTTAAAGAGATGACGAACAATAGTCGTCTTTAGACATTGGAACAAAGTAGATAGCAGTTAACCTTTTTGGTTCCAGAAGGAATAATTGTGGTAGATTCAGTGACAACATTGCAGGCCTCACCAAGGAATTGAATAGTCTGACATCTGCCTCTTTCTGTCCATTCAAAGCAATTCAGCAATGATACGACCTATGTGGATGAGAGAGTCATATGATAGTTGATTGCTTCCTAATGGAAATTAATAACATAGAGCAATTTAACTTCATTAAATCACAATTTGTTCGGAAGTAATCATCCTTATTTAAACACATACAATTTAGGGTGGCAGAACCATCCAAATTTCTTTTGGTCTAACAAAGCAAGGACTTAAATGGGAAATCAAGACCTACTAAGATTTTAACATGATGAGTCCAGTTCATAGGATTCAAAATTAGACAAGATCATGGATAAACTCATAAACATAGATGAGGCCTAGAAGAGACTAGAAGGGAAGTTTGAGCAAGTAACGGAAGATCATGCCTCTTCTATTTATAACCTAGAGGTTCAAATGGGCTAGCTTTCCAATGAATTCCGTAAGAGAAGTTTGGAAAACTTTCTGAGTAACATAGAAGTAAATCCAAGAGAGTAATGTAAGGCTATCACAATTAGGAATGGGAAAGAGTTAGAAGACTCAATAAAAAAAAGGCTAAGATCTACCCTGTAGAAGAGCAAGAGAAAAAGAAAAAGGATAAAGAAAAAATGGGTACCACCTTATACTCCTCCTCTACCTTACTCACTAAAATTACCATTCCCACAAAGACTTCAGAAGAACGAATAGGATGTACCATTTGCAAAGTTCTTGGAAAAGCTAAAGAAATGACAAATTTACTTGTTTATTATGGAAGTGTTGAAACATAGGCCCAAGTATGCGAACTTATTTAAAGACATATTATTTGACAAGCGGACTTGAGAAGATGACTAGACGGTAGCCATGACAGAAACTTATAGCCCTTTAATTACTAACCATATGCCTTCAAAGTTGAAAGATCCAAAGAGCTTTATGATACCCTATGTTGCAGGTAATTTAGAGATTTCAAAATGTTTATGTGACTTAGGAGTGAGTATAAACCTTATGCTTTTTTTATTTTTAGGAAACTGGGGCTAAAAGATACGTAATCAACATTTATGTGTATTCATTTGGTGAACCAATCAATAAAGAAACTATTAGGCTTGGTGAAGGATTTACCTATGAAAGTGGACTTATAATTCTTATGGATTTCATCGTGTTAGACTTTAAAGAGGATCAAAATTGTCAACTAGTTCTTGACATACCATTTTTGAACATTGGAAAATCTTTAGTAAATATTTATAAAGACAACCTCATCCTTCATATTAAAGGTGAACAAGTGAAATACAAAATGAATAAGGTATTAAAGAATCTAAAGGAAGGTAGCTCATTCATGAGAATTGATGAAGTCAAATCTTTAAAGTAGCGAGAGAAAGAAAAATAAAAGCCAGCTAAGATTGGGTTTGAAGAATATAAGGAAGTCTCTGTTTAAGAAGAGATTGATGAACTGATGACAGCGGAGATAGAGGTTCAAGAAGATAAAAACATCTTTGTTCATGAAGTGGAAGAAGAAGAGGAGATGAAGGTGACTGAGGAATAAAGAGAACAGCTCACCTTTTTAGAAGTCAAACTATTAAATTCGATAGACGATTCAAGGAGTTTCATTATTCTCGATTTTGTTGACAGTTTGTTAATGAAAATGACATTACTGAACTTACTAGGTTTTCTTAATTTTGTCCTTATTGTTATCTTGCAATGTGTAACTTATATGAAACTAAAATTTGGGCAACATTGAAGGATGCAAGCCACTCGTAATTAACTCAGGTTGAGTATAGAAGGAAGAATAAGTCAAGTTAATGGCGTAAACTAAGAGATACTTGGGAGTAAACCTAATAATTAAGGTATGTTCATTTTATTTTATTTTATTGGTATTTTTTATTTCTGTTTTTTTAATTTTTATCTTGTAGGGAGTGAATTGTTGGAATTTAATGACTAGAAGTATCTCCAAGTTCCAGCTTCAATACCATCATCTCCAAAACATTATAAGTTTTCTTGCTCTAACCTTTTCTTTTTGTTTTTCTTGTCACTTTTTTGTTTCCTTTTATGTGTTGTTTGTTTTTTCTCTCATTAAGGACAATGACAGTCTAAGTGTGCGGATAATTTTGCATTAAAATGTCATGTATATGAAGTTTGCATATCATATTGTCTTAGTTTTTGATTAGGTTGACAAGGTGTGAGCATATTTGTGAATTGTGTGAATGTGTCAATAACAATAACTTGATGGAAGTAGTTTAGCTTTGAACATAGTCATTGAATTTGTAAGTTGAGTTGTATCTGCATATAACCCTTCACTTTCAGTTTTTCATAAAAATGTGTTTAAAAAAAAGGAATTCAAGAAAGAGAAGAAATATACATCAAGTAAGAAATATCACTTGCTGCTGGAAATGAAACAGAAATGGGAAGGGAAAAAAAATGTGAACAACAACATTTAGAGAATTTATTTTTAACATCCAAGTTAAAAGAAGTGCTTAAAGGACTCTAAGAACAAAAGCCAAGGAGAGGTGTTATCTTTGTGGCAGAACAATCAACTTCTATACCAACTCCATTTTCATTCGTTAGAATCATATAGATCTTCATTTGTTTTCTTTTATTTATTTTTTTGAAGTTTCGATTTATACTGAAGTTTATGAAGCTAACTGGAAATCAAAATTTGAGGCTATTGGGATATGGTATGTCTCTTATCTACTTGAAGCAAAACGATTGCTTCTACTAATGTGTATGTATTTATCATTCATCTGCATGATTTAATTGGAAGGTTTAAAAACTGACTCATTGATGATATGGTAGCTTATGCTTTCAAGAGTGAAGGAGGTTATGTTTGGGCATGTAAGAACTATGATGGAGATGTGCAGAGTGATTTCTTAGCTTATGATATGTAAAAAACTTTTATAAGTTTTGAAGAAACAACATTTGGAAACTGTTTTCTTTGTTGTTTATGGTGCTTGGGAGTTGTGTAATTTATGTTGCGTTTTTTTCATCACTTTAAAAAGTCGCAAAGTATATTGTAGCTGAATGGCTCTTGAGATAAGAATTGTTGCTACATTTTTGTAGGTTTCGGATCCTTGGATTGATGACCTCTGTACTGCTTATGCACTCCATTGCTACGAGTAAAACCTGAACGTGTGACGGAATTGTTCGCTGTGAAGACGCCAAAATTGAGAAGCATCAAACTTCAAGTCATCAACCATTAAAGCAAAAGCTTCAATTTCCGAAAGGGTCTGTACAGTTCGGGTTAAGATGGGAAGGTTTGATGATGAATGGGGGTCTAGCTAAACTAAAAGTTTTAAAATTTTTTTTTCTAAAATCTCCGTAGCTTTTAAAAACTATCTAGCCTCTCTAAATAGACTTTTTATATAGAAACAACACGTATATAATACTCCCTAATTTTTGTCCAAAAAAGGCTTAAATTGAGCAGACTCATGAAAATTTAGACTTTATTGAGCAAGTTATAAGTTTATATCCTAAATTGATCAAACTTAAAAACGTTAAGCCCCAATTTAAGCTTTTAGCATTGTAATTTTGGATTCTCAAATCAGTTTTGTAAATTGTTCTCTACCAAGTAGAAATACGTTTGTTTATAATATCGCCCACTTCTTCATAAGTAATAACTATAATTATAATGTCCAATAGTCGTTATGCTTTATTGTCTTATAATAATATGACTAAATGCAATATGATTATCATGATTATAATCAATAATACAGTACACAGAACACACACTTATATATATATATCTATATCTATATTAAGCAATGAAGATACGTAACAGAGCTAGCGATCTATAAGAGAACTGATTCACATGAACAAATCAGCTGCCAGTGCCGGTGACGCCCAGGTCTTTCTTGTTGGGGTCATTACCAGCTCCAAAGACTGGACCACCCTTGCCAGCAGCATCAGGGACCTTGTCCTGGATTTTGTCGATATGAATCATACCCTCGTCCTCCTTTGATCGGAGCTCTATCTTTGTCTTGTTCTCTCCCCCCGCTACCGATTCATATGTTGTTGCTGTTTTTGACCCCGGCGGCTGTGCTCCCTGTGCTCCTGATATTTTGCATGTAGGATAGTTTCCTTTCTATAATTTCTTCTCTAATTTTCAGATACAAATATATAAGAAGGACAGTGTTAGCTGTGAAACGTACGAAGCTCTTCCGCTTCTACATATTAATGACACGTTGGTAGCAAGGATTGGAAACGTGGCCCGTCTTCTGTGTGTTACGTGTAACTAGGCATGCTTGACATTTAATTTCAGGTACTAATTAAATGACAATATTTGGCCTTGAGTTGGGAAGAGAGAGGGTTTATTTTTCTTGATTAAAGAGAACTCAAGCCCCTGGAACTTTGCACATTGTGAGATAAATTTTGAGTATTAATGCAAATTATTTTATTTATTCAGATATTGAATTTTATGCTCGAGATTATTTTATTGATTGAAATAATTAATTACTAGATTAAATATTGAATATGTAAACACCCAATGCGTTCTATAATTTGCTGCATTAGGAATTATTAGCTCCTAAGAAGACCGTTTAATTGGATTAAATGTAACCACATCCTGCGCTATCTTGCTTCACTGGTCTTCTTTTTATAAAGTTGTTTAATTAAACTTTGGATTGTATATAAGGTTCCTAGATAATAGGGATTAATTAGATTAGTTGTTTCTAATTAGCTAATATAAGGAAAGATAGATATTGAGTCCTATAATTAATATTTGATTAGTAAAATAATTTTTGTTTATATTTATGATCAATTGTAATTTTAATGGTGAATGTAATCATAAATCGAGATTAATTTTTCAACAGTTCACATTTATTATTTGTTAACTTGTTTTTTTTAGCTTTTATTACAAAATTCTTATTATCACAATTCTCCATTTCGTTAATTAGTTTGTTACAAAATGGTTAACTTATTAGAATTCATCTTGGGAGTAACTTTACTCCTATACTACATTTGTTTTTGTTATAAGTTTAAGATTTGATTTGGGTGCAAAAAACATCACTAAATTTTTGTGTCATTAATAGAGAATTCCTAATTTGTATGTTCGTGTACGTGATACCCAAAGCAAGGCGATCTACAGCTCAATTTAAAGATTGAAAAGACTCCAAAAAGGCAATGGAAAGAACATTTGCCCATTACATGAACCCTTGCCTAAAATGTGAAACTCACCATAAACCCTTATCCACAACAATATTTACCCATTACATGAATTAGCACCCCCAACAACTCAGCGGATTTGAAAGCTGCAAAAAATGCCTCCTAATCTAACCTGAACCCCAATAGATTTTCCTTCTTTCCTACCCAACCCATCCCGCATAACTCAACCAATACCTAAAACAACAAACAATAACCAAAACCAAAACACATAAAAAAAACCCCTAACCGACAAACTTGGACAGAGGTTGTAGGTGATCAAAATGCTCTCACCAAGCTGCAATACAATCTTCCTTCGAAAACCAACCAAAATGAAGTGTTGTCTCCCCAAATTAAAATTTTGAAAGCTAGAGTTGTGAACACAACAGTCATAGGATATTATGGATAAAAGATTTCCTTTCCCTACTATGAAGGCATGGACATTTGCAAATTAGAGACAGCATGTTCTCACAGAAGTGTTGGTGAATGAAAAGGACATCTTTTTCTTCAGATTTGCCAGCAAGTAGGCTGCTTCAAAGGTAATTGAGTATGGACTATATCACATTTACAACAAGCCTATATTCTTTCAAAATTGGAGACTTGGGTTAGTTCTGGATGAACTTCAAACTTTTAACATACCCATTTGGATGTTTATTCATAGAGTACGACTTGAATATTGGACCACTGAAGGGTTAAGCTATCTAGCTAGCTGTATGGGCAAACCTATATGTCTAGACTTAGCTACAATAGAAATTGAAAAAATAAATTTTGTAAGGATATATGTTCTTGTGGAGGCAATGAGGGATCTTCCTGTAGAAATCCCTATCACAAGACTTGATGAAGATATGGAATGAGTAGAGGATGCTGTGAAGGTTTCATATGCCTCACAGCCAGAGAAACAAGTTAAAAAAGCTTAGAAACCCACAGGAAAAACTTCTAAAACTACGGATTTTGAAGATTTGGCTATAGATTTGGCTCAGGAGAAGAATTTGTGATGTCTAACAAGAAGAAGTCCAGAAAGAAGAAGAAAAAAAATCTTCTTCTAATATGGAAACATGATTATAGTAGCATGGAATGTCAGGGGTCCTAATTCCCTTACAAAACAACTTGATATCAAGGAAATGATTCGGGATTTCAAGCTAGATATTTTTGGACTTTTGGAAATAAGGATCAATAAGGATAAAGGTTGCATTCTCCACATTTTGCCTATTAAATGGGGGATGATTGATAATTTTGCCACCCACTACTATGAGTTTTAGTAAGAATAAGATAGAAGTTAGAGGGGCTGAAAACGATAAATAGTACATACATACAAAAGTAAGATGCTTGATGACTGGGAAGGAATACTTGGCGACATTTATCAATAGATTCAACGATATATTCCAAAGGAAAGAGTTATGGAGCAAATTAAGAGCTCTAGCATCCAACCAAAACCCTTAGCTATTACTTGGAGACCAATACAATTCTAAACTATGAGGAAGAGAAAGGTAGCATTAATAAAAGAAACCATAATGATGATTTCAAGGGATGTGTTCATAGCATTGATATTCTAGATCTCCTACAAGGTGGTAACTTCTTTACTTGGACTAATCAACAGAAGAATCAATAAGAAAGAAGCTAGATAGGTTCATGGCCAATACATAATGGCTTTAGAAATACCCAAATCCATATGCATCATACCCTAGCCCTAAATGCTTATATCACACTCCAATTGTTGTTCATATGATTGGATTTGAAGAGACTGTCAAAAACGGGTGTAACAAAGAAGTTAGGGGTACCAAACAATATATATGTGCAAGGAAGACATAGGTGACAAAGGAAGAACGTAAATGTCTATTCAGGGAAAAAAATAAATCAAGCTTTGCTGAGGGCTAAATAGGAACTGGAGAGGTTTCAAACTGAACTTTATAAGGATCCTACAAAAGAAACACTACAAGAGTAAGAGAAGCAAGTTATGTCCAGGTATTCCCAATACCTCACTATAGAACATTCAATTATGAAGTAAAGAACCAACCAAAAGTGGCTGACTGATGGTGATAGGAAGATCATCTTAAGGCGAGCCTCTAATTAGACCATTGCTTTAAATACTGATGGGAGGATTATAACTAACAAGTCAAAAATAAAAAAAGAGGAGGAAAATTTCTTTTTAGGAATATTGGACACCCCTTCTAAGGCAAAATCCACAGTAAGTTTCATAAAGGAGGTAATTTAAGATCAACTCACAAAAGAGGAAAGCAATTTGCTAGCCAAATCAATTACTAGGGAGGAGTTTGAGACAACATTAAAGGGGATGACACCTGATAAGACTACGAGGTTTGATGGTATATATGTGTTTTTTAATCAAAAACCTTGGAGAGTGACAGGCAAGATGATCTATGAGGTAATTGAAGAATTTTTCAAAAATGGGCAATTATTGTCGGAGATCAATAGAACTCTACTCTGCCTAATACCAAAGGGGGGAAAACAAGAAAAAGTCAGTGTTTTTTGTCCTATAGCATGTTTCAACTGATTCAATAAAATCATAGCAAATATGCTCTAAAAATGAATGAAAAGCAACATAATGCATTCATTTCAGGCAGGTGATTGGAGATAATATATTACAAGTACCAGAGATGTTGAGAAATTATTTTAAAAAAGAGAGAAAAGAGGAACTGCACAATTAAAATAGATTTCAAAAAAGCATATGATTCCTTAGATTGGAATTTCATCCTCAGTTGCATGAAACCATACAACTTTCCTTTAATGTTTATAGGATGGGTAGAACAATGTATAATAAGAGTCTCCTACAATGTGTTAATCAATAGAAAACCATCCAATGTAATCGAACGGGTTAGAAGTTTGTGATAAACGGACCCTATGTCACCTCTCCTTTTTCTCCATAGCAATGGAGTTTTGATAAATTGTTATTTTGATATATTAATTGAAATTATCTCTTTTTTGGATATATTTTGGTGCTTAAATAGGAAAATTAATGTTTGCTTTATTTTAGGAGATGAAAGGTAGAGATTGCATCAAATTTGGACATTGTTAGTGAAAATCATGAATTTAGGAAAATTTTGACAGATTACTACAATGGATAAAGCACGATCACGTCTAATGTCATATTCACTTGAAGAGTTGGAGGTTAATTAGGAAACTTCTTCTCATCCCTATTATGTAGGGATTTGAATTTGTTTTAGATAAGAATCTTTCCAAGATAGAATTAGACTAGGTTTAGAATAGGAAAACAATATAAACAACATATTTCATGAATAGTTGCAGCTATCTCGATTATTTAATTTACGGTTTAGTCCTTTGCACTAAGCATATTGCTATCATTTAATTGATATGGAATGCTATTACACCCAATCAATTGATAGTAAGTTTTGGTTTGGATGCTAGGTTTGAATTAATTAATTTATGAAAATTTGAGACTTATTATGTCTTTCATAATATGTTTGGGACTAACAGCTTGAATTGTGACACTTATTCTTTTTAGACTAATGATCAATGTTACAATTAAATAAGATCATTCCCTTGAATCAGAGTTTTGCATTCTTGAATTTATTCCTTGTATATTTAGTTGATTTATTTTAATTCTATGTTAGTTTTAGTTAATTAATGGAAAACCCTCCACTTCATTTTATTATTTGAAATTAACAAACTAGTGTTTAGTTCTCTTAGGATTCAACTTAGTTCCACGAATACTACAAAAAGTTAGAGAATCAGAATTAATTTTAAGGGTTTTGACAACCTAACCAAGTCTCTGAATAGGTTGTTTATTAGGATTACAGAGAGGAGCTCCCTCTTTAAATTTCACTCAAAGTGTAAGAAATGTGGAATCCTAAACCTTAATCATTACAAGTAAATTGTCATTTTACGACAAAAAATATCAACAGAAAATACAAATATTCCATCGGTATCACATATTACCGACAGAATTTACCGACAGACAAAAACGGTGTAGAATTGGCCATAGCTAAATTTACCGACGGTACAAGAATTTACCGTCAGACCAAAACTACATTACTGATCAGGAGATAGTGGATCGTATAGTTGGTGCGGTGACGTACTGCCCTTACCCTTCAATTCATCTATCTCTTGACGGAGTTGAGCGTACAGCAGCATTGACTGTTGTTGCACTGCCATCAACTGTTGCAACTGATGCAACTGTTTCAACGTCTGTTGCAACTGAGTCGACAATGTCTGCACTGTGCTCTCAAGCGCTTCCACTTTATTGTTGTCGGACCGCCTAGCAGATGCTGCTGTACTAGACATGGAGGATTGCGAATAACAAGTATTTACAAATGATCCTAAGTCGAATATCCTCCCACGACGATCCCTACTACCTACTGCTTCAAGGTAAGTGTCAACCTCATCAACATTTTCTGATTGCTGAGACCGCAGTTCAATGGTTTACTGTATTTGGTTCTATCAGAAAGCAATGTTTATATATTAGTAAGTGATAATTATTAAGCATTATTAATATTAAATCATAAATTTCACAT
>JAOTAY010000002.1:19019733-19053115 GCA_025629805.1 Erythroxylum baracoense
TTTGTAGTTTGTTTTATTGAGTTTTGAGATTTATTCTATTGCCTTCCTTTGATTAAATTTTCATTATCTGTAGTGAATTATAGGTTTTTAGGATTTTCATATACTAAATCCTATCTTGTAAGCATTGGTAGTGATTCTTTTGAGTTTCTATTATTTATTATCTCTTTGTTTCAGCATCAATGTTGGATTTAAGTTTTCCATTCTGTCGAATGATGGTCTATTGGAGTAGTTCAATTATCCTTTCATGCTTATTGTTAGGATGATAATGATTCATTTGTCTATGCTATTAGGTACTGTTTACGGATGCTTAGTGATATTTTAGGGCTCTTTCCTTATTGTATTTCTTTGCTTCTAACTTTGCAGCTTAATTTACCTTTATCATGCTTGTTTGTCACATTCTAACTGTTGTGATTGATTTGTGATGATCTCTTATGGCGATCTTTAAAAGTTTTTTATCATTTCTTGTGGAGTTGATTTTCATTGCTTTCTTAATTTTTCACTGGAGCGTTCTGAGATGAATTTCATGGATAAATGAAAATAACTTCATGTTCATGAATTTCACCAGTTGTCTATTTCTTTATCTGACTTAGTTTTCAGCATTTTGTGGATGTGATGCCGATGATAAAATTATTGACACTTCCATATTTTCATTCCAACAATGGTCTCTCAAAACTACTTTAGATATTTGAACTAGTGAGTTTAGAAACTCAACATTGTATTACTGTAGGATACTTATAATTATACTTTTGGCTTTTGCTTCCTTATTATTTTGGTATTGAAAGGATTTGATGTACATATGTTCATATCATTTCAAGATCACTATAGTAAGAACTTTTGGATTTTGCTTCCTTATTGTGATTCCTGTGTAATATAGATGTCACATGCAGTCAATCTGGTTGTTTTCTTTTTAGTTTTGTTTTCATAGCCTTCCTTTGTTATTTAGTAGTTGTCACTAGTTGATCAGATGAGATAACAACATGTTATCTCATCAGGTAGGTAGGCTCGGCCCCTCCAACACTCTGTCGGGCCGGGGTGTGGGGGCGCCTGGGGTGGGCGATTCCACCTTTTTTAGTGCAAGGTAGGTAGGCTCGGTAATAGTACCCACTAGGACTTGTGCAAGACACGTTTGATTTATTACGTATAAACCTTGTGTTTTCTATTCATTAGATGTAGAGTGATTACTAAAAATGGTTTTAAGTTCCGTGTTCTGTTTTTCCATTTCGATTACTCATTACTGACATTTAGCTGAATTCTAATCCGTGATTTCTACATCTTGATTTGAACAAGATGTCAGGTTAACTTACGCCTGTAGAAAAGCTGCTCTTTTGTGGGATGTCATCAACACTCACGTAAATAACATCTAATTGAAGCCTGTATGCTTGGTTTTGGTTTGGTTGCAATTGACAACAAAAATGATTAGGCATGAGTTTCATGTTAAATAGATTCAAGCTCTTAGCTTGAAAATTAACATTGAAGAACCACACCCTGATCTGAAGAGGGAGATGGAGAAGCAGTTTGTGGACTTCTTAACAAAAGAGATAAAGTTGCAAGAGGTTGTTGCCGAAGAGCATGCTCGACATGTGAACGTTACATGGGTCGAGGCAAAGAGAGTGGCTTCCCAATACCAGAAGGAGGCAGAAAAATGCATAACTGATACTGAAACCTGGAAGGAGGCTAGAGAGCACGCCGAGGCGTTATTTATCAAAGAGAAAGCCAACTCATTGTGCGACGTGCCCGACAAATGGGTTGGGAAGGCAAATAACTGGCGGGAGTTTTAGTGAAATAATTATATTAGGCATGCAAGTAAATTGCTTGAATTGTTTTGCTCTGGTCTTGCTCTGGTAGTCTTATGAAGCCGAGTAAAAATGTTTCCTTCACTTACCCACTTGTAATTTATAGGTATTGAATCTCTAAGCTTATAGTGGTTTATAAAGCTTGTTTGATTCTTTTACATGATACTATTTTTGGGATAGAAATAATCTTACAAATCCTGTTTGACCACCTGCTCAAGTTTTAGGCATTCTATTCATGTTAAGATCTTCATTTTTTGTACTGCTATTTTCGCTGTCATAAATCTTAA
This sequence comes from Erythroxylum baracoense, assembly GCA_025629805.1. Taxonomy (NCBI): domain Eukaryota; kingdom Viridiplantae; phylum Streptophyta; class Magnoliopsida; order Malpighiales; family Erythroxylaceae; genus Erythroxylum; species Erythroxylum baracoense. The sequence continues at coordinate 19,021,814 of JAOTAY010000002.1, forward strand.
TAACATGAGCAAACATACGAACTATCACTCCAAAAATGATACTAAAAAGCAGAGTGTAGCCTAAAAACTGAGTCTTGATTTAAAAAGATGAATACTTTGAAGTGTTAATACCACATATGTATCATATTCACCGAGTTCATTAATTAATTAAAGATATGTTTGTTTCGAAAATTATATGTAGGCATGTTACTTCTTTCTTGTCAGACTCAAACCTCACTCATATTCATCATTCAACAATTAATAATAATAATTAATTTGTAAAATTTGTTTTCCACATCTTTATTAATTTAAACATTTTAACTTTTATTATTTATTTTAATAATTCAAAAAATTATAAATCGTAAACAAAAGTATATTAAATTTTGATTAGATTAAAAATTTTATTTAACTATAATTTATTAATTCATTAAATGATTTATTATTTTTTACTAAAGATATTTAATGAAATACTAAGATATATAATATTCATACACTTATAATTTTTTTTAAAGTCATGCCCTCATAAATCATTTTACATACAAACAACTAATACTAAACAACTAATTTTACTAAACATCTTTAACAAATAGCTAATGCAATTCGCTGGTCAAATTAACTGATATAATCAGCTATCAATTTTGACTCTGTTTGACAATCCTCTGATTGCATTTAGTTGTTAGCTGATAAAGCCTTGGACTCTCTTTGACGCAAACAGATGAGTGTTGGAAATCACCAACTAATTTTAGAGACTTGTAGAAAACTCTAGATCTAAGAAAACCCTAGATATGTAAAAAAAAGGGAAAAACACCGTGCAAGTTGGAGCTATTCTGTGATAACCAGTCAGCAATACGACTAGCAGAGAATCCAGTATTCCATGCACGGACAAAACACGTGGAGGTATATTGTCATTATATTCGAGAAAAAGTTCTCAAAGGCGATATAAAAATGAAGTACATTAAAACAGAGGACCAAGTTGCAGATATATTCACAAAGGGTCTCAGCGGAACAAAACATGAAGAGTTTTGCAAGCAGCTTGGGATAATCTCAAGAAAAACTCTGAAGAGAAATTAGTTGGTGAGGGGGAGTGTTAGAAATCACCAACCAATTTTAGAGACATGTAGAAAACTCCAGATCTAAGAAAACTCTAGATATGTAAAAAAAACTAGGAAAAACACCGTGCAAGTTGGCAAGTTGTGGAGTCTAGAGTCTTCTAACAACTTGCATGTAGGTCACTGATGGATGCCTCTAAATAGGCAATCCTAGCACCATTTTGTACCACTACAAAATGAAGAGAGAGAGGTGAGTCTTAAGAGAGAAAAGTGAGTCCAAAGTGAGAGAAGTGAGTCCAAAGTGTAGTGTATCTAAGTTTCGTTCTTTTGTCTTCTATTTTTGCTTACTTTTTGGTGTTTTTTGAGTTTTGTATTCAGAGTCCTTTTATTAATAAAATCGTTGTTTTTTTAACAACGAGGCACTTCCGACAACGGCGATTAAGGCTGTAGATTGTATGAGAAATGAAAAGTAGAGGAACTCTTAAGACAAAATATCCACCGAGGGTAATGTTCTGGTGAGAGGAGAGGATAAGAACAAGCGTTTATCAGGGAGAGAAATAAATGAAATTAAAAAAATCATATATTTTAAACTTAAAAAGTTTAACTCGTCTACAAATTACAAACATTTTACTCTTTCACACTCCTTTTTCGTAGGTAGGGCTCCAGTGTAGTAGCTTGATGTGTAAAATGGAAATAAAAGTTTATCTGGAAATCAATAATAATAAATAATTTGTTAATAAAAAGATAAATAATCACCAGTAATTAGTTAAATGGTTGGTTATATAATTAGTTCTTTTTCTTTAAAAATATCAATTTATTATAAAAAGATTATACTTGGATAAATAGTAAAATTCTAAAATAAGATGAAGAAGCAAATTTTAAAATTTTATAATATTAAAAATATTATTATTATTGATCAAAATTAAAAAACGTTGATATGTTTTTTATTTTAATAATATTTTATTTTTATTTATTTTATAATTTTTATTCTTATTTATTATATATTGATCTTATAATAATTTATTATCGATTAAACTTTTAAATTTTAAATATTTCTTTCGACCGATTTTATGTTCAGCTTTAAAATTTTTATACTAACGATTCGATCAGCATTTCTTGACGTTGGAATTTATTACTGTATGAGATATATAATACAATCAAATATGTATATATGACTTGATTTAACAAAAAATATATTAAATTTAGTGGCGAAACTTCAATTTAATACGCATTTAGAATTTAATAACAAAAAATATATTAAATGTTTTGCATTTTGACACTTTAGGCTAATTCCCCCTCTTCTTCTTTGACTCTCCAGAAACTTCACGCAGCTTCATCACACACCTAACCCTAAATCTCCAATTGATAATTACGTAGAGAGTTTGTAGAGAATATGTGATTCTCTTCGCAACAATTACAACTTAGAAATATTCCAAACAATAAAAACAATTTATTTACATGCAATTATCATCGTCAAAATTTTAAAAATCATTATTATTAAGTGAAATAATAAAAATATGCGAATAGTCGTGATAAATTAACATAAGTAAAATATCAACAACATAAAACAATCATTTTCTTAACAGTTTAAACATCACAAATAATTTATTTATATTCAATCATCATGATCAAGATTTTTAAAATCATCATCATCTACAAAAAAATAAGTGAAATATTAAAAATATGCTTGTGGTCATTGTAAATCAATATAAGTAAAACATCAATAACATAAGGCAATTATTTTATTAACATTTCAAACAATACAAACAATTTATTTACATTCAATCATCATAATCAAGATTTTAAAAAATCATCGTCATCTTCAGTACATTATCATTTGATTCTTCGTCACTAATATTATCTTTGTCTTTGTCTTTTTGCTTCAAGGAAACGTTATCCTACTTTATTCGTGTAGCTTACTTTAATGTCGTTTGAAAAGTCTATCCCAATGATTCCATCGGCATTTCTTGACGCTGGAATTTATTACTGTATGGGATATATAATACAATCAAATATGTATATATGACTTAATTTAATAAAAATATTATATTTTGAATGAAGTAACTTCCGGGCCAAGTGGTTCCAAAGCGAGCGTCCGTAGGCTTCAAAGTAGTCATTGACCGAAAGACTTCCTCTGAGACAAGTGTTTAAGAAATTTCAAGAGCATGTGAAACCTGTACAACATCCTACAAAGTGCAGAAGACGCGTTCCACGCGCCAGCAGCACATCAAGTCCGGCTTCTCGCTGATACTGCTTTGGAAAGAGTAAAAAGTATTCATTGATTTTGTTATCGCAATTTCCAGGAAATCACGCGACCGCAGGATTCACGTTCACTTCAAAAACATTTGACTTAGTTGTACCAATGTTTTAAAAATTAAATCAAATATTAAATTGGTTAAAGAAAAGAACTAAGGTTTAAAAATTTAATCGGTAGTAAACTATTATAAAAAGTATATAATAAATTAAAAATAAAATTTATAAAAATAAGTAAAAATAAAATATTTTATTGAAATAAAAAATATACTAATATTTATTTTTATATAATGAACTTAAATATAATAATAATAAACAAATATGAGTCTAATATAAAGCTTAAAATAATAATAAAAATCAAAATTATATTTCTGAAGGAGATTACTTCTCATTATTATCAAAAGCTTAAAATTTTCCAATGCTATTTAAAGATTCATAAACTATGATTTCCTCCAAAGTATTTGCATCAACTTCTTCTACTGCATTAAAATAAATTACAAATTAGTAATGTATAAAATTATTCTCAATTGTAAACTTCTAATACAGTATAATTTCACCTTAAATTTGATCAAAATAAGATATGAACTGACCATCAGTAGATATTCTTAATTCATTCATTGTGACAAATGCATTTTTTTTTCATAAATCGTCTTTTCAAGTTCATTATAATTAAGATTAGGCGATGATTCTTCTTCTTAGATCCAAAAATTAGTATGTTCAATACAATCAATATCAACTGGATCACATGTTCTCTTCTTACTAAGCGCTCTGAACACATAATAGAAAATTTATAAAGTCAATAATAAAAATAAAATTATTGAAATAAAAAACTATAAAATACTTGTTCTTCATTCTCAGATTATAAGTAATGTAAACAAGGTCTTTAAGTCTTTTATGTTTCAAACGATTTCGTTTCTTTATATGAATACGTTCAAAAACACTTTAATTATGTTTACAACCTGATGCAGAAGTTGTTTGACTGAGTAACCTAATAGCGAGTTTTCTCAATGTTAAAGCACTGTCACTGAATAATCTCCACCACTCATCTGCATTTTAAATTAATAGTTATGATAAAATATATATTATTAATAAATAAATAATGAATTAAAAGTATAAAACATTAAAACTTACCTGGCTGCATTTTTTTATCATAAGTTCTCTCTTTGCTGATGATCTAGCAAAAATTTCTAAACCTTCACGATACAATTTAATTTCATTTATCACTTGTGATTGCTCTTCAATAGAGAAAATACATTTGCATTCAATCACCTCAAACAACCGGCTCATAATATTAATTGTACATGCTTTTTCACTATATAAGCAATAAGGATTGAGAAAATAAGTTGCTAAGTGGATCCTTTGAGTAAGATACTTATCCCATCGTCGATCAATAATTTCCATATAAGGCTTGTACAATTTCTCTTTCCCTTTAAAAAGATTTACAATTGTTTTGTAAACTCTATACATACCATCATATATATACCCCAAAGATGACTTCTTATATAAGTCAACAATCCTCAACAACCTTATAAGCGGAGCTACAATCTTCACAATGATCAAGCAAGCATCCCAAAATTTATAATCTAGAATAATAGGACAAACTTCTTTTCCTTTTTCACTCTTTGATAATTTATGACTTGAAAAGTATTTACTTGTCACCAAATTTTGAAGTAGTTGCTTATGTTGATAAACACTTTTCAAAGTAATAAATGTAGTTGCAAACCTGGTAGCAGTTAGTCGCACGGTCCCAACCCAATCTTCTTGCTTTCTTAACCAAGACAAAAATGTGACATGATGATACACAAAAATTATGATATTAGATGCGCATGAAGCAAGACTAGAAATACGATTCATACCACCAATATCTTTTAAAATAAGATTTATATAATGAGCAGTGCATGGAGACCAATAAATATGCACATACTTTGATTGTAATAAGTACCAGCCGATACATCATTAGCTGCATTATTTGTAACAAAATGCACAACATTTTTTGGTTCAACCCACACGAAAATTTTAAAGAATAATTCAGATAAAGCATTAGCACTTTTTACCATGTCAGAAATATCAACAGATTTAATAAAAGTTGTTCCAATATTATAATAAACCAAGAAATTAATCAAGGTTCTTTGTCTTTGATCAGTCCACCCATCTGCCATAATAGTACGTCCTGTATTCCCAACTAGATTTATATGTATCCACAATTAACTGACATTATTTTTTAAAATTTTGAAGGAAAGGCACACGTAGCTCATAATAAGATGACACCTTAAATCCTGGATCTATTACTGTTGTAACATCAATCGCTTCTTGAAAATATGGTGAATTTAAAGCATTTAAAGGAATACATGAATGATATAACCATCTAGCTCATGTTCTTTTACATCGCAAAACAACATCCTTATCAACCATAAAATTTTTTAGACTGGGTTGAGAACTAGGAGTAGTTCTTGGAAAAAATAAGAATATCTGTCAATAGTAGCTTTTTTTTCCTTTATCTAATGCTCGTGGTGTTTCATTATCTCCAAAAGATATATTATGAGCCTTTTTATTTTTATTTTTCTTTTTTACTTGTTGCTTCAAATATTTTCTAATCATATCACGCATATCAAGTGGTATTTTTTGCAAGAAACAATATTACCCTTAACACCAGCAAGACATTCTTTTATTCTAAAAATTCCCCCTTTTAAATATTCTACCGCAAAACATATAGTTATATTGGACATTCCCATTAGATGCTTAAGAAGAAGAAAAATAATTCCATACTGGATCGAACTTACCATGAGTAGAGGATGATTCCATATTTTTCATTATTATTTAACCTAAAAAGTATAAAAAATAATTTGGTATATTATTGTTAGGGCAAAAATATACAACTTAAATAATTCTCATTTATCAATTGTAATAAGTAAGACCAACAGCAGTAGAATGGATTAAAAAAGACCAACATATGTTACTTATTAAAATTTGCTCCATAGATTTACTACATAATTGGGTTGATAATGTATATTTGTTGTAATTCTAATACTTGAAATTGTAATTTTGATCAAATTCTAAAATTACAAAATCCAAACTCAACCTTAGGAACCATTATGATGGATTATCCTTCTACACTATTATAAATCTAATACGTAGAATTAAGCTCCAATTCTGAAAATTTGGGGTGCAAAGGTAGCCTTAAATTTCATATATAAATGGAATTGATAGCACTTAAAAATTCAACACTAAGTGTTCGATTTCAGTTGCAATTTAGTATAACTTGGTTGGTTTTATCACAAACTTGGTAAAGTCATTTGTTCCTACGTCCTGTGTTTATAGTTCCAACAAATGTGGAATTCATGTTGCATGTACTTTACAAAACCATGATAAGGATGAATGTCCTTTTTTACCCAGATAAAAGCACGAGTCTTTCTATTTTTTTATGGCAAAGAGATAAGCCTTTGATCTACTACTAGTATGTATCGAAGTTGACCAACTTTTGATCCAACAATATAAGAACAAAAGCCAATTGGTTAAGCAATAGAGTCCCAATCAATCACCACCACTACCTGATCTTCTATCCTATTCCCACCCTACTCTAATTTGGGAGCGATATTTGTGAACATATAAGGAATAATGGATCAAATCCAAGAACAACAAGAAACAAGAATCAATTTAAAAAAGAAAAAGTCATGCTGAAAACATCACAAACCATATATATACATAAAAACCAATAACAAAATGGTCACCATACTAGAAACAAACTAAGAGCTGAAACAAATTAAGAGCCGACTAGTGACCATAACAGAAACAATCCAAAAGCATAAACAAACCAACAGCCGAATGGTGACTATAACAGAAACAAACCAAGGATAGAAACACAGCATAATGGTAATCACTTATAGAAAAGCTCTTTCTGATTCATATCTTGGAGTAAAGGTAGCTAATTACTATAAGAGAGGCCTCAGTAAAGTAGCCCGAAATAGTATTTTAGATCAATAATTTCAATACTTCAATAGGTATATATAACATAACTATCAAAATCTAAAATGAAATAGAGTTTTAAGGGTCACAGAAAACTAATTAATCAAGAAGTATAAATGAAAATGAAAGCTCATGATTCTACTACCTTATCCTTATCTCCTTTTCTATATAACAAATTGGAATTCATAAACCTCGAGTCTGCCAGATTTTGAAAACATTGTGAAATTGTATCAGCTATCACTAGTTCTATCTTCTTCTTCTCTATCGTTATATCTCTAGTTCATCGGATCCTTCTTCTCTGGTCCCAATTGTTATCTAGTTCTTAGGTATTCATCATGTCTTCTGCTATTTACTCTCTCCTCCTTTTGCTCTGACTTGTCGCTACAAACTTACACCCCTACCCCTACTTTTTCTTCTTTAGAAAATTTGATTCCTACGAGTGATAGCCAAAGCATGCATGGGCCAAGAGAAATCTGCTTAGAAATGTGGACCAAGAGATGTAATGATGTTGATAGCGGTACTAAGTAAACTAGAGTAAGTTATAAGGTTAAGTATTTACTTTGCTCATCCAGTTCAATGACCTTGAAACTTTCTCCTATTTATGTAAACAGTTGCTTTACCCTCTTACAATACCCATAGTAGGTTTTACTACAAGAATGACGTAAAACACAAAAGTAATTATAAGCAAAGACAATAGCATCCTACCTTATCCAAGTTAAAAGAGAACCTAGAAAATAAAAGAACATATGATAGATGGATTTGTAGTGTTATAGACCTAAAAACCACTACAGGGTCGAAAGTTGACAACTCTTTGGCCTTGTCAAGTGCCATGTTTTTATTAAGTTCCACGCTTTTCTTAGTCGAACTCAGAAAGGAACCCATTCCCGCAGTTCACAGTTTAGTTATAAGTGTCCAAACAAACACAGAGAGAGTAGAGCTAAAGATCACCGAGAACAGGTGTCCTCTGATGGGTTTGGTGGCAAGAAGATGTTGTCCTTAGGTAGTTTCCTTGTGCTTTGTTTCTTCATCTATGGAGGCGAAGAGAGATGGTGAAGAGAAGACAGTGAAATGGGGAGGAGAGGGTTCGATGAAATGAAATATGAAGTTTGAAGAGAAGAGATCGATTTCTACATCTATGGAGGTAGTGAGAGATGGTGAAGAGAAGATCAAAAGATGGTGAAGAGAAGGCCGTGAAGAGGATAGAAGAAGCCCGAGAGGTTCGATGAAATGAAGCTTAAGTAGCCTTTAGTTATATCTTTAGTTTTGTACGGTTGGACTAGTTTGACAAAAAATCGATCGGATTGCTAATAATCCAGCCGGTTTTAATACATAGAGATTATTAGGTGAAACCGAACCAAACAACTAGCCAGTTCAAACTTTTTCTGGTCGAACCAAGTGGTCTGGTCCAGTTTTTAAAACCTTGATAATTCCTTTAGTGATTTGAGACTCAAATGTGTAGGATCTCAATGATTGCTTAAACAATAATTCCCTTACCGATTTAGGACTTAATTACATAGTATCTCAATGATTGCTTCAATGATAGTTACTTCAACAATTTGGCACTCAAATGTGTAAGATCCCAATGATTGCTTAAATGATAATCTCCTTAGTGATCTTTACTCCACAAGATGTTTTTTCACATGGTAAAATGAACAATGTGATCATGCTTTTTTCGTGAAAGGAAACTTTGCCAGGCATTGGTAAACCCTTTTTGGTTTCATGGTTTTCCTTCCTTTTAGGCCTCATTTGATCCACGTAATGTCTCAGATCACTCCCCTAATATTTTTAATCTCTCCAACGATGACCCTCTGAAGCCATTCCCATAAAAATTTTACAATCATTTAACCAACCATGGTTGCTTTGAAGCTACCTTATGGAATGAATGGTCTTCATTCACTTCTTAGGTGAAAATGTTTGTTTGTATAAATAAACGGATGGTTTTTAACTACACTTGAAGTTTATAGATAAATCAATTATTGAGACTACTATAGAAAATATTGCAAAAATAGGAGCTTTGGACAATTTAAAGAACTTTACTCCAATCCTTCTGATGAGGGATTCAATATTAAGAGAGGTCTTTCCCTAAATGCTTTCTTCAAGTTACCAAAGACCATAACTCCCTCCTAAAAAAGCTCCAGTGACTTGACTAAGTGATGGAGATGCAATTATTAGGTCTTTACCTAACTACTATCTTCAAGCTATAGAAGACCACTACTCATTTGTCAAAAAGCTCAAGTGACTTAAGTAAGTGATGGAGATGAAAGTACCAGTTTCTTTTATAATAGTTTTCCTTTAAAAAAGAATGAATAAGATGTTGGAAAATTAGGGTGGGATCTAATTCTACTCGTAGTGAAATAAATACAAAACTTTTTGTTTTGATTTTTCAAAAGCTAGGATCACTTCAATTCTAAAAAATTATACACATATAAATCTTAACAAAGCATGAATCATAATTTGTACTTTATTATGAAGTTTGATCCTTTTCTTTTAGTTTCCTTATAATCATTTTTTAAATCGGCTCATCTCTGCCATGATAGTCACATAAGTGTCTAATATCTAATGGTATCCACAGAACGTTGCAGAGATGGTTAGGCAAAAAGTGCTAGCTTCTTTAGAACCTAAGCCTATTTGTAATAAGTTTTGGACATAACTTTAATTATAATTATAAATAATTATTGTTAAAAACTAATTAGGCCCAATTAAGATTCAATATCTCATATTCCTTATTTATTAAACATCTTATATTTAATCATATAGTTTTTCAAACATTATAATCAAATCTAATTTGATTAAAATACCTTTTTAGTCATTGACTATTATTTTTATGTGAACCATTAAGTTCTTATATATGTTGGCAATAGATATAAATTATGACTCTAAATCATACTTAGAATTAGATAAATTAAACTCCACTAATTTATCTTTAATTCTTTAATTAAATAATTTATATTTATATATTAAGATTGGCATCTAGCAATGTATTATGACCACCTAAATATTTAGGAATGTCAAAGTAGTTTTGATTAACCTTTTCGTATAAGATTTTTCACATAATTCAATCTTTTCAACATGCAATGTTTCGATTATACATAGAGCATAAAAATAATGTCTACTTTATTTGAGTCCAATTATGTTAGTTCTCCATAATTAGTAATTGATTCAATTAACAAATTTTGAATTGTCATTTTGCCTTAGCCAATGATTTTTCAAATCAATACTAACTAATAATAATAAAACATTCGCCCTAATTACTTACTTATGGGTGACAAATCATATATTAATTAATCAACTACCTCCATATAGTTCATATTATATTCATTAACTAACGATTGAGCTACCAATGATTAAAATAAGTCATAAGTATTATCGAAACATAGCAATCCCTATATGAGTTAACTTTGAAGATCTCAAGTCAAAGGATCACTTATACAATCATGACAATGAGAATTTCTATAGACATACAAGTAATGTTCTAAATGAAATTCTCATATGGGGTTATTCTAATGAATTTGTTCTTTAGCAAGCACCTACATGTTTGTTTGTCTCTATACTTTAGTCTATGAGAATAGCTACTTTTTTATAAGAAAAATATAACGTGTGCTAGTTTTTTACATTCTACTAATGTTTAATTTTAATAAAACAATAATTATAAATAATTAAGGGATAATATATAAATGTAATATGAATCTCATAATTATAATCTTATCATAATTTAATTTGCTTTTTATATTTTTCCAATGGAGCTTATATATGTATCTATATATATATATAAGATAAAGAATGTCTTTAAATAATTATTGCACTAAATTACAACCAACTAATTGGCTGTCAGGAATGAACTAACAATCTCCCACTTATATTAAGTTAATCGTTTAAATATCTTATACCATATCATCATATGACGATCATGCTATTGATGTAACAGTAGTTAGTGAGAGAGTTCTAAAAGATTCACTGTAGTGAGTAATTGCTTAAATATTATAACTTTAATCTTAATTATCACCATAATTAAGGGAAACTATCTAAAAACATATTTGGTTATTTGATCAGACCTTACCTCCTTTTACATCCACAATGAGTCTATTGTTCTATATTATATTACTGTATAAGGAACTATACCAGTTTATTAAAGCATTCCTAATCTAGCTAATCATTTCACTAAATGAAAATTGTATTTTCGCTTGATTAGCTATTAATGCTATATTGGAACTTCTCCAATCTTAAAATAATATTGTTTTGAGTAAAACATACCTTATATAGATTTACTTCTAAGGTTAATATCAACATAACTTCAAATTAACATCAACATAATTTCAAACTCAAATATCAACTCATACAAAGAATAATGGATATCTTTGGTAGTTCACAATTATACGATATCTCAAATACTGAACACCTTTAGTACATTATCTATGTATTTGAACTAAAATTGGTAAATAACTTTTGTATCTATCTTTATAGATCTCATTTTTAGAATTAATTTGTTACATTTTCATATCCAATATGAATTTTTCTTAGACAATTATATTTTCAATAATTGAAAATTATAAATTATTGTTCTCTTTATGAGTAATATGTCTCTACATACTTCTACTGAAGAGGACAGTTATACTCCCACCAACCCTTTTATTAGATATCATAAATTCACAATCATCTTTAAAAGAAACTCTTTGAATTCATCAGAAAATTGAATGTTTCAATGTCTTGTAGCCTTTCAACTATAAATCAAATGTATCAATAGAGTCATTATTTCCAAATGGATGTATTATCATCATATTTGAACTTTTCAAATTTCATTTTACTTTCACTACTTATCTTGAGAATCATTCTCCTATAAGTATACATTGAAATAAATAATAAGTTTAATGAGATCTGTAATATTATATCCAATACTTTAGATACTTCATAACTTTTTATTATCTAATTTAGTTGTTAACTTATTAGATAATATATAATTCAATAGAGCATCACATCCAAAATCATTAACTTTTACTCTTTCAAGATCTTACCATTTCATATCTAATATGAAATCTTGCTAATTGAGTTGATTGGAACTACTAAAGGTATGTTGTATTACTATGCATAACTATAGAAGAAATAAATATTGTATCATACAATATCTCATATTGTATATCACTTTTTACATAAATTCATACAATTATGGAATTTAGTAATGGAGGTACTCAATAAGAGATTCCCATTCCTTATAGTTAACTGAAAAAATTAAATCTCATCACATCAATCTCATTGAAATGATATAACATTCTCAATACCTAATTTTTACATATATTTAAATAATTTAAATTTTTCAAAATTTTCAAATTGACATTTCATTTAATACATATGACTATATCATATGAATTCATTAGTAATAAAATGAAATTGTTTAATGACAAGGAGTTCATATGGGTGAAATAGATGCAGTCCCATCACCTAAAACTAATCAGCTTCTGAAATATTAAAGGAAAACCAGGTAATCTTGAATCCTAAACCAAATGATAAGGCTAAGAAATCTCATAAAAATGGAGCTCAAAATAACTATAGGCAATAGGAAGGAAACCTAATTTTGATATGACAAATAGTGTGCTTTGGATCCTCTAAACTCATTTCTTGAAGCTCATTCCATCAAGCATATGATAACAAATAATGTAAGAGTTACCACAATAAATATATTTATTGGTTACTTTTTTTCCTGCGTTTTAGAATTCGTAACTAAAACTTTATATATCTCTATGATTTTTCTAAGTCTTAGCTTAATCAAGCAATCAACAAGACCTATCCTAGAAAAAATATTTGATGGGCTTTCTTAAAAACTATTAACTACAATTAATTTATTTTTATATATGTTTGTTTTTATAGTGCAATGTTATTATTTAAGTTACAAATTATTTGTTTAGCCAAAAATGTTATAATGAATAGGCTATGCTTTCATTTTGTAGCCAAAACTATCAACTACATTTTCACACAATAAAACAAGGTCAAATATGGGATAAAATAAAAACCCTTATGTAGACCCCTCTTTAAAATGCAAACTCCTCTTCCCCGTACTCCACTAAAAATGCAAGGTAATGTCTCCACCTCTTTCTAAGTTTTATGATGTACCTTTGTTTGGGTATTTATTTTATATATCTAATTGGCTTATGATGTCAAGGGGTGGGTTTGATTGAGGATGAATGATTTGGGGTTTGGTTCAATGGTGCTTAAGACGAAGGTTATAAGCAATAAAGACATTATGAGTGTTAGTCACAAGGAAGGATTGGAAGGTGGAAAGCGACCAAGGAGGGAAGAGGAGGGAACATTTTTTGCTTAAGGGGTTAGCTTTAGAGATAAAGGAAGTTGGGACATTCTACCAACTTACTAACTCTCCTAAGTTTAGGATTCAAGTTAAATTTAACAATTACTTGTAGTGGATAAATATTTATCTTCTCAAACGTAATATATGACTATTATAAGTTCTCTAGTAATTATAGCTACTATGATAATGCAGTTACTACTTCTAGTGCTTTTCATATTGTATATGGATTAAATTGTTCTTACACATTCAAATTATTGGAACATTTCTTTAGTGATCAGGTAAAAACAAGCTTAACCAAAAGACACACAGGTTCTTTATTATTTGGTTAGCTTTGATTTTCACAATTGGTCAAGTTTTCTCTTCAATTTTGCTTTATCTTCAATTTTGCTTTATCAAAATCTCCCTTGACTTAGAATTATTTATTTAGGAAATGTTAATGGTTTTGCTTCTTTTATAAATAGGTTTATAACTTTTTTTCAATCACTGAAAAGAGGGAATTCTCACATTTGTAGCTACTAATTGATTAATATTTGCACTATTCATCACTTTTCTTAAAGTAGTTTTAAGATCTTCGATATGATAAATTGTCATAGTATTTGGTTTATATGCTTCATGTAGGATTGAAGTTTTTCTCTTTATTTTCCTATAGTAGAGAATTCAAGTTGCTTCTTTTGCAATTAATGCTCATTCTAGCCAAATTTTCTCTAAATATTCACTAGAGGCCAAACAACCCTTAATTTATGTTTTTGGAAACTTATCTTTGCAAACTAGAAATATCAGCTTCTAAGATCTAAAGCTAACTTCAATAAAATTCCTTCTATATATGTGTCTATTTTCAGTACTACCATATTATCCAATAGTTTTGACAAGTGTACTATTGTTACTTCTATAAAGATAAAACCTAAATAAGAATTTGTGTATTATCTCTTCATTTATAAATTTTGATTCATTCGTAAGATTATAAAGTTACATTCAACTTGTCATTTCATTTTGATAACGTGTAGGTTTGTGGCATATTCCAATAGCCACATGAAAATTTACGAGCTATTAGATCCTTTAAAATTGAAAATTTTGGCATCTTCTGTTCATCATCCTTACTTGTTAGCTGGTTATGATTTATGCTAAAAGATAGTTTTTTCCTCCTCTAATATCTTGGTTTTCTTCCAAACTCTATAACTTTTGCATTTCTAAACTAGGCTAAATTATAGAATTTTATAGATTCAACATCAACATCTGGACAGGCTTCTTATTTTTTCACATCAATATCATGGAACCCATTTAGGGATGAAAGCCAAGAATATAGCTTTGTTCTATATTTCAATTTAGATACACCACATTTGAATTATGCCAAGGTAACCCTATCATATTTTCCTTGTAAGATTAAATATGTTATTAATGTGAACATTATTGATAAGATAAGCCATTTTCAACTTCAACATCTATAATTCTTATGAAAAACATCCACATATATTTCATTAGTCAATTCTTTTGTTAGGTTTACTAGGATTTAAGTTGGTGATTATATGTTTGAGCTAATGGTGTCAAATTTTGAAGATTAACTCCACGATCCAAAGTCAGATTTTTTATCCCTAAATGACTTTTTAGTTGAAAAATACTAAAAATTGAGCTGATATGGAAAATAGCTTGAATAAAATCTTTCATTTCGTCAATTTTCCTTTTCCCTTCTTTTGAGTTGGATAATGGCTTGTGTTTATGTAGTATTTGATGCTCGATCTTGATTGTATTATCATACAGGCCATATGAGTTAATAATGGTTGCTACACATAAGGGAACCACAATAAAGTATCTTGGGTTGAACCCTAACTTGGAAGGAAGGCTTTTAGTGGAAAAGTTACACTACTTTCTAACTTTGAAGGTGAGGTATCATATCAATCTATGAAATATAATTTTGTCTCTTTGTAATATACAAGCTTATGCTTACAACACTTTATTTTGCTGCTACTCTGTATAGCTCTTTGCTTTAGCATAGGCTTTTAATATTTTTAATTTTCTTTCCAATAATACATGGTAGAACTATGAAAGTAATTATAATGATATGTGGAAAAATATTCTTCTTTATTCATGTTTCATTTGAATTATGAATGTAGTCTTTATTAGAATATGATGATGTGGGATCTTCATCACCATAAAGTTGAGAAATATAATTCTTGCTTATGATTATTTAAAGTTATTTATTTTTTCTTCTCATTGACATTGCCCTTGATTAGAAAGAAATCAAATAAATATTTATATGGTATTTATCCATAGTTAGGCATGGCAGATGGAATTTGACATGAGTGGTATAAGCTTAGCAACCACCACAATTGACAAGATGGTTAGAATGTGGTAATATAACTTGGATGGCATCTGGCATGAACAAGTTTCATTTAAGCCTGCTCCTTAGTGCCAATCCAATGTTACATTCTCTATTTCATTAGCCATCTACCCTATACTATCCATACAAAAACATTAATAGGGATGCCATTCTTTCCACACTCTAATTATATCTTTATTATTTACTGGCATTGAAATACCTAAAATTTTGAGGTTAATTTATCTTTAATCAGGTGCATATCTAGGAATACTTTTATAGGTAGTATTTTTATTTATTCAAATCAGTCCAAACTAATTTGGACATCTGTAATTAAAAGAGTATACTTATGACATTCTCAAAACATAGCAAATAATCTACAACTAACCCAAATAATATTTGCTACATTTTTATCGTTTCTTATCATCTGGCGTCAAATTTTTTTTTCACTAATGTTGACTTCTTCTTAATAAGTAGCTACATTTTATGACATTATTTCCTTTCTAATAGTCTTGCTCTTATCTATGAAATAGTAAATCATCGCACAATATATTTAGCTATATTTTTTGAAAATATTAAAAAATAAAATTGTTACATTTTTTCCCATCATTAATTATATTTACATTTATTAGCTACACATTTATGGTGTTTTTGGCATGAAAATAATTTATAGATAATAATTTGAGAAAACATTGCCTAATCTATTGCACGACGGGTAATTAATGACGTTTCGAGTGATGATTTGATAATGTCGTGAATATAATGCATGATATTTTTCGACAAATTGGCTACGTTTTTTCTTGTGTAGCTTATAGCTTAGTTTGTTGTAGTGACTTAAAGAAACAGCAAAAGGTAGGCGATGGTTTTACGATAAGTGGGGATTTTCTTTCATTAGAGATAACTTGCCAAGGTATAAGCCAAATTATGAATGTGCAGACAAGATAACATGGAGTAGACATAAGTTAGCAGTTTACTAACAGATCTTGTATAGATCTGATCAGAGAACATAAGTAACGTATTTGAATGAGCTCAAACATCCCCAAAAATTGCTTTCATTATGTAGCTTCTATCCGAAAAAAGGCTAAAATCAACGGATAAAATCAAAGCAACAATTTGGAAATTGTAATTTGTGCAACTTGGAAGATGAAAATGTTTCACATTTATTAGTTGACTGCTAGTATATGAAAGCTTTACAAAAGTGGGTCCGACTTAGGTGCAATTCATTTTTTCATACCAACAATTGAGATAATTTGATTGTATGGGCAAGCAATATCCCCTTTAAGAAAAAAGGAGATTTCAAAATATTCGTATTAGTCCTCAATTATACTATCTATTCTATTTAAATGGAGAGATATGCTAAGAATGTAAGGAAAGAACCCAGATTTATTTAATTGGATGAAAGAAATGATTATGTCAAATAAAATAGAAGAGCAAGTAAGTAAAGGAATGAAGCAGAGATAGAACTTATTAGACGAAACATAAAACTGAAAGTAGTTATTGATAGAAGTTCTGCTACTACTAAATTGTGATAGTCTTGAAAAGTTGAGAACCTGAGCTATTCTGACAGCTTAGTTCTTTGAAGAGTTGGTCAAATGTAACCAAAATCACATTTAATTTGCACAAGCTGAACGAAAAAGCTTTATAGATTCTTTCAATCGTATGTACTCATAATCCCAAGTGTACTAATAAAGGTGTAAGAGAAGTTTGTCAACTCCTTTTTATATTAGTTTCATTGTATGAACTTACCTAGTTAGCTGTTTGCTTTAGTAGCTTCTTAACTCTGTTGTACCATTAACATTTCCGTTATTAACTTTTTGTTGAAGGGTTCACCAATTCATTGGTTGACCGGTTGGTACATGCTGATTTGCATAATAGTAATTCTTTTCTTTGGTTATTATCCTTGTTGTATAGTCCAAAAAATTAATGTGATGAATCAACATTAAATCAGACCCCAAAAAAATGAATGTACGGCTTACTTTTGCATCTGCCATTTTTGCCTGAATCGATTCTCAGGCTTTTTTTAGTATTTCCAACAATGCTCAATCCATTGAAACGACTAATTAATATAGATCGAACAATTGCTGACGTAAATACGATAGAAATTCATTAATTTTGGAAAGGTAATTATGCTGACAAGGCATTGATCAATCATTCTCACTAATTTGCACACTTGGAACAAACAGTTGTCAAACTTTGAAATTGAACGAATAGAATACAGGAATGAACTGACTAAATGTATTACTTCAATCATACGTGAAGATTTAGAAATTCCATGCAAAATCATCCATAGAGGTGAGATCATGACGAATTGAACCTGATAAGAACGTGGACACAACAGAATCAAGATCAAAGCTAGAGCTATCAAAGGAAACATCCATGTCCTCTACACCCTTAGCTTCATTAAAAGTTTTCATTCGCGTATTACTTAGGTTCATTTCTTGTTCCTGTGTTTGTAATTCTCCTAAACTTGGTGCTTCAAGAGGCATTGCATTACTACCCCATAAACAAGTTCCTTCAAACGTGCTCAGCGCATAAGGGTTCAAAGAAGAAGACGAAGAAGAAGAAATAGGAGTGTTCTCTATGGGTGATGCACAGAAGAGACTTATAGGATCATGTGAGTTATGACCCTGAAGAGAACTCATAAGTACCTTAGGGTTCTCGTAACCAGAAGTTGATGTAGGCACGGAAACGGTTTGAAGCATTGAAGGCTGAGCATTGATTAGAGGAGAAGTGGAAGGTAGGGGTAATATCGGTTGTTTGATTTCCATTGCGGGCTTTGAATTCACATTGGTGATTGAAAATGTTTGTTGATGAGAATGTGTTGCACTGCTGCGTGTGACCTTGTTCGCTGCTCTTTCATGGGAAGGTATCATATTGTGGGTTTTAGGGTCTAAGCCTTGTGAGATGAGCTTTTTCTTAATGCATGAATTCCAAAAGTTTTTCACCTCATTATCAGTCCTTCCGGGGAGGTGCTTTGCTATTTGAGCCCACCTGTTACAGGACAGTTGATGTGGGGGGACAAAAGAAAAACGTCGATTAGAAAGTATAATTACCTGATTTTGGACTTATAAGAGCCAACCTCTTTTTGTTATCGTCAAAAGGATTCAGTAAGCTCTAACCTTTAAACTAATCCTTCACAACTGCTTTTTCATCTCCATAAACATAGTTTATCATAGATAAATGAAATTGCATATTAATGAATTTGAAACTATTCTTACCTGTTGCCTAAAATCCTATGAATATCAATGATGATTTGCTCCTCTTCGGCGGAGAAAGTACCCCTCCTGAGGTCTGGTCTCAGATAGTTTATCCATCTCAATCTACAACTTTTGCCACATCTCTGCAAACCTGCAATTACGCATCAGTATACAAAATCTCAGAGACCTCAACTTTACTTAAAACTCCAGGTCCTTCTGTATTATGATGTATACTTGGGACTGGAAGTACTGAATATATCCGTACATACCAGCTAGCTTAGGGACAGTGCTCCAACTTCCATGTCCATGGGTGGTTATGTAATTGAGCAGCTTTTCATCTTCTTCAGGAGACCATAACCCTCTCTTAACTTTCTGTTTGCTGCAACATTTATGACCCATAACTCAAATCCTTAGTTTCCCTTCCCCTTTAAACTTGTATCCTTTGTATGTAACTGAGGACTTCCGCTTTCCTCGGATATTTAAACACTACATAGATCGGACTGTTTAGGTATGAGATGTCACATGGACAGAGAAAGAGAAAGAGAGAGTAGAGTGACAGACAAGTACATAAATTTTCAAGAAATAGAGTGCAAGTGTTACATATTCAACAAGAAAAGCAGACCAACCTGTGTGCCTGATGTTTCGTTTAGTAATACAATTTTTTGGCTTCAACGAGTGTAAAACATCACACAATCCCAACTATGAGTCAAGGTCCCACCACAAAAAAAAAAAAAATGGAAGGTCGGATTCCGCCAATTAATTAGAGTGTAACTAAAGGGTTACTTGCAGTCTTTAGAGTGTAATTGACCTAGCATTATATATATATATACTTTCATGTTTATTAATTAGAAGGATTGATTACATTGATATAAACATGAAAGTTCAACCTTTATGATGAAGTTTCCAATTATGCATTACTTGTCAGCCTTATTCCATATAGTGTACATAGTACGTATATCAGTCCCGCATATATTAATATATTATACAAGCAAGCTAATCCAAAAGGATGAATAATCATAGAACATGAACTAATTAATCATCAGGCGTGAACTGGAATTTAAACTTGAGGGGCACTCATACGAGGGGAAGGCCACAATGGTCTAATTGAGTGATTTTGTAGGTACATTTCCTGATAGTTTATGCAATATCATATCTAAACCGTGTTTAGGAAAATCATGTGATTCTTGAGAAGCAAACTCCAACTTAGGGGGTGCTTGGTTAAGAGGCATGAGAATAAATCAATGAAAACGGAATGGATGATAATAGTTGGTTGTTTATTATGATTGATTGAATAGTTTTTTCATACCCCAGTTTTAGGTAATAGTCCATACCCTCCATGTGTGAGAGAAATGGTTTTGATTCTTGAAAACACTAATATTTTTTAAATTAATTAATTAATTAATTACAATGTAATTAATTAAAATATTATTCATCAATTACTTAAAATATAACATCATTTATATTATAAGAAGAATGTAAATTGTATTAAATTATCTTACTTGATTTTACTATAGCAATAGAATGGTGGATATTATGATTATTTCGATGAATTGTACAATATTTTGGATGATTAAACTATATTTTGAGGATATTATGTAACTAATGATATATTGATGCAAAAAAATACTGGAGTATTTTTTTCTTCAAGAGCTATTGAAAAGAAAATACCACAATATACTTGATTTTAAACATTTTGTCATTATAAATAAAGTGCATAAATTAAATATAATCAATTAAAATATATTTAAATTTTGATATAAAACAAATTTTTATTTCTCAACATTTTTAACAAATCAACAATTGTCAATGTTAATGATAATCATTCATTTATCTTAACCAACCATCATAATTATAATGATTATATTTATTTTTATTCTTCTCCATATTTATTTTCATATTCTTATTCTCATTTTCTGCCCTTTGTTAATCAGTCTTGGAGTTGCTCAAGCACGCTTATTCCGACATAAATGTGAAATTAAACACCTCAGGAGACAATAGAGAGCGTGCTTAAAAACCCGCCACCCGTTATTCCCCGAGCATTAAATAGAGTGAAATAAGGAGCAAATCAAGGGACTTGAATGAAGATTGTCATCCTCTGATCCTTTCAACTTCGTTAAAATGTTGATTTATATGGAAATACACTTAACCTTGGTTAGCAGACTATAAGTTTAGGTCCACCAAACGGATCAATTTTAGTAATATAAATATGGAAGTGAAAATATTTTTTTAATTCCTAATTTTATTACTTTTCGCAACTCTGATCTGTAGAATATGTTCATTTTGCATATTGCTTCTGCGGTGTGGGTTTTTTTTGCTTATTGCTGTTATGCAGAAGTCTTGTTCTGCTTCTACGAACTGCTCAGCAAAAGAAAAATGATATTATGATAATGTTAAGAAGTCCGTTTAGTTGCTAATTAAGCTGGCAATCATCGCTAACAGAATTAAATAAGGTGTAAAATACGAGAAAATGTATATTTTACACTAGCTAGCAATGATTTTGTTTCCCTTAAACCAAGAATCATACGAGGAAGGAAGGGTCCTCGATGCTGGTCTGGTCTGAAAAGACATTTTGCAGTCAGTATGGGTTACCCTCTTCCTCTTAAGTTCTTTATCATGGAAATGCGATCAATTGTTCAACAATTATTAACTTTTATCTGCTTTGCTTCCCATTAGACCAGTGATAGAAAAGCGGGGACGTCATTTTCTTTCCTTCTCCCCACCGTTACTAGGGACCTTAAGTTGAAAATGTCCAAGGCAAAATCCCAATGATGAAATGAAATCTATCCTTCCTTTTTTTCTCTCTACTTTCCTTGTATCCATATATTACTGTGGTATTCACGTTTTCACAGGATCTCTTCATACAAAGGAGTGATTAATGAAGGTGTAGTCAAATGGTCAATTTTAGTGACTGAAGTGGTAGAGGAATTGGTTTCGGCTTTTACATTGGTTTTAAGAACTTGCATGGTTGTTTTAAGCTGGTTGATATCTTTGGTAATAATGCTGATAATTTGTTGATGGTTGACTAAATCAAGCTCTTTTTGTGCTAATGCTTCCTCCAAACTTTTTAAAACGGCTTCCATTCTCTTGTTAAAATAGATCAATTTTTTGAAGCTATATTAATTGTGGCCTTAGCAATTGTGGCTGCAATATTATGAAACAGACCATTTGTTTATATTATTTTGTGCCTATTTTGTTTCATAAACATCCATTCATCTAATTTTTTTGGGCTCATAAAATAGGATAGACTTAAGATAACAGGAACCGGTAATCTGCACTCGTGCTATTATATTGTGGTTATGGCATAAACTGTTAATGCTATTTGTCATAATCTCAACTCTATGGTTCGTTAATACAGATATTTATAATTACTTATAACTGCAATATAATTTGTAATCTTGATAAAGTAAAAATTTACAGATTAGTGAACTTGGAAAGAAAAATTGCAACAAAAACTAATTTAAAGCCTTGGTTAAATTGGAAAAGGAATTAAAGAGTGCTCTCGTTACAAGAATAACTCCATTTGTAAGTACCGTCTACAAACAGTCAAGGGACGTTTTGAATTTTATTAAGATAGATTGACAGGATTTTAGTAGTTTTGTCCTCCATCAAATTAAATTCAAAATTTATCAAGACGTAAGAATAAATTTTTTTTTTTGTGTGAATTTAGTAATTAAAGAGGAAATAAGCCTCGCAACCAAGTCCTGCAACTCATCGTTTTCTGTTTACAAACTGACGACTAATTAAAAAACACAAAAAGATAACTGTTGATAATGAGTCCTATTTATATATACTGCATGAAGCTAGGTTACAAGAAAAAAAGAAATATAGATTAATCTTCCCCTATGCTTTTACCTTTCAGGGGCAGCTGTATTGTGTAGATGAAGCTAATTAATTAGTTGATTGGTTTCAATATCTCACGACACTAGTACCAAATCATTCAATCCCTAAGGTGACTTGCTCCAATCTTAATCAATTGTTCAAGTAGTTGATTAACCCTTTTAGCAGCAACAGATGGAGTGAACAAACATCTAATCTTCTCTTCTGTTATCCTAGTATATAATTTTTTGTTCTTGTTTTATCAAAATTTGACAATGACGTGGACTTTGATTTGTTCACATCTATCCCACTGCACCTATATGTCGATGCCGATGCTTGTGTTGTTAATACTGATAGATTAATTATCATGAGAAACTCTATCAACTATGGGCATTTCCTGTATCTGCTTTCGTTTCCACATGCAAATTCGGTTGGCTGGGTCTGCGATGGGGTTATAGAACACCTTGTGATTTATTAATTTTTTCATAGTGAAGATATCTTTAAAAGTTATTTCTTTTAGGCTTCTTATCTTATGATTCTAGGTCAAGGAATAAAAATTGAAAAAATTAGAAATTAGGATGATGTGAAAACGTTAAATTTGATGATGTAAAAGTTAGAGAAAAATATAAAAAATATTTATAATCACAAAATATAACTCTATACAATTTTTTAAAAAATTAATTTGAAAAACCCAAGCAACATCATATAGATGCTACTTAGCATTAAAGGAGAGATTTATTGACTATAAAAACAGAGTTTCTGACACATAATGATTCAAAAACTGAAAAAAGTGTATTTCTTTTTTTAATTACTTTTTCTTATCATTATAGCCACACAAAGTTCCCATTAATTGAGGTAACCTAGGGAATGCTTTTCTCGTTAACTCACGAAGAAGAAATTTTGTTTTAGAAACCTAATTGTATGTTGACAATTCTTCATCGAGTTTGTACTTTTCTTGCATCGATAATTTACAACTTTTCCAAGTAATGACTACTTTGATCTTCCTAATTACTAAGTTTTCTCATTTACAGTTGTTTAGGACCGACGTTCGTTCGATGTGGTCATAAATATCATGCTTAGAATCTTGAAGGTAATAGCAATTTTATTTGTCAACTTTTGGGGAGAACATTTCACCAAAGTCAATCCGTTTTGACATTGCCCTTGCAGAGATGTAGATTAGGTAATGCACTAATTTATGAGAAAAATAAAAATAACAGTTTTTCAAACTTTGTTCACAAGAAAGCATTCCGAAATGATTGTTGTAATAGATAATAAAGCTTGTACTTCAATGATCGACCTAATCAATCGTTTTTCTATTCGCCATAGATAACGTGTGTCAAGCCAAATGACATGGCCAATTTGACTAGGTACGTACGAACATATGTGTACAATTAACGCCTTGATCGGTTTCTTGTTAGCTCGTCAATGTTTTGTACAAGTGCTTTGACGAGTTGCAAACGTCACTCCACAATTGGTGGACAACGTTCGTGGTTAACAAATAAGAAATCTAATGGTTGATATTTTCCCTACGTGTGAGAAGTTTTGAATTCGAGTTCTCACTTGCATGGAATGATGTTGAAGGAAATGGGATTGTTTTATTTAATTCTGTAATTCTATAAAGTATCGAAACTCTTAGTAGTCTTGTAATTTTATATTATATAGAATCCTCATTTTTATTTCAGTGCAATTTAGCTTAGATTTCTTCCTAACCAAATAAAAGAACAGGAAAATTAACTTAACAATAATATTAGTTGATTGGATTTGCATTTGGTCAGAACAAGAGATGTGAGGAAATTCTCCCTACTCTATAAGTTCAATCTAAAGCTTTTACGAATGGAAAATTCAAAGATGAATTACGCAGGTGTCGGTGACCTCATAAAAATTACAGTTACCATCTATGCGAACGTCACATCCTAACCCAATTATCCCAGAACCTGTAACTACTAAGCAACGTACTCTTTGAAGGGCTTACCGACCACTGCAAAGAAAATAACTAAAATTTAAAAAGTAAGGGTGAGAGTTGTGCGATTAAAGCAGGAGGTTTTTTTTTTTTAATTACAAGAGAGAGAAAATATCAGCTCCACTCCTATTTTTGTGGTTTTAAATTTTATTTATTTGTTTATTAATGTCAATGTAGTCTCACTTTTAAATATTAAATTAATTTTATACATTAATTAAAAATTTTAATCCTTAAAAACTTTTATTAATAAAAATTCATTTTATTTTATTTAAAATAAATAACTAAATAAGAGCAAAAAATTTAAAATTATTTATAAACTAATGCTTACCTGCTAATATATATTTTAATAAAAATAAAATATATTAAATTAGCTTACTCATATTTTTGTTAATAATTAATATATGATTAAATAATACATATTTAGTTCATGTTAATTTAGATTATAAGGAAAATGTAAAACAAAAACAATTTTATTAAATTTGAAAAAAAAAACAAAAAAGAAACTAAAAATTACAAGGTAGCTAAACAGCCCCTTAGAGAAGCGTATGTTGCACTAGTTAATTAATAATAAAAACATCAGCATCATGCAGTCTTTGTGAAGCAAAATGGTTAAAACGGCATCAGCACCCTAACGAGTCGATGGGGTGTTGGGACTTGGGTGTAATACTCTAGATAACGTAGCGCCCTTAAACAAGTGTCTGTTTCATCATCTCTACTTTTGAATTTTATGTATTTTTAGCTGTAGGCTTAGTCAAATGTCAGTTTCAAAGTCAAAAAGATTTCACTTTGTACTATATTATTAAGATGCGTTTCTGAAAATAAAATACTTTTTTTTTAATAGTTGGGTCATTCAAATACTAATTACTCTAAACTGTCCCCAACCCCTAATTCAAATATCACCATAGTTAATCAGTAAAAGGCATCATTTTTTCTAAACACATTGAAAATTTATGAACCATGTATTACGAGCCACCAATAATAAGACCAATCAATTAGCCCACTTGCAAGCATAGCCATGTAGAGCATTACACATCAAGATCCTAAGCCCAGCATAGACCTAACGAAATCTGGCCTTTTAATTTTAAAAAAAAACATTTTCCATAATACTTTATCTTTGCTATGAAAATATTTTCTTTATAAAAATACAAGAAGGAAATCATTCAATGTAGCATCACCTACGTAGTGATTAATCTTTGACTACAACAATCGGAATCATTTTCTTTACTTACCTTAACGAACAAAACCAGATGTTGAAGACCAAATGCCAATTATCTTGCCTTTTTATTATCATTGCCTTCTTATTAAGTCCACAAAATTCATATCATTACAAAAAGTGACACTATAACATAATTTTTGGATTAAACAACAAAATAAGGATGGCGCTTATCCTCTTTCGATCAACAAAATGAAAAATGAAGGAGAAATAAAAGAAAGAGAGAAAGAGTTCAAAGGCTTTGCACCTAAAATAGGACTAATTCAGATCCAGGGTCTGGACTTTAAAAAAAAATATTGCTATAAGTTTTAACTAAGCAGCATAATAGTTTCAAACTATAGTAATAATTAACTTTAAACAGATATTGCATCACTTTAAGTCTTTCTAAGACAACAAACTCAATTTTTTTAGGCAATAATTTTTGATAGTACTAGAAACAATTTATTCTCTCGTTACTAATATTATTTAACGTAAAATCAAACTCTTGTCATTATGTTTGCAATATCCATCTTTACATTAAAAGAAATATACTTAATTGCGTACACACTATCAAATGTAAACGACAAAAAATTGCATTTATATATTATCAACATTTTAACATGTTCAAAATACAAAAGTAAAAAATCACAATATCGTCCTCCATTCCATATGAAATATAAATGAATTAATATAAATACTAAACAAAACGATATGTACGGAGACTCCAAGATCCTCCACGAACTACCTCCTTGTCCAAGAGCAATTACATATGCTGCAAATAACGAAAATGACTTAAAAGATAATACTACTAACAGTAAAACACTGTAAGATGCTTTTCGCATGAAAAGTAATTATCATATGCATTATCTGTTCAATAACGTTTAAAAAGTTCATAAATCATTATACATACATCATCAAGATCGCTCAATTTGGCCTTCTATAGCTATTTGAACATCATGCTTTCGTATAAAGGTCACCCCTGTTACATTAGCAACAACCTTGGTTTGGAGACGCTTTTTGTTCTGGTTGCTGCTTGAAAATGTTTCTATTCGCTGCAGTTGATCATTCCTCCAAAAGACTAGGGATGTCCATGATCTGAAAGACAAATGGTGAAATGTTAGGATTGGGAGTGGAAGACCCCATTTCCATAATTCGAGGTACTATCTTTTGGCAGCAAAGCTGAACATCTTGTTTTTCAAAGTGATTCAGCAGTTTGATATATGGTAATAGCTCTAATCAATAAAAAGTAGAAATACAATGGAAGGAATAAAAGATTCTGATCAGTGCCAAAATTGCAAATTGACAATGATCAACATGATAATCTTTTTATAGTAACCTGTTGTTCAAAACTTATATCTTTTCAGATTGTTTAGTTTATTCCAAAGGGAGCACCTTCAATGCCAGATCTTCCAGGCACTTCTCTACATTTTCTAGTTTTGGCACTACTCTCTAGGAACAAAGATCCAAGCTCTTTTGCTAGAGATATGCCCTCTTCTCTACTTACAGCTCTTTCAGACTCCTGACATCATTCACAAGTTTTAATAAAATCAACAGGAAGATGAGAAATAGGATACTATTTTTGTCTTTTTTTTAACTTAAATAAATTTTTAACAAGGAAGAGGAGGATAAAATAATAGAATACAAAGTATAAATTCGAGGAAGATATAATGGACTCAGTGCTCTTGTAAAATTCATTACTCCATCAATGCCAGTAGGCTGAACTGCACAGAAAGCCAGTTTGAGATTACACTTTCGAAGAGTTATAATGGGCAATCAATGAATCAACAGTTTATGCACTAAGATGCTGCATTGGGACATTGTGGGCAGAAGTTTTAAAAATTTAATCCCATAATGAGTAACTATCAGTTATCCATTTATATTCCTCAACATAGAATGAGGGTACCTTACTCGGTACACTTTATTTCCAACAAGCATTTTGACACAGTCATTGTTTGTGCAATAGAGTTCAAACATCTTTAGCCCAGATTTCTGACAAGTTGGTAAAGGTTTCTCTCCTTGTCACATCATAAACTGTATAAACAAAAAATAATAAGTTAACCTACTAATGATTGACAGGTGATCAATCCAAGTAAGTCTGAGCAGCATATCTACCACTGAAACATTCACTGGTCTTTTAGGCCTTTGAATCCAGTCCTCTTGAATGATGTGATCCAGTCCTCTGGAATGATTTGACATACCAAACAATCAGATAAGCATATAAAGATAAGGTGCCAGAGAAACTATTCTTATTTCAAAAGTGGCTCTATTTTTTGTGATAAAATTGAAAAAATAAAATAAAAGAAAACTAATATTTAAATTATTGAAGAGCTCTCCAATACGCAATAAAAGTATTGTATGGATAAGCATTTCCTACATTTCACGTCGAACACAAGCCACAAACATATGCAAGATCTTTCCCTTATAACAGATCATTATTGTTTCTCGTCACTTATCAGCAGCAGTATCGATAAGCCATATCATATAAATTATACTGCCAATAGTATACCAAGAACAATCCCTAGGGCATTCCTATAGTAAGAGCTCGTTAGTGTTCTGAACCTATCCTGTCCAACTGCAAAAAGTATATTGATTGAGCAAATTAATAAATGTAAACCTCTCAATGTAATTCTGATCATGTTTTGTTCTGCTACAGAAAAAAGTACTCACAAGGGTAATTGATAAGTCATTTTGAGTTCACTAAATATATTCATAAAGAACCCCTCACTTAAATTTGATACTACCAACCATGGTGAATTTTATAGGTAGTTTCGTGATCTTTTCAGTTATGCGAAGTACACTTTTCTCAAGCTATTCCCTTTTTATTGTATAGTTTAGTGTTGCATTGGTATTTGGTAGTAAAGCTCATAAGGCGTTGAAATGGCATAGGCTCTTATGCTCAAGACTGTCTAAAAAGAGTAACACAAGATATACTCGGTAAATTGGAAACATGAACAAAATAAGACCAATATGATTACATACTCATATCCCAAATTGTAAGCTTCAATCGCTCCCCACCTACAGTTAGATGTTTGATCTTAAAGTCCACACCTTTCAATAAAACCGAAGACAAAAAGTATCAATGCATCATCACGTCGAAAACCATATCCAGATGCTTTGCTGATTGGAGGTTACAAGAAGACATCAGATAGCTCATCCCTTATAATATAGAAGTAATGTAGAAACCTGGATCTTGTGCAGAAATGTGGCACTAAACAACAAAGTTTGTCTTTCCCCAGGAGGAGGCATACCCATTCGTTGAACAATACTCCTAATTTCCATTGCG
The DNA here is from genome assembly GCA_025629805.1 of Erythroxylum baracoense. NCBI lineage: Eukaryota > Viridiplantae > Streptophyta > Magnoliopsida > Malpighiales > Erythroxylaceae > Erythroxylum > Erythroxylum baracoense. The sequence goes on from JAOTAY010000002.1 coordinate 19,051,112, forward strand.
TTTAAGTTTTTGGTGAGTGATCAAGAAAGAAAGGAGAGCATACCTGATTTGCAATGCAAAGCTTGTAACATTCGTCATCTAGGAGCAGCAATAGGAGCCAGGCAAAGGCAGTAATGCCCTAAAACTAGACAGTATAATTAAAACAGGAAAAGTTAATTCGTTTGTAATCTATCCTTAGCCCAGCTAAATCGTTTTGGGATTTTTGAAACCCAACGATAACGTTTTCCCCAACTCTTTTAAGGAGCAATTCTTGTAAGCTGTACAAGGCGTATATTATGATGTATAAAAATCTCTTTTTAATTTTTCAAAAAATATTATATACATATATGTATAACTAAATATATCTAATTCAAAATATTTTCTTATCTTGCCGCATAAAACTTTTTTTTTTACAGTGCATGCCAATTAGGATAGTAACTAACTCAAAATAATATTAAATAAATTCTTAAATTTAATTAATAATTATAAATAATATTAAATAAATTCCTAAATTTAATTAATAATTATTTGTACTAATTCTTATAATTTTCTATTCCTCCTCCTTTTTAACATTCTATTCTTTAACTTTTGTATCAACTAATGAATTAGCTAATCATTAAGTAATTAAATAATAAAATTCATTATTATTGAAAATTAATTAGTTTATTTTTAGTTTAAAGAACTTATTAATTTATAAAAATTGATCGATTAATTAATAAATTAATATATTTTTAACAATGATAGTTATTAAAGTAAATCGAATAAAAAAGTTGAAAATCGAATCGCAAAGTTAAATAGTTAAAAAATTTTATGGTTAAATTGGTTAAATTGGTAAAAAATTTTAATCATTGCTAAATTCGTTAATTTTTTGACGTTACAAACAATGATTTTATTTACAAAATATAGTAATACTTTTCAAAAAAATAATGATTTTATTAAATGTCCCCATCACATAAGTTGAAGTTGCTGTGTAACTTTCATTGTGTATCACCTATGAATGATGGCCGACTACTGGAAAAGTTAGCGTTGGAATGGTGGGGAAATTAGAGATGGTGGTGATCTGACCTGGGTTGTAGGTTCATTGACTTTGTGGGTCGTCGTCGCATTAAGCCTCTCATTTCATTTTTTTTTCCACTTCAAAACGTACGTGTGTAATATACTTACAAGATATAATATAATATCTTTTAGTAAACTATAGCAACAATTTCAAATGTTGCATATATAAGACTTTATTGCAACATTTTTTTAATTTTGTTGTCTTTTGTTATATGTAGCAACAAATTACTATTTTAGTTGCCTTTTAATATTATTAAAGGCAATACTTTGAAAATTGTTGCATTATATTAATTTTTAGCAATATATTTTTAAACAGTTGCAAATATGTCATTACTTAAAGCACTTTTTGCCCTGAAGCACAAGTGTTCGACAAAACATTAAACTCAAACTAAAGAAATGAGAGAGATAACAAGGTAGATCATCCCATATACTAGCATAAATCTTCTCCTTCATAAGCTTATAAATGAGAAAGGAAATTCTAATGTTGTGAACAACCTCCACAGTAATCAAGAGATTGTCATCATCATTGTTCGCTCAAGGTTATATGCTCTAAGTTTTACTAAGTTTTAACCTTAGTAATTACCGCAAACACATGAGTTATTCACGTAGTACCTAAGGTGTCGATCCAACGATGAAGGGAACTAGTCCTAAAATCTAACGGTAGCTAAGTTTGCAAAACCTAATTTAACAATTATTGCAAAAATTTAAATCAATCGAGAATCAAATATGAGAAATTAAAGCACCCAAAGAACACACAAAAGCAAACTTACACAAATAATCCGAATTTCAACCTACAAGTGGCCAATTAAGAGAAAGGGGGAATCTATTCGAAATTAAGGAAAATCTACCTAATTATGAAAATCCCGATTTAATGGGCCTAGACTATCCTAGAGTGAATTACTCTCTCTCGAGTTATAATTCTTAACCCTAATTAATAATCCCTAATTCAAATTATGAAAATTGCGATCT
>JAOTAY010000002.1:19053215-19067128 GCA_025629805.1 Erythroxylum baracoense
AATAAATGTCATCACTAACAAATTATAAGTCTTCTTGGTAGGCATATTATTCCAGAGCATTCGTAACAGTTCGCCTTGAGGTTGAGTTAATGTCGCAAGCAAAGTCATATACTTTACTTCAACATCTGCATAAGCTAGACAACTTCCAAAGTATAACTCTTACATCATGTTATTAACTGAAATAACATGTTGTATTGGATCATCTCCAGGCATTAAACACATGTTAACTAACTATATATACATGCTGCCAATATGTCTCTTCTGTGCCTCACATCGAATAAGCTTAGGTGTTTACTTTATAATAGGCATTTTCCTAAAAAACAAATTTTCAGGAATCAAAAAAGTGTACAAAATAAACAAATTATTTTGTCTAACACATAGCGAACTCACGCTTACAGAATGGAAATAAAATAATTTAATTCTATTAGCAATTTATTGAACTAATCAAAAAAAAATATTAATATTTAATTAATTAGAAACTTATTTGTAATTTAAATTATAATTGATCTAATCAATTTATCTTATTTTAATTAGAAACTAAATTCTAATGAAACTCCTATCTAATTTCAACTAAACAAATTAGTATTGATTTAATTAGAAAATAAACCAACAAAATTAGTTTATTTAATCTAATTTTTAACTTAAACAAAGTAGTATTGATTTAATTAGAAAAATAAACTAACGAAATTAGTTTATTTTTAAGTTTAATTTAATTTTAACTAAACAAATTAGTATTGATTTCATTAGAAAATAAACCAACGAAATTAGTTTATTTCTAAGTTTATTTTAACTAAACAAATTAGTTTAATTAGTTTCTAAAATAAATTACTTTTTTTATTCATAAAATTAAACTAATTTATTTTAATTAGAAACTAATTTAACTAGATTAATTAATTTATATAAGCCAAAAACTATCACAAGCCAAAAAAAATAAATTATATAAGTGCTCATTGTTTGGACTTTGAAAGACGACAGTTTTGTGCAATGAGACAAAACATAAAAAACATTTGCTAAATGAATAACTTTTGAAACATAAAAGCCACGTGCCTTTCTTCCTTCTCTTTCCTCTGCATGTAGTTCTCTGGTTTTTTAAATTTTTTTTTAATTTTGGCTTCTAATAGGACGTTACTTTTCTCTTAAAGAAAGCACTCTATTGGTGTTGCAGAAAAGATCTCCTTGTATTGGGACCCAGAAAAAAAAACGTCTGTCTTTTCTATAGTTTAGTCTTCGGAGAAATTTGCTTACCATTAAACAGGACAAGATCTTCTGTCTAATTTTATAGTGTTTTTTTTTATCCTATAAATTTTATCCATTTATTTATACAGATCCCGCGTTTATTTATGCGAGATCCACGCGGGACTTACATAAATAAATGGCTGAGATTTATGAAATAGCATAAAACATAATAAAACTGGACAAAAAATCTTGTCTCCCATCAAACACTGCTGCAAAATAATCTCTCTCTCTATGTTTGCGAAAAAAAAAAAAACCAACACTGATTCCTAAGAACCCTTTCAACCTTGTACTCTTAAAACGAAAATCCAACAAATATGTGATCTCCACAGAATATTACTACACGTATGCCATTGACAAAAAAAAAACAACATGGTTCAGTGTAAGCGACAACGCAGTCTACCATAATGTTAAACTTTTTTTTATTCCACGTTCAGCAACAACTCAACAACAATTGTTTACCAGAATTAAAAAAAAAACAGCATTTCAGAAATAATTTGCAAAAAACAAAATGAAGCATGCGATGGGCTTTTAAAAAATAAACGTAAGCATGCATATATAAAAACAAACCTAACTCTGATACTAATGTAAGAATATTATGAAACAAAGAACATTATCAGATAGATTATTAACACAGGATCTTTTACATATGCATACGAAACAAAATCACATAGTTGAATTATGTTGAATTTCCACCAACAAAAGGCAGATCAATCCTATGTATATCACATAACGGGGACATCAATAAAGGTAGATCAATCCTATATACATCACATAACAGTGAATGGAATGACAATCTCTGTGGCGGAGCCTCGGTTGTTGTTGCCATCTGATAAAATTGTTTTCTTGATGAACTCTATGCAGTCAGCCACAGCTTCGATGTGGTGGAGATCGTCGGCGGCGTACTGGTAAGACCGCCGGATAGGGGCAGGCGTCAAAGAACCACTGCTCTCTCCGTTGTGGGTCCTGGAGAGAGCAGAGAGCACCATCAACCGAAACACTGCTTCCCTGAAACGTTCAAGGAGGGTCATCGGAGACAAGCAATTGGTGCTCCTGAGGGTGCATGTGAGGTCGGCTTTGAGCCGAGGAATGCAGAGGTGAGTTCTCTTCATTCTTCTCGGTCTTTGTCTCTCCATTGATGTCTTGCAAATGTTGGAGGCTGTAGAGAGGCTTTATACGAGAATCTAACCAGACAAGTGCCTCTCTCTAATTTAGTCCTGAGGTGGTGTTTGATTATGACAAATTGGCTAGCTACGTCACGTGGCTATCAGGCATATTGATTGAACTTACACTACTTCGCGTCATTGATTCTTTTTAACTGACGGTTCACTAAGCCAGGAAATGTTATTTCTGTATCGAATGCCGTATCTCATCCAACTCCACCTTGCAGCCGATCACACAATTAGATATTATGATAGCGAGTAGAAAGGCCAACTATCTAGGACCTGCTTTGGTCTATTTATATTTTATAAGATTATTATTAGCCAACGAATAACTAAAACAAATCATTTGATGTCAATGTCATGGGCTACCTTATTTCATTTATAATATGATCAAAACAGCACGTGGCAAGTAATATTCTTCTTTATATTTACGATGCAATATTGACGACGTAACATCCTAACTTGTATTTTTTCCTTTCTACATCTCTGAAATCTGAAGTTATAGGTAAATCATCTAGTGCAATAATGCTTCCTAAATCACATTTTTCACATAAATTAATTAATGATTCACAAGTAAATAATGAATTTACTTTACGTGACACTTATATTAAGTCATAACAATCAATTTATTAATAATCTATTCTTTGTTTCTTGTCATGATTTCTTTATGGAATATTTAATAAATATTTCTCAATTAATGTATATAACTTTTAACATTTATATCATCGATTAACCTTACATATAATAGACTAATGTAACATAAATATAAAAGACAATTTATTCTCCTCAATTTTTAATCTCTTTATCTTTATCTTTAATATGGTATTACAATCCTAATGATCACCCACGGTTCTTATTCAACCCCCCAAATTTTCTTATTTACTTTGTGCTAAACTAGCTTTTAGGGCGGTTCCTAACATTTTATAGGTCCGAGACAAAGTAAAAGGAAGGACTTTAATGAATCGATAATATTTAAATATATTAATCTCAAAAGTATATTTTGTTGTCCAACATATCCTTCTCAATTTGTAAAATAGTCAAACCATTCAATCTTTCTTGTGACATTGAAGACCTCAAGTAAGTTTTCAATAATTTAACTTTAAAAAACTTCTCTCAACTAATGTTATAGTAATAGGTATAATCAGTAAGAGACTATAAGCAGTTGAAACATTTAGATAACAATCTACAACTTTAACAAATTTAAGAATTTCAATTGCTAACATTGACTCATTTAGTAAAGTCATTTGCAACACTTTTAATTTAGAAAAAAATCTTTCAAATCCAAATCCAAATCCGACACATTATCATAAGACAAAGTAGTTATAAAATTGGTGTAATATGTTCTTAGTTCATTATCAATCAATGACTTCAACTTCTTTGAATCAAATAAGAATTCAAAAATACTTTCAGATGTCAATAATTGTTCAAATATATTCTTCAACGAAGCAATTGCTATATCCATAATAACTAGAAAGTAACTAATTCTAATAGAATCCCCAGTTGATTGTATTTCTTTATTATGATCATTTTTGTAATTGTCTTTTCCTAATAATACGAAGTTTAATTGTAAGTGTAGGCCTTACATTCATTTCATGTGCAAGGCTTTTGACAACATTCATACGATAAATAAACTTTTCGTTTTTATATTTCTCAAAAAATGTCATCACTCCTTCTAATTGCATCATGTTAGCGTCGAGATAGATATATTTAAACTGCAAATTTTTATTTACCATGTTAATATCAAATAAAATATCATACCAAATACCTACACCAAGTAAAAACTCAAAACTCTCAACTTCACTAACCAAAATTTCCATTTCACCCTTTGACTTGACGTCATAACTAGATATAGATAATTCCACCAAAGCCAATCTTATATGAGGAGCTTAAAATATAGCACTCATTATTCTCATCTAGAAAGTATTGGATAATGACTTTATAGTTAAGCCTAGAACATTATCAAGTAAAACCTCCCACCTTTTAGGACAATTTAAAAATAATGCATATATGCATTATACAACTCCAAAAGAAGAAACAACTTTAATACAAGAACGTGCCATATCTTTAAGAGTAAGATTAAGACTGTGACAAGCACATGACATACATAATGCTCTTCTATTTATTTTAAGTAATTGATTTTGAACTCTTTAGTGCTTTCCCTTCATATTATATCCATTTTCATAATCTTGAACCCTCACATCATGGACATTAAGATCAAGATACTTAAATGTATTTGATAATTCATTAAAAATTCCTAATCTATATGTGTCATCTACCTTCAAGAACTCTAAAAAGTACTCCTTTATTTTTATTTTGTTGCTTGACATATTCACTCATCATATTTCCATACTCATTTATTTTTTATGGCTCACATATGGGGTTCAATCAAGAATTATAGAAAAGTATTTCATCTCTTTAATGATCTTTATAATAAAACTTCTAACATTATGGGCCAAGAGAGAAATCAACTCAATTTAAATTTTATGAGCAAGATAATGATGATGAATTTCATGATTTTGAATGCACCTAACATGATCTTGCATTATCACATCAAATTCAACAATCATCTCAATCAATCTAAAAAATTATCATTACTATCTTAGTAAAATTCCTCATTAAATCCTCAAAAAGCTAAATTATATTTAGCAAGATATTTCACAACAGAAACTATTCTTACCAAAACTTATCTCCAATGTTCCTTCTCTTTTACAATTTATTGTTACAAATCTTTATTGATTGTTTAATTTTTCCTTAACCTTAATATTAATTCTTTCCAAGTCTTTCTGTTAGTCATATTCTCAACAGTATTCTTATCGTCTTTGAGTCTCTTGCTAAAATGCTTCCGATCTCTAAATCCATCATTTGCTAATCCATTTTGTTTGCTATTAGATTTGAACAAATTACAATAAAAAAATATACTTTATCCACATATTTAGAGTAAACCAACCATTTTTTGTCACTAATCTCTCTGTAACTTAATTTTCTAGAATAATAAAAATATAAAAAATACAAAGAAATATTGTCTAAAGGAACACAAGATTCAATTCTCCTATAGGCCCTTTTGCAAATAAGATATCCCTTGCTTTATTGTTAAGATTATCCTAATTTCTATGATCATAAATATCCAATAGAGGGACTGATTACTCATTGGCCTTTAAATTTTCTAAATTGAATGCATTTGGTATATAATCATGCTCACTCAAAATATTAAGATCCTTATGAATATAAATCTCATCATTTAAATTTTCATTAGAATGTTCAAAATTACATTTACCTAATTCCTTAAAATTCTTGCTTGAGAAGCTGCCTCTTTTAATAAATTTATCGATTGCTGCTTTTCAGGATTCTATTAGTTGTTGTACTCATTTTCCTTTCCTTTCCTTTTTTTCTTCTAAACAAATGCTTTTCAGGCAATATAATATAAAGCAATTATCACAGATGGACTAGGAAAAGAACAAAAGTACTTGTATAGAACTAGAAGAAGTAGCCAGGTGCAACAGAATAACAATAACTCAACCATATACCACAAAGATAGATTAATGGTATTATAAATATGCGACAGAGGAAAAACGACAAATAGAAAAATTTTAATATCCTATATTAAAAATTAAAAATCAAAGAGCAAACTTATGATAAAAGCTATCATATTCAAAAATCTAATTTTATTTTTTAAGTATTTCTAAAACATCAAAAACTAACAATGATCTGCTTTCTACGAAAGACAACGAAGGTTAACAACAATATCCACATTATAGAAGCATTGAAACTAGATTTCATCAATAATACACAAAGTTAATTTTATACATACAAAATTAGTCAAAATGTTAATTATAACTTAATAAATGAAGGATAAATTGCAATTGATAAAGGACATAAGGGATAAAAATTATTAACTATGATATATGTAAAATGGAATAGAGATAAATTGCTCAGATAAATTCCAATTGGAATTGAAATTATAACATAATTGTAATTAAAAATACCATCTATCATCAAATTGTCAATTTTAATTTAACCAGATAAATTACAATTGAAGAAGGAAATGAAAGAGAGATAAATTGTACCCAAAATTATATTTGAGTTTTGATTCAAAAATAGAAAATTCTACCAAAATTGGAAAAGCTATCATATTCATAATCAAATTTTATTTTTTTTACCTAATCTGCGGATTAAAAGATTTACTAAGAAAATAAAAAATTCAAAGCTAAAAATTAAAAAAATTGAGTTGAGATTTGAGAGAGAAAATGGGGAGTGTTTCTTACCTAGATGGGAATGGTGTTGATGGAGTCAAGACCAAAGAAAAATTCTTAAATTTAAAGGTATAAGGCAATAGTCTCATTGCTAATGAAGTAATTGGGAGTCAATTGACTGAATTTGGAGCTATTGATCTTTGATTTGGAAATCAAAATGTGATGTTTGATTTTGGAAAAATGATAATCCCAACCTCCACTAATGGAAGCCGTGAATCTGTCAAGATTTTTCTATCTCTCTTTCCCTTTTTCTCTCTCTCCTTCTATCTCTCTGTTGATATTTGATAAAGGGTGACTAGCATGGTGATAATTAAGGAATGAGGACTTGCAATTTTGCTATTATTTTAGTCTTTATACTTTTTAATTTCTGATTTTTTTGTAGGCTTTTTATCTTTTTAATTATAAAGGATGACTAAGCTTTCACTTAATAGGCCCCTATAAGCCTGGATCATGGGCCCTTTCTCAAAGCTAGGCCTATTAGCATCTCATTATTTCAATTGTGATTCAAATAAAAAATGTCATGATTATGATTGAATTTATTATAACTTTTCCTCTAAGTGTTTCCATTAACATAACCATATTGATTCCTCACAAGTTATCCAAGACACAAAAATATTTCATATGGTACTCCCAAATGACAAACATATTCTTTTGATATGATTTAATAAGGTTTGTCATCAAAACTCATCCTTACCTATCACTCAATTATTTAGAAATCAAGATATGGACTTGTCAAGGTCAACTTGTCGTACTTATAGTTTAAATTGCATATCTTCGGTGCAAAACTTCAATAGAAGTTTGGATCAAACTTACAATAACCTATACAAAGAATCTAACACAATAATAATTAGTGATAAGGATGAATTTATTGATTCTAGGGTACTTTGGGATTGGACTTAAGGATCTAATGCTTAGGTTATTGATGGTGGATCTAATGCTTAGGTTATTGATGGTTCTTTAAGAAATCCTCCCAAAGACCTAAAAATGAGTGTAAAAAAATTTTTGGTATGGAGGCTTTGCCAAAGAAGTACATTAAAGAGAGGAATATGATATTTAGAGAGATAAGATAATAAGTGAGAAGTGACTTTATTCTCGAAAATAATGATTGGTTTTATAGTAACTTATGATGCTATAAAATTATGAAAATTTCTTAATTTTATATAATGCTTAGACACTCTTGGCTTGGTGAGTTTTATTATAGGCTTTAGCGATTTAGTGTAATTATATTTATATATATTTGCCTCCTAATTTTTGACCTCAGATTTGCCTTGAGTTAGAAATTATTTATTTTCTACAAGTTTATCCTAAAATTGGAAATATAGGATTTAACTTTATGATTTCTCCCAAGCTCTATGAATCAAGATTATTTTGCCTCCTAAACTCCAAGTCATCTTCATGCTAAGAAGATTTGTTGTTATACGATGACCTGTTACAGGGATTGGTTTATCCTCTTGAATTGTTCTTTTTCATTATAGGAAGGTTTGCTATCAAATAAATGTTAGAGCAGTGCTCTAAAGGCAATCACCTTTAGCACTTTTGTACAAACTTTATTTTTATTAATGAAGCAAATAGGCATTTTTTTCATTAATTTGATATTCATTTTTATATATATGAATTGATATTGATCTTAAATCGAATTAATGAAGTCCATGATACAAAACATAGCATGAAGAAATTTATGATAAGATCATGATAATGAGATTCATATCATGTGCAATTATGTTATTATCTAAACAATCCCTAGTCATAGGATTAATAAGACAGGACATTATTAAATCTGAAAAGACTAGCACATATTATACTCCTTGATTTAATCAAGTAGTGGGTCTCATAAACTGTATGCATGAGATTTTTAGAGTTAACATGTAGATGCTTACTAAGGGTAGTAAGTACATCGAATGACTTACTATGAGATTATTATTTGGATGATCTATCTAATGTCAATGATCAATCTCATCATAGCAATTGTGCAAATATCCTTAGAATTGAGGTATTCAAGGATATCTTGGATATAAATCATGTGGTTTGACACCATTCCTTGTTACCTCAAGACGAGGTCGCTCTTAAGGTGGTGATTGGGTATAGCTATTTATGTTCAAAGATAATTGGGTAGTCAATAAAGGATTCACCACTCTTGATAGAAGGAGATGATACCCATGGCCTCTCTTGTTGGGGTCATTACTCGGGAGTCTCTGGCTAGAGCAAGTATTTGTCATAAAGAGTGTCTTCAATGACACATATGAGTAATGAGATCCCAAAATAAAAACTAACATCACTTGGACTAGATGTGACGTAGTCAATCTAGTGGGTGTTAACACATATCCCATACTCCGAGTTAACACATATCCCATGCTCCGAACTAAGTGGGGTATAGTATGGTGAAAGGATGAATTGCACAGTAATTGTCTATGGAAAGATTCATAAGTTGGATAATTAACTATCAAAGAGTTTGTGTGTTAATCCTCGTATATTCTAGCAAATAGGCATCATGATGTGTTTGAATTAAGGGTTAATTCAAGTGCCTCAAATAGCCGGAAGCCTAAGGGTCATACTCATAAAAGATCGATGAAAAACAAGTATGTATGGCCTATTTTAAGCAGGCCACGATCGTGCATCATAGGGCCACGATCGTGGCCGTTGTGCAGGATCGTGACCTATGTCTTTTAGCCCAAAACTCTTCAAATCTTTACCGTTCTTCCCTGCTTACCCTACAATACTAGCATACACATCAAGGTATCTCAAAAATATACAATTTAAGCTCAAAGATTCAGACTAACCCAATAAAACACTTAAACACAAAACTAATATAATTAACACATAAACACACACTTAACTCTCACTTTCACGCTAAATACTTACCAGATTACACCCTAAAATATCATGCAAAATGCAACTATCAATTATCAACTGCCATTTAAAGAAAAACTAAAGCCATCATACTAGAAATCATTGTTAACAGTATCTTAATTTTTGGCATAGCCTCCTTATCTTTGTCACTACGACTTGGATGAACCTTTTTGTTCCCTTTATTTCTTTCGGTTCTAGTCATAAAATCTTGAAGCTTTTTTTATTATACGGTCTAGTTTTAGGTTGGTGTTGATTACTTTTTAGATTCGATTGTGAAATTCTTTAAAAATGAAATGCAACAAGGATGTGAAATAAAGAAGAACCTAATTGAAACACAAAGGAAAAGTAGAGGATTTGAATATGTGATTCCGTAAGTCTTTCATCTGTAATTGAAGACAATGAGCCTCTATCACTATAGAAATCCCTTTATTCTAATCCAAATTGAGATTCAAATTAAGTGCGTCAAAGTCAAAATCTATATTATAAGCACCACTATTGTAAGTGTGCGGTAAGCAATTATAGGTGAAACCTTTCTTGCTATCTATGAACTTGCACTCAATGAATACAAAAAAGGAAAACATATTGGAGGTCTTGTAGAGAAGACAATGAACAAATGAGAAAAAGGATTGTTTTGAAACTAAGATCCATTAGTGCCACATAAGGCTCCACGTGGCACTAATGAATCCTATGTAAGATGAAAGTGGCGTATGGAACTAATGGACTACAAAATTAGTTGAAGGTTTAATTCAGACGATTTCAAGACATTATTATTCTTTTCGAATGCTCCAACATATTTGAGTTTAAATTAAATTTTCATGCAAATATTAGAGGGATAAAATGTACCTTCAACCAAAAAGATAATTAAGCAAGTTAGATTTTATCATAAAGTATGAGAAATTTTAAGGTCAAATATATAATATTTGATAAATAAAGATCAATATTTAATATTGAATCTTATTTTAAAATTAGGGTAAAAGACAAGAACACCACCTATACTTAAGGAAAGTTTGAGAAAACTCCTTGTAGTTTAGAATTCTCAAAAAAAAAAGTCCCTCTTATTTCACATTCACCAGAAAAGCCTCAAATGACTCCTCTTTTAGCTCTGGGTGAACATGTAGTTGACTTCTATTTAAAAAGTTAACTGAAGTTGTGACATGGTGACATTAAGCCACGTGGACCAATCAGAACATGCTGACGAGACCTAAACATGCCACATGGACCTAATGTTTGACTTAATACCTGACCCACCCTAACTAACCCAACTCGACCTGACCAACCTAACTTAACTTTCCTACCCACCCATATTTATATCTCCAAATCAATACCCTCAACTCCCTAATCTCAAATCCACTTAAATCCCTAATTTGTTAATTCCAGCCGATAGCAAGGTGCATAAGTGGAAGAGACAGATGATGACACAAGAAGAGACAATGCAGGTAGTGGCAGAGACAAAGCAGGTGATGGTAGAGACGACGCAAACGTTGACGAAGTCAATGCAAACAGTGGAAGAGATGACACAAGTGCTTTGTTGTTAAGTTTTCTCTTCATTTAATGTTATCATAATAACGAAAACCACTAAACGATGAAACTTTCTTTCTTTTTATAATAAAATTTTGGATACATTGTCTACCAGATAGAAAGCTATTATTTTATGTGATAATATTGCAACTGCAAACACAATCATTCATGGTTAGTTGATTACAATTTGGATGATCTTCTTTTTCTTATCTATAGAAAACCATAAAAGGCATAATATTAAGTAATATAATTAGAATGAATTTAGTATAAGCTATGACTAACTATAAAACCTCCTATATATGCTATCAATTCACAGACTTTTACTCATTTCTTTTATCCTTGTTGGTTGAAAGAGATGGAGAACTTAGAGGAGTTGTACGAGTACTACAAAAGCTTTATAGTTTCCTTGTTGATAATTATAATAGCTTTCCTTATATTGTTTTGCTAATTTTTACTGGTACTATCAACTATTGTATGTTTCTTGTTCAATAATCATTTATTGCTACTTTCTTGATGACTCTATGATTTGATGAGAAAACTTGTTCGACTTGCACACATTGATATATTCTAAATTTGTATATAATCTCCTATTATCATTCCTTACCTCGAATTTATACATCATACTTGAAAGTTTTCATTGTTTTAATTGTGTTTTAATGCTTTTCATAGTTTTAATTTCATGGTTTATTGGTTCTAATTTCATGATTTTATTTAATATAGATGTAAGTCACACATCATATAGTATTTTGTTTAGCACTTACAGTTTTTATTTAGTCATAGTTTAGTTTATGTCACTAACTCAGTCTCAAACATTTACTTTTGTTGATTCCTTGAAGGTTAGTACTTGATTCTTGCCTACATCATTGTGAAAAAAAAAAGTTGATTCACATATGTTCCATTTTGAACTAAGTACATTAGTTATTGTTAAATGTTTTGGACAAGTACATTAATTATTTAGTTTCAATCATTTTATATTTATTTATATGATTTAACTTGAATATGTGACTACTTGCATCATTTTATATAATTTAGCTTGAATCCCCTCACTTTCCTGTATTACGTTCACTTATTCTCGCAACTGAACAAATTAAAATGTCAAGTTTGTCTAGTAGTGCAGACAATAAAATTAAAAATCATTTACATTATTGTGATTATGGATTGGTAGCACCTATAAGGACTTTATGGATCAAGTTCAATCCAAAAAGGCGATTTTATGGATGTGCCCAATTTAAGGTAAAATTTAAATATAGATTAACCTATTTTAAATTTAATTTTAGATTAACATATTACTAAATTTATGTTGTACATAATCTTATTTTATAGAGTAAATGAAAATGTGATTACTTTATATGGCATGACTAAAATTTCATAAGAAGAAGTATTGATTCAATCAATGAGCTTTGGAAGATCAATGACAAAGTAGAGAATCGACGAGATGAATTATTATTAAGGAGGTTATTGATTTGTAATTGGATCATCTTCATTACAATTGTTGGGTGTTAGTTAGCAATGTACATATTATAAGAAATACACTTACTATATTAATGTATGGATTAACATTAAATATTTTTACGTATTAATTTATTAGTACTGTTTTATTTGTCTCTATAAGCAAGTATGGATAAACACCCATAAGATTATAGTAAATAAGATTGCAAATAATGGACAAATCATTAAGAAGTTGGAAAATTATAACTTAAAGTAAACAAGTATAATTTCCATCTATAAACATTCAAATAATATACAACAAATTTCATCATCTGAACAAGATCTATATACAAAATAAGATATCCAAAACAAACACGATAAACAAAAAAAAAACAAACCTCCATAAATATGAGTACATCTAAAATACAAAAGAAGCTCCATGTATATGATTATATCCATGTCCAAAATAAGCTTCATATACATGGGAAACTAGACTCAATATCCACTATATACAAAAAAAAAGTTGTTAGTTTCTTCTTCTTTCTCTCTTGTGTCAATTGGCTGATTTGATTACCATGTATTCAATTGGAATATGATCTAGAATTATGACCATATTGCTTATATATTTTGCATCACATATGAACTCATTTCTGAGTAGTTTTATATAGGTTATGGCCTCTCTTACCTCTGGCTCCTTGCTCCTTGTCTTTTCTGATCTTCAATCCTTCTCGTGTATTGTGGTGTAAGGATTTTAAAAATATGAATCTTAATAGGGTTTGACCATAAATCCTTACAAGGAATCGAAAAAATCAGAAATGGGTAAGCAGCTTCAAAATTTTCTTTACTATACATCAAGTCCACGTAATATTCTAGCTTGCCACCATCGTGTCTGAATGCAATACACGCATCTTGGAAAGTAATTCCACTTAAATCCCACCTTCTACATGTACAAGTCCTATTGCCTAAATCATCAACATGTTGGTCAAAATTCATATGCTCCACTTCAAACAATCTCCCTCCACTAAATTATGACATCCAATTACTAGAAAGTTGTTTAAACTTCTTTAAGATTTTTTGGATCCTAGGACAATAAGATCCACCAATTTTCTCCATCCCCTCCTTTTTCTTGTTAAATCTCTTCATCATTACTCTTTTAATCATCTAAAGTATTATGATGGTTGGTTTTTCCCTAGCCTCCTTGATGAAAGCATTGAAGCTTTCACATCGATTTTCCGGTAACATGTCAGATTTAAGCTCTACATTATGAGGGTGCATGCACCACTTATGGGTTGGTATCTTGTCTAACTAGTCATATATTGACTTATCAATACCTTCTAATTGCTTCATATAACTGTTCAAGGAAAAAAACAGCTCCAATATTAATTAAATAACTTTGTAATTTGAAGTTCAAGTGCTATCCAAAATTAAACAATTATATACCTTTCCAATTCATTGAAGGTATATGCTCTAGTTA
>JAOTAY010000002.1:19104134-19129144 GCA_025629805.1 Erythroxylum baracoense
CATACTGAGTGAATATGTTCCAACTACATTTTCCAGCTTACTACTTCCAACATTTCACATATAATAGTTCTAACTTCCAAAGAAAGTTTTGGGGTCCAACATTAGCCACTGAGCCGTGTAGCTCAACCCATTATTTTACTCCTCAGGTGTAGAACGAGAAGGTTAGCGATCGTTGCAAGGCATTTAGTAAACTCCAAGATAGTTCTTTTACAACTAAGTTAGTTTGACTATTTTTTGGGTAGCTTTATAAGCATATCAAACATGAGCATCCATTTGTATTTTGTATTAAGTTATTGATGTAATTTTTGATATGTAACTAAAGCTATGTTCAAGATCTATTTTGATTTAGTAATGAGAATAAGATTTGAAGAAGTTTTTGTCATACATGTACATATCTATCTTCTTAGTTGAGATTGTAAATTTTTGATAGTTATGGAATTTGTGTTGTGTTGAAAGGATGTATGCATATTTAGTGTTGGATGATTCGGGTCTATCTGAAGGTTTCACCACAATGAAGCCAAAAGTTTGCCACAGCAAACCTTTCCCGAGAGGTGCTCTAGCTTGATTCTATGACTTCACCGCAATGAACTCTTCCCGAGAGATATTTTTACTTGATCTTCAAAGTTTGTTGTGGCGAAGTCTAAAGTTGTTCGAGACGAACTTTTCCAGAAAGGTTTTAGAAAAGTTTGCCACGGCGAAGCCAAAAGTTGGTCACGGTGAACTTTTCCAGAAAGGTCTTCTACTTGACCCTTACCCGATTCTCTCGTAAAGTAGCTTTCTAATAAGTACCAAGACCCAGGAGCCAACACTCTCCCTCAAATAAACCCTAAAATTGAAACTTTTATACCTCCTTAAAATAAATAAGTAGAGCCACAAAGTTGGGCTCCATAAACACTTAAATAAATAGCCCACAAATAAAATAAGTCACTCTATATAGGAGGGATTTAGGCCCAACAGGAATAGCCCCATACAATGATATTTTCATTATCATTTCAATTAGATACCATCAGAACTGATTATCATAATCTAGTTAAACCTTTGAATACTAATTGATTTTATGGTATCTTTGTAGGTTAATAGTCATTTTTTAATCCCATGCAAGTTGGAGTACATAATAAGACGCAATTAAGCTTTCATGCTTCCTACGTTCCTCTAACTAAATAAAGGAAGACCTAAAATTTTCAATGCCATCCTTTATAACTAGAAACTCTAAACTAGTTTCAAGATAATAATTTAATGTATCTTTCCTTAAATACTATCAAAGTTTTTATGTTGCTTTGTTTGAGACAGGACCTTGCATACTCTGTAGGAGCTCGCTTCTTTTGTATTTAGAATAAGTAATAACAAAATTCATATGTCTTCTTCTCTTTGTACCCCTCTTATTAAACAAATCCAAATTAGAATAAGTAATAACAAAATTTATAATAAGTTTAATATTACGTTTGACTTGAGTTAAAGATTGAATTTATATGCCTTCTTCTCGTTATACCCCTCTTATTATATGAAGTAGATGAAGTGATGCTATTCTCGTGTAACTATTATCATCCTCTATGTATTTTAATTTAATTATTTATTCTGTAGTAATAACTATTTGTGAGCTAAGCTCATTATTTGAATATTTTCTCCTTATTGCTTGTGACAATAACATCAATTATTTAGTATTTGTATAAGTTTAAAAACTTAGCATGAAAATGTTGAGTGGTCTAATATTGTGGCTCATTCCACAATCCCACATCAAAAATGTGTGGAAATGGTGGAGGTTCCTAAAACCATAAAAGGAGCTTCCCCTCCTTAGTTAAAGATATCCTAAAAATTGTCTTTCCATAAGATAAAAAATTTTCTCTCCTTTTGTAGTATTTCACTTATATTATTTCCTAAAAATAGTGAAATATCAATTTAGTAGTATTCGAGAAAGTAGGCATAATTGGCTGAACCTCGTTCAATTCTGGTGTTCTTTATTTGGCTATTTAATAGCTATTGTCGGGTATAGTTGTAGTGAATTATTGTACTATTAAATTACCTGTCTAGGAAAATTCTGTCTAGGAGGTTGGGTTTTAAGTGGGACTATTTGTGACCCCTCCAGTCTTTCCTAGAAATTTACCTAGTGATTTTTCAGTAAAATTGTTCACACTCTATTCACCTAGGCAATAGTACTCAAGGTGAATATTGGTAGAGATTAATCTGAGTTCCACAACAATTGGTATCAAAGCCAAGGTTTTGTCTTAGTATGCTCTATGGTTATAACGTAATTTGATCTTTCACATCAGAAAAGATTTTTTCCTGGGCTATTAGGATTCCACATTGACAACTATTGAATAGAAATTAAAGATATGACTGCACAAACAGCTTCTACCTCGTCTATTCTAGCAAGGATTGCTATGACAAATGTAAGATTTGCAGTGGAGATTTTTGATGGCACAGGTCATTTCGGCATGTGGCAAAGTGAAGTTCAAGATGCTCTTTTTCAATAAGGTCTTGACATTGTTATTGAAGAAAAGAAACCAGATGATGTTGAGGAGAAAGATTGGAAGACTATAAATCGTTTGGCATGTGGTACAATTCGATCGTGTCTTTTCAGAGAGCAAAAGAATGCTTTCTCGAAAGAAACTTCTGTGTGTAAATTGCGGAATGTGTTGGAAGAGAAATTCCTAAAGAAAAGCAGTCAGAATAAGCTTCATATGAAGAAGAGATTGTTTCCTTTCCCTTATATTCTAGGTACCACTATAAATGATTACATCACCAGTTTTAATTAGTTAGTTACTAATTTAATAAATTTAGATGTGATATTTGAAGATGAAGATCTAACTTTGATATTGTTGGGATCCCTTCCTGAGGAGTTTGAGTTTTTTGAAACTACTTTACTTTCTAGGAAGGTTGATGTGTCTCTTAGTAAAGTTACAGTTGCTTTGTATAGTCATGAATTGAGAAGGAAGACAAAGGAAGAACGTACAAGTAGAGCAGTAGAACTTTTGGTAATCAGAGGTCGTTTATAGAGCTAGACTAAAGGAAAGAAAGGGGGATCAAAGTCAAGGCTCAAATTGAGCAAAGATGAATGTGCCTTTTGTCAGAAAAAAGGCACTGGAAAAGGCACCGAAAAAAGGATTGTCCAAAGCTAAAGAATAAAAACAAACCTAATAAGGGAAAGGTGTTGCAAGTTCGAATTTTAATGAGTGTGAAGATACAGACTCAGATCTTTCATTAGTTGTTACATCCTCAATAAGCCCTTCTAATCCATGGATGCTCGATTCAGGCTGTAGCCATCATATGTGTCCCAATCGGGATTAGTTCTCTACTTTTAGAGAGCTAGAAGGTGGAGTTGTTTACACAACAAATGACAATCCTTGCACAAAAAATGGGATTGGTTCAATTTGCTTAAGGAGTCATGATAGAACAATCAGGATTTTGATAGATGTCAGATACATGCCAAGTTTGACAAAGAATCTCATTTCTGTAGGAGTTCTAAAATCATAGGGCTACACTATAAATGTAGCAAATGGAGTAATGAAAGTCATCTCTGATGCACTTGTGGTAATGAAAGGAATTCGAAGAAATAATAGCCTGTATTATTACCAAAGTAATATAGTTATTGGAACAACAGCAGTAACTTCTAATAATGATCAAGAGCTAGAAGCAACTAGGTTGTGGCATATACGCTTGGGACATTCAGGTGAAAAATCCTTGAAGATATTAGTAAATCAATAATTGTTGAAAGGAGATCGGGCCTAAAAATTATACTTCTGTGAACATTATGACAAAGGGAAGCAAACAAGAGTAAAATTCAACACTACAATCCATGATACGAAGAGTATTTTGGATTATGTTCACTTTGATTTGTGGGGACTTTCCAAAAAAACTTCTTTAGGAGGAAAACATTATAATGTGACCTTTGTTGATGATTTTTCCCGAAGAGTATGGGTTTTTACGATAAAGACTAAGGATGAATTGATGGAGTTTTTCTCAAATGGAAGAAGATGGTGGAAACTCAAACAGACAGAAGGATCAAACGTCTCCATACAGATAATGGTAGGAAGTACATGAGTGATCCCTTTTTAGAAGTCTGTAAGGATAAAGGTATTGTCAGAGACTTCACAATCAAGGACACACCTCAGACACTTCACAATCAGGGATACACCACAACAAAATGGGGTGGCAGAACGTATGAACTGGACATCGCTGGAGAAAGTTCAGGTATGTTTTCTAATGCTGGATTGAGCAGAGAATTTTGGGTTGAGGCTATTACATATTCTTGTCATCTCATCAATCATCTGCCATCAACTACTATTAGTGGTAAAACACCTTTAGAAAACTGGTTTGGAAAACTTGCTACAAACTATGATTCCTTACATGTGTCGGGTTCCACTACATACTATCATGTTAAGGAGTTAAAGTTGGATCCACGTGCAAAGAAAGCAATTTTCATGGGGATCACCTCGGGTGTAAAAGAATATCGTCTTTAATGCCTAAATTCAAAGAAAATAATTTTCAATAGGGATGTTACCTTTGACAAATCTACCATGTTAAGAAAGATGACAACTAAAAATGTTAAGCAGACAGATGGTACTCTAAAATAGGTGGAGTTTGAAGGAGGAATTGTTACCCTAGCAAATGATGAATCAGATGTAAAACCTCCTGTGGTAGAAGAGGAGCTAGATGAAGAAGAGGTTCTAACCCAAGGACCTCTACAGCAACAATTACCGATTGCATTTAGAAAGCCAAAATGGAACATTTAAGTACTTGCTTGTTATGTTAATATGGTAGCTTATGCATCTCCAATTGAAATTGATGACATTCCTACCAGTTATAAGGAAGCAATCCGAAATTTAGAAGAAAATAAGTGGAGGATAACCATAAATGAAGAAATACATTCTCTTCATAAGAATCAGACATGAAAGCTAGCTAGTCTCGCAAAGGGAAAGAAGGTAATTGGATGCAAATGGATATATGAAAAGAAAAATGGATTTCCTAATAAGGATAATGTTCCCTACAAAGCAAGGGTGGTGGCCAAAAGTTATGATTAGACAAAAGGAATTGATTATAATGAAGTTTTCTCTCCAGTTGTAAAGCATTCCTCCATTCGAATTTTGTTAGCTTTGGTAGCACAGTTTGATATAGAACTAGTTCAATTGGATGTAAAAATTGCATTTTTATATGGAGACTTAAAGGAGGAAATCTATATGACTCAGCCCGGAAGTTTTAAAGTTGCTGAAAAAGAGAATATGGTGTGCAAGCTTGAAAAATCGTTATACGGATTGAAGCAAGCGTTATACGAATTGAAGCAATCTTTGAGACAATGATACAAACAATTTGACAAGTTTATGATGGAGAAAAAGTACACAAGAAGCAAATACGATTACTGTATGTATTTTCGCAAGCTACAAGATGGATCCTATATCTATCTTCTCTTGTATGTTGATGATATGTTAATAGCTTTAAAGAATCAAAGAGAAATTGAAAAATTGAAGATTTAGTTGAATCAGGAGTTTGAAATGAAGGGTCTAGGTGAAGCCAAGAAAATTCTCAGTGTGAAGATAAGTAGAGACAGAAAGTTAGGGAGACTGTGTTTAACTCAAAAGCAATATTTGAGAAAAAAAGGTACTACAATGTTTTGGCATGAATGAAAAGTTAAAACCTGTTAGTACTCCCCACACTCCTCATATAAAGCTCAGTGCATCCTTATCTCCAAAGAAAGATGCAGAATGAGAGTACATGACTAAAGTACCGTATGCCAATGTGGTTGGTAACTTGCTGTATGCTATTGTGTGTACGAGGCCTGACATTTCACAAGTACTAGGAATCGTGAGTAGGTATATGCATCATCCAAGCAAAGAGCATTGGCAAGTTATGAAATGGATTCTATGGTACATTCTCAACACCATAGATTTTGGTTTGGTATTTTAGCGGGATAGGCAAGACGATCAATGTATAATTGGATATTGTGATTCCAACTATGCCGATGATTTAAATAAACGTTAATCAACTACTGACTATGTGTTTACTCTTGCAAATGCACCAGTCAATTGGAGGTCTGCCTTACAGTCAATAGTTGCTTTGTCGACTACGAAGGCAGAATATATGGCAGCTACAGAAGCTCTGAAGGAGGCAATTTGGCTTCAAGGAGTGCTTAGAGAATTAGCGGTTCAACATAAGCACATCAAAGTGCACTGTGATAGTCAGAGTGCTATCATTTTAGCAAAGAACCAGGTTTACCATACAAGGACGAAGCATATCGATGTCCTTTATCACTTTATACGAGAGGTTCTAGAAGAAGGTGGAGTAACAATCCAGAAGATTAAGACCACTGATATGTTGACAAAGGTGGTACCTACGATCAAGTTCCAACAATGTTTGGACTTGATCAATATTGCTAAAAATTGAAAATGGGCGCTTTGAAATGCATTTGAAGACACTACTAAAGATGAATTTTGTGAGAGATTTGAAAAGTGAAATTCGCCAAGGTGGAGATGTGTTGAGTGGTCAAATATTGTGACTCATTTCACAATTCCACATCGAAAATGTGTGGGAATGGTAGAGGTTCCTAAAACCATAAAAGGAGCCTCCCCTCCTTAGTTAAAGATAAGACAAAAAAATCCTTCTCTCCTTTTATAATATGTCACTTGTATTATTTCCTGAAAATAGTGAAATACTAATTTAATAATGTCCGAGAAAGTAGGCATAATCGGCTGAACTTCATTAAATTCTGGTGTTCTTTATTTGTTTATTTAATAGTTATTATCGCGTATAGTTGTAGTGAATTATTGTGCTATTAAATTACATCTGCAGGAAAATTCTATCTAAGAAGTTGGGTTTTAAGTGGGACCATTTATGACCCCTTTAGTCTTTCATGAGAATTTACCTTATGTGATTTTTCAGTATAATCGTTCACACTCTATTCACCTAAATAATAATACTCAAGGTAAATTTGTTATTATTGGTAGAGATTAAGCTGACTTCCACAACAGATAAAACATATTTGGACAAAATTCTAATATTTCTCGACTTTTGATCCACTACATAAATGATTTTTTAAGCTTCAAAATAAATTATTTATCTAATAAATTTTGGTCTGCTATTTATATAATTAGTCGAACCTAAGTAGATGGCATTAATGCTACAAATTAGAAAATCGAAACCTCTTATGTCGATGGAGTGGACCACATATTTAAGGGCTTTAACTAACGCAAAGCAGGCTTGGAATGTGAGGATGAAGCCCATAATTGGGCTGAAAACATCAACTTTCTACCAGTTTCCGTTTCCTCTCGAATTTAGTAATAGGCTTGGACGTACAAGTAAAAATGACTAAGTACGAAGGGTCCTATAAAACCAACTTAATTTATAAAGAGAGTCACTTACCATCTTGATTGTAGTATAAAATCTTTTAATTAAAAGAGAAGTGTAATTAAAAATAAAGGAAAATAAAGTATATGCATATTGTGTGTGTGAATATTGGATTAAAATTAAAATTAAAGGAGTGAAAGGGGGGTAACGTGAACAAGTAACTAAAGGAGTAGATAGAGTAACTGTGCACTCTTAAAGCTAAAGCATAATGTACAAATCAGTTGGTTAACGAATATAGCTAAAATATATGAATCTTCATTCATTTGCAATATCTAATTCCTAGCTATGAAAGCCACATTTCATCCTTTCAACTCAAAGCATATTATATGTATCTATAGATACATATAGATATAAAACTTAAAAGATGTTGGGTTGTAAGGTAGAGTTAGGTAATAAATTTGGCTTCCAAAATCCATCTGCCTCTCCAACATGACGCCGACTCACCACCACATCATTTATTTCTCTGCTATATAGTTGTATTTTATTACATGCAGTTCAACCTTTTCTATGTTAATTTAAGTTGAAGGCTTTGATGCTTATCAGTGTTGTTTTGTTCATAATTTCGGTATCTGATTCAAATAAAATAAAATAAAAATGGGAGAACTTCTCTTCTTGTCCGGCGTCATGACTACTATACAATTAGGTTTTTGGAGACATAGAATAAGATTACATGCGCGTGCTGCCTTCCAAATCAAACAAAAAGAGTACTTAGTCTGCTTGATTGACTGTTTCCTGGTCCACACTAAGTCTGCTTGATTGACTGTTTCCTGATCCACACTAAACTCATTCCTATGCACTATGATGCAAAAGATTGTAATTTATTAGCATCACGGATCTCTCTTTTTTTGGGTCCTTTTTTTCAGAGGGAGGGGATTTTAAGCTATATAATTGAAGGAAAACAAATGTATATAAATTATACAGATTTCCAACGTAAATTGCTTGGTTTTCCAGCTATATATATAATTCCATTTTCATCTAACACTAAGTTGTTCGATTTCTTCCTATTTACATAATGATTGCCTAGAGCATTATATATGTTTTTGAAAATAGAGATGCGAGTACGCTATTTCATGATCATTGAATCATCCGCGTAAAACAAAAAATTATGTGTTTGCTTTTGCCGAGACCCTCAAAATTGAGCATAGTATAATCTTAAGGCACGATCTTAATATGTTGATTGGTATGTTGTGATATCAAATTCCAATAAAGGTAAGCCCTAGAGACCTTATTGAATGGAGTGACAAATGGAGAGAAATACAAGAAGAAGCAAAAAGAAAGAGATGGCCTAATCCCCATGTCTCAATCTTTCTCTCAACTTGGAGAAAAGCTCAAGCCTCAAGATATACAGTCTAAAAGTGAAAAGAACCAAAGACAAGAATAAAGCAAAAGATGGCCCAACAAAATATGAGTCAGGTTTTATATACTAATAAAACACCACCCTCTGCCGTTGGACAGATAAGCTGTCTCTTTTATTTTGTCTCTTCTCTCCTTGTCATGATCGGTAGCTCACCACCATTTTGATCACCATCACTACAATAGCTTCCAATTCATCATATCTTCTTAAATTCCTTCCATAGATACAGCTGACCGAAATACCCTATTCCCACACAATCATGGGTTCACGATCTAGAAGGAAGCAGATATGGTGCACACAAACCTTGACTCCTCTAATGGAAGGCCCCGACCCTGAAATGCAAGAAGAAGCTAACAAAAAGGAAAGTTCTTGGGAAATCATTCGCGAATGGTTCCGCCTGCAAAAGGGTTCATCAGCAGGCAACCATTTTTCAATGTCCACACCATATGGAAGCATCCCAGCCAAAACACAAGATTTGAGGCTGTTGCTTGGTGTCTTGGGTTGCCCTTTAGCTCCAATCCCGCTAGTTAACGACCCCATTCATCGCATTCACATTAAGGACACCCCTATAGTAAGTTCACTAACTAATATGGGTTCTTTTCCGTTTTCACTAACTAATATGGGTTCTTTTCTGTTACGAGGGTTTTGGCAATTAACAGTTGTTGTTTATAACAGGAGAACTCCATTGCACATTACATCATACAACAGTATTTGGCGGCGACAGGGTGTCTGAAACAACAAAAATGTGTGAAGAACATGTATGCAACGGGAATGGTAAAGATGGTGCGTTGTGAGACAGAGATTTCTTCCGGGAAGAATGTGAAGAGTTTGGGGAATAGAAGTGGTGAAAACGGGTGCTTTGTTTTATGGCAAATGTTGCCAGGGATGTGGTCTCTTGAGTTGGCTGTCGGAGGAAACAAAGTCATTGCCGGAAGCGACGGTAAGACGGTGTGGCGGCATACACCCTGGCTCGGTACGCATGCGGCAAAGGGACCACAACGCCCTCTTCGTCGCATAATCCAGGTATAACTAATTTAAGTTTAACATAAATGCTTGGGATGTTTTGTTTGTGAAGTTTCTTGTAAGCTAACCCTAAGTAAATTTAACAAACAAAGAAAGAGATGAACGAACAAAACAAATGAAAGCATACAAAGCCCATAAAAGTGAAAGGTCATTGAGAACGGACAGCGATAGAGAAACTGTCGACTGCTTTAGCAGACAAGTGAGCTTCTTTTGTTGAACTTTGACGAGTTAAAAGAGTTAGGACGCCACGTGATAATGTTTTTGACGTCATGTTTTGGTCATTATTCATTGTTTAAAGTTCGAGTCTTTGCTACATCTTCGTCTTCTTCTTGGGATTGCCATTTGCCAAAGCCACTTAGTTATCCTCTTTTGCTTTATCTTTTGTTTTGTTTGTTTTGCACTTTATTCAAATCCAATAGACTTCCTATTCTTCTGTTATTTGAGCATTTCCGAAAGCTTTCCCTATCTTCCTTCTTCTATGCTACAATCCTGTGAACGCCTTGGGTTTTATTGTCTTGGTTATCTTAAAGCACAAAAATGTAAACCTTTATTCGTGTTTCTTTCGACCATCTACAGTCCTAAATACTGTATTAGATAAACCCATCTGGCAATTTGGTTTTGGAAGAAAACATGTGAATGTTTCTGTAATTAGACTGACTCAATGATAGCTCACAATTACCTACATTGCTAATTTATTCACACACCAGCAAAGCCAACCATTGTGCAAGGCCTAGCAAGGAGATTAGTCTAGATATTAACATTAGGTAATTATTGACCAATCTGAAAACTCTCCAAAGCATTGATACTGATTAGCTAATTAATTAATTGCAGGGCCTAGATCCAAAAAGTACAGCCAGCTTATTCGCAAAAGCTCAATGCTTGGGAGAGAAACAAATTGGAGACGATGACTGTTTTGTACTAAAAGTAGCAGCAGATCGTGAAGCTGTGGTAGAAAGAAGTGAAGGGCCAGCAGAAGTTCTAAGGCATGTATTATATGGCTACTTCTGCCAGAAGAGTGGACTTCTAATATATCTAGAGGACTCACATCTCACCAGGGTACAGACCCCAGAAAATGACACCATTTACTGGGAGACTACAATCGGAAGCAGCATTGGAGATTACAGAGACGTGGATGGTGTGTTAATTGCTCATCAAGGCAGGTCCATTGCTACGGTGTTTCGGTTCGAGGAAGAGACAGTGCAACATAGTAGGACTCGAATGGAAGAGCTTTGGAGAATTGATGATGCTGTGTTCAATGTCCCTGGCCTTTCCATGGATCATTTCATTCCTCCAGCTGACATCTCCGAGCCTTCTCCTTAACTAATTCTTAACTGCAAAACAAAAATGAGGGAACCGGCGAGTTCATTATGTATTTTATATTGTAAAAGTACATTATATAAATATGTAGTTGGTTTCAAGTTATGAAGGTCAAAAACTTGGGTGGATAAGAGGTTCTGTTTTGGTTACATATTCTAACACAACTGAAATTAACTTGCGCATTTCTTTTTTGACTATCATATCTCCTCTATGTTAAGCCTAAGCAATATCAATGTGCTAGAAATCGTAACGTACCATGAATGTTATTGTAGGAAATTAAAAAGAAAAACAACCTGCTGCCCCATTTATGTAAATTTCAGTTTGGGTAAAGGCGAAATTCAGAAATTGGTATGGGAACTAAACAGTTATTAGAATTTCAAGGCAAAGAATTAAATATAGCTAGGAAGTGGCGAGCCGAATGATGATACGTTCTGTATAGATATGGGCCTTTACCCCCTTTACTTGATCACGACAAGAATAGAGATGAGCTCTAGTAAATCAATTGTAGGTGAAATTTGAGCCCTTAAGAGCCAGATCACAGGCCTATGCATTTACCTGAAAACACGAATGAAGCCCATTTGACATTCTATAGTCGTCCAGGTCCAATGCAATGCAGAAGACATGATATTTTTAAAATTAAACATCAAACAAGTCCCTAACATTTAATTACGGTACCAAACTGCCCTCATATATTAAAATAACTGATTTTTTAATTCGATTATTATTAATCAAAGTCAATTTATCAAATAAGTAACTATCTAGTCATTTATAAAACAATATTAAGTCAAAAAGTAAAAGTGTCACCTAAGATTCAAAATTATATAAATGTTTAGTTCATTATCTCATTTGTTTCAATCTTATTATATTATATTGTAATTTATTTTGAAGTAAATTAACTTATATGAAGTATTTTTAAGTCCTAAACATAGGTGATTGATTTAAAAATAGATTTTAAGATATTATTGGTTTGATTTAACATATGAAGGACCATTAATGGGGGAAAATATGAGATTTACTTTATGCTAAATCATTTTAAATGTTTGACTTATATTAAAGTTCTTAATTCATAATTTATCAATAGTATAAATATACAAATAAAATTTTAAGGGACTCTTATAACTTATTATTTTCTTAATTACATTAATTTTTCTAGTCAAATTAATCAATTGTAAAGGGAACTTAATAAGTCTTGAGGTTTCTACTTTTTACTTAAATTTTTTATGTTAAAAGTTTTTCTTTTAGGTGGAATCTTTCTCACCTCTTTTTTTTGTTTTTGTTTTTTGACGTGTTGTTTACTAGTCGACTTCTTCTTGTTCATTAACTTCTAGTGATTCTTAACTCTAAGCTTAAGGCCTACTCAATTAGAGATGTTATTTTCCTTTCCTAAGTGCAAATTAAATTGCATGTGTCCCCTCTTACCTCATCCCTCATTCCTTCTTCTTTTATCTTAAAGGTAGTGTTCCTTCAATTGTCGCTTCCTTTTAAAGGATCATTCTTAGCTCCTCATTTCTTTAGTTCTACATTTACTCCTCCTTCCTTGTTCATTTCCTCTTCTCCTATTAGTTCTACCTTTACTCGTCCTTCCTTGTTCATTTCCTCTTCTCCTACTTTCTCTTGATCTAAAATAGTAAGTGATGATGCTTCTTTTCAAACCTTGTGCTTTATGCTAACCTCTTATTCAAAAGACAACTTAGTAGTCTCTCCTCCCCTAAAGGTCAAAAGGTTGGTGTTACTAAAGTTTCTAAAACTTTGTTGAATTCCTTCTCAATAAAACACCTTTCTTTTCTCTTAGTTTGGAGATGAAAGAAGCAAACTGGAACATATTTGAATTTAATAAGTTTTCATCAATGAGGTTGATATGTTTATTTTTAAGTTCAACAGTTAATTGGGGTTTTTCAAAGTCTTATAATTGAGAATTTGGCACTTCAGTAGGAAACCTTTATTCCTAGTGAAGTGGAAAGCAAGACAAAAACTATATAGACTCAACCAAAAATTATCTTTGATTTGGATAAGTTTTTATAACATACCTCTAAATACTAGAGCATAGAAGAACTAAGTCACATGATTAGTGTATTTAAGAGATTGGTTTACCTAGATGAGAACAAGACCTCACTAAAAAGAATAGTCTTCTCGAGAGTACACATATAACTAAATTAATTAAAGAGCTTCCTGATAAGATAGAAGTCATGAGACTAGGTGAAAATTAAAAAAATTGTCTAGATAAAAATTCATCCGAGTTATCAATGGCAACCTTAACTTAAGCAAGAGCTCAAGACTTGGCTAGATACAAGGAAAAGATTCAAATCAGGAACTTTTCATAGCTCCTAAAATTCAAAAAGTTACAGTCGAAGATAATCTAAAGACAAACATTTGAAAGGAGTCTTCATAAAAGAGAATATGAATCTTAGTCCACCAAAATGTATTAAAATTTAGAGTTAAAGTTGAACAATTACCATTTTTTAGCCTAAAATTTTGATTTATAATTGGTTCAATAGTTAACCCCACTCTTGGATTCTCCAAAACATGTTAGTTCTATCGCTCTTGAAGATAGTAAGCAATATTGGGGGTTTGAACAACCCTATCAAACAATAATTTGCTAGGGACATTCTGGTTTCTTACAAACCAATGCTTGTAGGTTTGCTAGAAAATAAAATAAAATTTCACAACTTAGATATGTATACCTTTTTTTGTTTGCTATTCCTGATCGAGATTTAAAAATCTTTTTCATTAATATAATGATCACATTATAGGTTTTCATAACCCTTTTATAATTTAGTTTCACTTATTTCTAAATCAGATCAGTTTATTCTTTTTGAAGTCTTTTGCCTCTTAATAGTTGAAGCTTTCATATCACCTTTGTCTATACTTTGAATAATTCCTCTCTTCGTAAGTAGTTATAGTTAGATTTAGTATTTATTAGTAATAAATCCTGTTTACCTCAGAAAGTTATGGGGAATTTTAATGTTATTATATTTTTAATGAATTAAAAATCAACATTTCCAACTTTAATGGTAGCAATGAAGATTTTAAAATTTATACTAATAAGGCAACCCTTTCAGACCTTAAATATAAAAGGAACCTATTTACTCAAGGCATAACTAGTGGAGCAATAGACACTTAAGGAAGAAACTATATATATATATAGTTGTGATTAATAGGCAATAGATGAAGGATTTTCCTAATTCTAGGAAAGATTTAATAACTATTTGATTTTTAACCATAATATTATTGATGATTCATTTGAGCACAGGATGGGAAAAAAAATTTCCTTTTAAATTTAATAATTTTCTATTTAATTTTACAGGTTTTGATGTTGCCATTAAAGGTATTAAAGGCCCTTTTTAGGGGTACTCTTTACATTCATGTTCCATTAAATTTAAGGTCATCAAAACTAAAAATGAAAAAGTTAAGTGGTTCAAAAGTGGAAAAGTAATAGGAACAAGAGAAGATATCAATGTTACCTAAAACCTCCTTCAAGTTTCTCTATTAGATAAGAACTTTAAAGTTTAAGAGAAAGAAATGCTAAGGTCTTATATATAAGCTTTAGCACATCACAATTCCTTGATTAAACAAAAGTTAAGACTAAATTGACTTAAAGAATGAGACCTCAATACTATGTTCTTTCATAATGCAATACTTTACAGGGGAAACCAAAACAAAATCATTAACATCAACAACGATTCAAGCATTGTTTCAAGTAACTAAGAGCAGCTCAAGATTATAGTAGTGAATTTCTTTTCTAATCTCTTAAGGAAGAGCAACTCCCCCATTAGAATAGCAAATCATCTCTAGTGCATCATTCCTAATAGGATTGATCTTCAACTTTTTTCATTCCAGAGCAAAAATTTTTTTTCAAAGCAGATGTAAAGGAAGCTTTCTTTAGTCTCAAACCTAATAAGGATTTAGGTCTTGATGATTTTAATCCATTCCTTTTTCAAAAGTCTTAGAATTTGATCATCAATAGTAACTGAAGCTATTTTATTTTTTGTTAACAAAAAAAATTATTGAAGGAAATTAATAAAATCTTTATATGTTTGATCTCAAAGGTTACGAATCCCTATACTTTTCTATAAATCCTAGGCAAAAATTGCTTAATCTAAACACTAACATTTGTAAGCGTTAATTTGAACCCTAATGTTTGAAGCTCAATGTTTTAATCAGAATATAACTTAAACCCTAACATTTTGAATCATTTAATTTGAACCCCAACTTTTTAAAAACATTTAAAACAAACTTTAAAAGAACTCCTTTATAAACTCTAATCTTTCCTCCCTTTAGTTGCCTCCTTTAAACTCCATACCCACTAAACCTCTAGTGTCACAGTTGATGTAGCTATCTATCTTTCTATTCCAAAAAATTAGTCTTATATTTGTAGTCTAGTTATCGAACTTGGTTTGTATATGGTGCCTTGTTATGTCATATTGTTATAGTTTTCTCCTCATACAAAGTTAAAAAGGCTGGTAAAGTTTATGTCAAATATGTGATCTTGACATGAAGCCCGGGCAAATATGACTTCTTCTTCTTTTGTAATAAAAGTCATTTTACTTTAGCTATATTGTCAGGCATTATAATTCAATGAAATGAAGAGATTGAGTTTTAGTGATAATATTGATTCCTATAATAATAAAGGCTCAGGCTCAAGCTCAAGCTCACGCTCACGCTCAAGATTTGAATACAAGTCGATCTTATAGATCTATCAATTACAAATCAAATAATGTAAGGAAAGGTTAGTGTCCTCCTATTCCACCATATCTTCATCTAGCTTGTACAATTGATGTTGACTTATAGAGGATGAGCATAGGAATAGAAAGAGCTACAAGTTGGTTTGGAGGCAATTGGATCATGATTTTGATAGCTCTAATCAAACGAAAGGGTTAAGGTTATGGTTTGATAGGTATAATAGTAGAGAAGGATCCACTAGCGCTGACACTTGTGACCAAAGTATATATCAGTTGGAGAGTTTAAGTGCAGCGTTAAAGAGGGAATTTTTGAAAGGTTTTAGGTTAAAGAGAGAGATATAGGAGAAGATTTGGTTATGGAAGCAAGGATTTTGATGAGAGTAGAGGGAGTAAAGGTGTGAACAAGGAGAGGGTGAGTTGTAGTAATAGATCTTAATCCTAGTTAAGGATTAAGGTTCTTATTTTCAAATTCTAATAGTGGGCCTTACTTAGCTATGTGGCAATGGAATCCTATATTAAGTTGAAAGAATAATAAAGAATGCCACACTATTGATGACATAGCATTTAACTGGTGAATGATTAATCTTGTCAAAATTTTAGTCCATTTAAGGTTTATTTTGACCATTTAAAAAATATTAGGTTTAAATTGAAATCTTCAAAACATTACAATTCAAATTTTGATAAAAATGATGAGGTTTAAAATGAATTCAACTTGAAATCTTCAAAATGTTACAGGTCAAATTTTGATAAAAATGTTGAGGTTTAAAATGAACATTTTTCTATAAATCTTATGACTCTATTAAATGGAAAATTTTAATTATGCTCATTCAAAGTCTATGGTTTCCTTTTCTTTCTTTGTTTTTTGCATTAGCTCATTTAGTGTTTCACCACTCCCTTTTATACAATATTAAGTTAAATTCTTTAAGACCCCCTATGGTTTGACAAATTATCACATTAGTCTCTCATTCTAAAAGCTATCAAACACCACCATTGTAGTTTAGTTAATATATTGTCCATTCTCCTGCTGTCTATTTGTCATTAAAAACACTATTTCTACTTATAAAAGTAATGTTGTATTAATTTTAGAAGTCTACAAATCACATTTTTACAACAGCAAACAACATCGTGTGAACTTAGCTTCATGTGGCATCATTTTTCACAACCTATATGATGCTGTATAAAGCTAAAATTATGTTTAGTTCAATCATCTCCCAAATAGAACCAGAAATTTTTTGAATTAAGGTCAGGTTTCCTTTTAGTCAATTAGGAAGTAAAGACAAGGACGATTTCAAATCTCCTTTTAGGAAGCAATGAGAGTAAAGTTTTTGATTTTAGGAACTAGTGGGACTGACTTCAATTATTAGTACTATCTCATTTCGATAACTTTTATTTCGTTTTTTTTCTTTTGGCATAATGCATCTACTAGTTTATGGAAATTTTTAGTAAATATATGTAGAACATAATTGTTAAAGAAATTTGTATGTATTCATAGGACTTTTATGTCTTTGTTTTAGTGAAGCTAATGTCGAATGATTAACCCTATGAATCTTCCTTTCTTTATACATAAATAAGTAAATGTTCTAGTATGGTATTATAATTGATCAAATTTCATTTGTCTCTAATATCTACCAAATGAGTAAAAGAATAAATGTTAGTTAATTAATGGTTTAAGTTTTTTAATAGGTATGGGAAATAATAATAGAAAAAGAGAAGTTTGAGCTTATAGAATGTGAAATGACAATGGATTTGTGTTATAGAAACTTATGATTATGATAAATAGACTAAGTAAAATATGTGAAGTTTCATTTTCTCAAGTTGTGTTATATGATAAATTGTTTATTTCAAAACAATATTACATCTATTAGTACTTATTAGATGGATGTTATGATTATATCTGCCTTATAACCTAGTTTTTATAGGTAGAAACATGACTATATAAAATAAATGATTCACAATTTGTATAAGCACATTACTATATCTATTTTGTACAAGCACATTACTACGTAGGATCCAATTACAAATAGAGATATTTTGTTCAAGCACATTACTACATAGAATCCAATTACATAAAAATTTAAATCTCTTAAATAAGTATGATTACTATATATTTATAAGCAAAATGTAACCATATTGCACTAAGATATCAAACAGTTATTATACGTGTAACATCTCATTCCCATATTAAGAGTTAGAACCCGAAAATACCGTACATGAGAAATAGCAATGATAGAGTAAGGAAAGGCACTTCATGCTCATGCATAATATAGTATACATACACGTGAATTTAATTATTGCACACATTAAAATAATTTGTTGATTCACTCATTTGACATTTCTGGGTATAAATGATTGTTTTAATGCGATTATAATGTGAATTATGGATTATGTGTATTAAAAATTGAGTTGGTGTGTTTAATTAGTGATTTAGAATTTTTAGAGAAAATTTAGGAAAATTCTGAATTTCTGGGTATTTTTGGCTTGGAAAAATGCCAATTGACAGAACAATTGATAAATGGTAGTAGAATTAAGTATCAATTGGTAGTAGAAATTATTGATAAGAGACATTAAGATTTAATGACACATGTCATTGAAAATTGGGAGAAAATTGGATTAGAAATTGGAGGACAAATGGACTAGATATTAAAAGAGACTAAAGGAGAGCCATAAGGTGGTGACATGTGGCAAGTGTCACTTGCCATGCCACACACCTCTCACATTAATTACCAATTGCAAGACCAACATTTCTTTGTTTTCTTCAATTTGCCAAATGCTCTCTTTTCTTCTCTTCTTCTTCGTATTTTCTTCTTCACTTTCTTCTCCACCTACGACACTCTCTTCTCCAAGCATCAAAGTTGAACCTTGCTTTTTTCCATCACTAACTACTTCAAAGTTCTTGCTATCTTTTCTCCTTGATAAAAACCCACCTAACCCTACCACCTTTGATGTTGATCGTGTGGTTCAAGGAAAGCTAGGGTTTCTTGGAGATTTTTTAAGAGCTTGAAGTTAAACAAGTATTATTTTATTGCTCTCCTTGGTTGGTTAAATGAAACTTATTGATGATAGATTAGGGTTAAATGAGCATAAAATGGTAATGTATATATGTGAGCCGTGAGTGAAGAAATGAGCATATGGATGTATTGATTTTATGTTTATGATGATGTAGAGATGATTTAGAGTTATAATGAGTCCTAAAATGGAGTTGAAAGAAGTGCAGAAAATTGATTTGGAAATGAATGTTATATGTCCTGTTTTTAGGTTAATGATCAAACATAGATCATGAATTGTTATGTATGATATTGAGCTGAAGTGAAGTTAAAAATGATCGGGAAATGGCGAGTAATTAAGCTAGAAATGATAGACTAAGCAAAAGAGATGAACTATGATGAAAATGATGATGAAGGGTGCTGAAATTTGTTAGATAAAGTGTTTTTACCAAACACACATCTGTATTTTGGTCATATCTTGCTCTGTAGATATCCAAATGGGATGATTTATGATTTAGATTCAACTAGAGACATCTGATACAATTTTCATGAAGGAATTGAATTTGAATTCTGTCCTTAAGGGTCTAGAAATTTGTCTTGAAGTTGAGAACTATGTGTTGTCATGGTATGAGAACAATCTGTAGTATTTTGGGTATAACTTGCAGAATACTGAACCAAACTGCATGTTTTTGATGTCATTATAAACTTAAGACATAGGATCATTTGTTTAGAAGAACATAATGCCCAGAAACCTCATTTTCTAGGTCATAATTGTCATACAAAGTTGACCTGAAAATAGAGTTAAAAAAGCTGGAAAATGGGAATGACTTTTACATGAAATATGTTTCTTTTATATGATGTTTGAGACAACAATTGATAAGATACTTTCCTATGATGCATTTAGGCTTGAATGAATCTTGAAATGAACTAAGTATGGTGCTTGAATAAGTGATTAAATGTGTGATTGATTATAGTGATAATTGAGGTTCTAATTAAGGAAATAGATTGAGATTAATAGGATTAAGTAAATGGATAGATTTAGGGGAAAGAGGCATAACTTTCATTGTGGATGTTGGATTAAGGTCATTTAAGTATGCTTTCTAAGAGGACTCCAAGTTCTACAACTTCCGTGAAGACTCCAAGGAGAGATTTTGCTGTCAAAAAGGTCAAATTTTTACATTTCTATAAGTATCCTGTAAATGTCCGCCTAGCGGACATGATGTCCCTCTAAACAGACACAAGCAGAGCTGGAAAGCTGGAAAACTCGAGAATGTCCACCCAGCGGACATGAAGTCCACCTAACGGACATTTACTGGCCATTTGGACTAAAATTGCTCCTAAAGATAGAATATATAGGTATATGTCTGCCCTACAAACAGAAGGTCCGCTTAATGGACCTAGACTCGATAAAATTGTGAGAATGACAAAGTGAAATGAACGAAAGTGATCTTGTGAATGCTAATGAGATTCAAAGGAAATGAATGATGAGTATTAAGTATAGATGAATTAGAACTGGGTATTATAAGAGCATATAATGCGAGAAAAGAAACGACGAGTAATTGATTTATGATATTAGAATAACTAAGTGTTCTTGAGGTGTAAACCTAAAAAAAGTTAGACACATACAAATGATAAGGTTTGAATTATCAAGAGGTGTGATTAAGGAAACATACCCGGAATAGTCAATATGAGCATGCATTATACATTACACATATACATATGTGTATAATTGAGTGTTTATGTGATTGTGCAATTAATAATGTGTGTGTAATATTTGTATTACATAATATTGATATACAAGATAAAACGTCAGCATTAAGTCGTTTCTGGATCATGGAAGTTAATGCTAATATGGAGCGTACTGTGAGTCGACCTAGATGATCTCACTTTCAGTGCTTGTTCTGTTTTAAATTTCTGTATTGAATTATTACTGAATGTGAATGTGATTAAGATAATTCCGGAATCAACAGTCCGAGGAGTTTGATAAATGTGAGAACTTAGGAAGTGCTTCATTGAATATGAATGTGAATGAAATAAGTGATTATCAACATTATTGTTGAATGCCGAACCAAGGTCCGATGATAAATGTGAATATGAACGTGAAACTGAAATCAAGTGACTGATTGAATATATGTGAATGTGATGCATTTCATTACATGAATGCATGATAACATAAAGGCTATTGTGACCGAAGTAGCCACCGAAAGAAAGAGCTTAAAGCTCATAAAGTGATTAAGAGACAAAGGCTCACTATGTAAAATGAGTCATATATCTCCAACAGATAAGGGACAATTATTAATAAACCTAGTATTCACAATAGATACGGGATAGTTACAGGCACTCGGTCACAACAATAATAATTGGAAGTGAGTCTCATGAGCATTGCACGTAAAAATGATATGTATGTTTTTAAATGATCAAAGTGAACTGCTTGACTGCTCTGAATGTGAAATGTGAAATAAGCGAATAAAGGGTATTTAATTCTCATGATAAATTTGTGAAGTGATGTGTCTTATGTGATGATGTGAATTGTCTGTAAATTATATGTGTTATGTGAATTGGGTGAGCCATCGAGGATGGTCCACTCATTGAGTTCGCAAAACTCACCCCAAATTTTGCAACATATTTTTCAGACTCAAAGGGGACACCCAATTAGACCAACTGGAGTCTAACTGCTACATTTGAGTAAGAGATAGAGGTCGGGATCAGTTAGCTTCTACATATATTTTTCATTATTTTGTATTAAAGTGTGTATTCACAATTACTGTACAATGTGTATGTGAATGATTCTGTAATGCAATGACATTATGACTAAAAGTTTGTGTATCTATACTGGGCCCAAGTGACTACTGAAATTCTAATTATACGTATATTGATTGAAATATTGTGATTGAAAATATTTATTTATAAAGTGGGCCAAACTAATCATTGGTTTTTTGAAATAGTGTGTGATGTTCGAAAATTTTTTCCATGAGTATGATTGACTGGCTATCCTAGTACACCACTCTTGTAGAGTGTCTTCTCAAATATCGTCAGCGTGTTCGGGAATATACCCTATAGGAGTGGGATGATACAATTCGTGTGACTTAAGTTATCAAATATAAGGAATTTTAATTGCAATATACTCATTTTTGTTTGCATAATTGTATAATTCTTGCTTCTACTATAGGAAATTTTTATTCTTAGTTAGTCTTCTGACATATACATATACCTTTATGCTAAGTTAATGGATATACATTGTATAAAGTTTCTTAGAAAAAGCTAAAGTAGGGTTATACTTTATATATGGAATTGTCAACATCAACAATAGCAAGTGTACAATAATGTATCTATGTGTCTTACAATTATGGACTGCAGGTTCATTTGTAGACTTCTTGGATATCAAAGAACCCTGGAAGGAGAATTTGTGGATGTCCAAAATATAAGGTATATTTTATATATAATATCTTGTTTGTTACTGGGATTCTAACAAATATATAACTATTTATGTTACTTATTATAGGGAAATGAATGTTGCAATTTCTTTGAGTGGTTTGACAAGAAATTTACTCCACAAAGCGTAGATGTCATAAATGCCTTAAGAGAGGAGAACATAATATGTAATAGACAAAAGGGATATGATAAACTTAATAAGAAAGATAGTCAACTTAGTTGGATATGGGGCTCAATAGTAATTGTTTTGGATTATGTCTAGAACATCAACTAATATTTTATGTACAAGTAATGGGGAAGACATTAAATGTATCTAAATTTTTTATTAAATTATGATAATATGAATTAATTAATAAAATTAAGTAGTAATTTCATTTCATACACACATGTTCAAAGATATGGCTTTAGATTAAAATCAAAAGACAATAAAAATGATCCCTACACATGGTGTTGTAATTGCATACACATGATTCAATTTATAAATCTAAAAGTAGACAATAAATTAAAAAGATCAATAAAATGATTCCTTGCATATGTTTTTTACACATGGTGTTATAATTACATAATCAAAAGAAACAAAAGTGAGCCCATACAATGGACCACATAAGCTGTCCATGAATAATTACATATGAAAAAATAGTCTTCATAAGTTCTGAAAAAAATAAAGGACTAGAAGCTAGCTATATATATCCTTTACTCTAAGTTCCTTTTTTTTTGTTCCAACCTCTTCTCTTTCTCTTTTAAACTTGTCGAAATCTCAGTTCTTCCAACTTTAGTTGTCTTCCTCTTTACTCTAAATTATTGAACAGGTTCCTTTCCTTAAGAAGGCATTTACACTTGACCCTATATTTATCAAATAATATAAGTTCCTATTATCATTTATTTTCTTATTTAAATATTTAAAAAATTGCTTACCATCATCTAGCTCGTGCTAACTGAACTAGGTCCTAGCATTTTACAATTTCTCGAATTATGTCTAGCTTGTTTATATATCCTACAAGTTACATGGCTGCCAGTCCTTGTTGAAATAATCTCGCGCTTCTTACCTTCACTAACTTTTCTTATTATTTTCTTTTTTGGCCTTCCAACTTTGTTCTTATAAAAGGGAGGATTGATCTTCTATCTATGTTCTTCAACAATAGGCCAAAGTTGTTCACTTGCTATTGGATTAATACTCTCTCGATAATACCTCATATAAGTCATCTTAGTGTAGTGTTGGTGCACTAATCATAAGGATCTCCTCTCTCTAAAAAAATCACTAAAACAATATGGCTACAAGGGATCCCAGTTAACTCGCATCTCCCATATGTGCATTCATTTGTTCGAAGGTTCATAACATGATGGTTAAGCTTATAGTGCTTAGTTTCAAATTTCCCATCACTTGCTATAAATGTGTTAAGTTATTAGTAACATTTATGTAAACATGTTGAAATGAAAATGATGTTACTACATGCAAAACAAGCCAAATAATTTGTATCTTCCTTTTTATTTTCCTCTAACTTTGACACAATGTTAGGACATATCTTGTCATTGTAAGTAGCCATTCCTTACTTCTCTTGATCAAATCTCTTCATGGTAGATCTTCTCAAGACTTTTAAGCAAGTCGAGATTAATTTGTCTCATGCATTCCTCAAATATTTATTGAAACACTCTATTGTATTGTTTGAACAAAATTACCCTTACGTCATCTGTCAAATGTACGTCTACATGATCTTATTTAGGGAATATTTACCAACCAATCATAGGCATCTTTGTTCATGCTCTCCATCTTATTCATTTTTCGCTTATATCCTTATTGTGTACAATCTGAAGCAATACTCCACATGTGGTCCTTGTAGATGGCTATCAGTTTGTACTTACTTTGTAAATTGTCTCATAAACGCCTAAAGCAATAAATATGGTCCAAATTTGCATATTCATGCTCAAATAGCTCTTGTAGACATTACATCATATGATAAAGATATGATCAGTAAAAAAAAGGAAAATATGAAATAGACAATAAGAATATTTCATTGTGTTACCTTGTGTCTATTACTCATGAACACCCATGAACGATTACAACTAATATCGTCTAGTAACCATCCCAAAAATCATTCCCAACTCTCTTTGTTCTTAACTTGTATAATAGTCAAAGACAATAGAAACATAAAATCATTTGGATTCCTTTTAATGATTGTCAGCATTTGCCCACCATAAGTTGTCTTCAAATGACAATCATTAATGCATATTATTGGTCTATAGCATTAATAGACCCAAATTTCACTTGTTCAAGGCATATGTAGTATGATTCAAACATATCATTAGGAGATCTAATGTATAGCGAACTACCCCTGTTGCATTCCATCATTGCCAATAAAGGTTTCAAACATACCTTTAGGAGATCTGATGTATAGCGAACTACCCCTGTTGCATTCCATCACCGTCAAAAAGTACCCTCTCAACTTCTCATATTATGCCTCTTCATCTCTAACCAAAAAAATACAAGGCATACCTTTTAGCTCTATATGCATGCTTTGATGTCTATAATCTTTTGCTGGTAATCTCTTAAAACAACCCCCTTTAGCCCATCTATATTTCAACTAGGATGGTCTCTGAAGTGTGCTAAGTATGTATGAGCAATCTGCTAGGAACCAAATTTTGCACTATTAAATAATCTTCAGCAAGAATGAGAATAATGGAATGTCTTAATTTAAAATACATTTGTATCTTATGCAAGGCTTGCATATATTCTTCATCCATATTTCTTCTTGCACACTATAATTGTAACATCCTGTTACCTATACGGCTAGAACAGTTAATTATGAGACACTTATATGACTTAAGATAAATGCACGTTAGACATAAGTTATTTGTGACTTACATATTGTTTTGGCACATTCATACGAT
>JAOTAY010000002.1:19129244-19145716 GCA_025629805.1 Erythroxylum baracoense
ATATGCAAAATTCACTATTCACGTGCATATATGAATGCATGAACATGTCTAAACAATTTTTTAAACACTCCTAACCCTTTCCAAATTACTATCTTACCCTTCCCATCAGTAATGGGATGTTACACTAACCTCTTAGCTTGAAGCATAAAATCAACCACCTCACAACCAAAATAATCTTTGTCTCCATCTTCATATACCATTTTTGGTTTAAATTTGAAGCATCCTCCATAAAAGCAAGTAAACCTAATTATGGGATTTGAATTACTTGCCATTCCTCAAACAAATCCTACAATAAAAACAAGTATCACATTATGTAATTATAGTACCAAATATGTGCAAATTCAATATATTATTTACTTCCTTCATTGGTCCATATTGATTTATATTAGCGACAGTGATATGACTAATTGTTTATCATCATTAGGGAATAAAGGAATAAGAATATCGCGTAAATTAATCATATTGTAAACACATAAGCAGTGTACAAAGAATTGAAAAAAATTTCTAATCAACATTCACATCACAATGGAAAATTTTTTATTGCATGTGACTCTAGTTGAATTCAATTGGACAATCATACATTCACTATCTACTATATCATTCTAGGTAATAATAAACCATCATTCATTTATGCACCTCATCTTAATCTCCAGCCAAGATATGCTGGTATGTGGCTGCATAGAGTTATAGATATTGTAAATTAACATTATTATAATTCCTTAGGGAAAAAAAGAAGCAAAATATTTTAAAAGTAGAAGGGAGTAGATCACAAATGTGTTTATTACGTAGAGAATAAAATGTCTTTCAAGTAATGTGATCAACACGCTTTATTAGGCTTCGATGATTGAAAGCCCACCATATGGAAAAACAACCTAAGTAAGCAAACAATTGAACAAAATAGCTAGTGGAGAATTTGTTAACGGACAAGCACAATATTTAATAACCACATCATTTTTCTGTTTTTCCAAAAGGAATTGGTGAAACTCTTTGAAGAGTCAATTTCCTAGGTTAAGGAAAAAAGTTAATCCATAACAAATAATCTTATTACTTATTTTGCATAAATGTACTAAATATGTGATCCTCCAATATTACCTTGAATTCAATGCTACAATTGTTAGAAAAAGAGGAACTCTAGTATGCTTCACAAAAGACAGCCAGCAAGCAAAAGATCAATGCCTTTCTTTTTGAATACTTCAAATGCTTGAGTGAGAATATGGTGGCTTTGTACTTAAGAAGAGAAATTCATCCTACCACAATAGATGGGCTTAATGTATCTTCATAGTCTACATCATGGGATCAATAATAATGTTACAAATGATGATAGGGAGAAATAATTAAGAGTTAAAAATAATTTGTGGGTGAAAAGTAAGATTGCACTAATAATGAATGTGGAGTTAAAATTCCAATGTTTGATCTAAAGAAGAATAATTTTCAAATGTACCTATTATTTTAGGAGGACAGTTTCATTTACCATAATCTCTTTCACTTGAGGAGTTACGACAATTCCTCTCTTTAGTTGTTCTATTTCTTACTTTAAACAACATATTTCACATTGATACTTCTTGATAAGTGATTTATCATCAATAATTTGTAAGCCAAAAAATGTTCACACTTCATAAATTTTGTTCTAGAAATCCAGATGACAAAGGAAAAAAATAGATTCTTATCCTATAGAGCTTGAATTTCAATATAATTTATGCGATGGGCAAATTCCAAGATTTTATGTGTCTCTTCGAGATTACTTGATGGAGTTAAAGTGCAAATGAGTTGTAAGTTATCATAAATAACAAATGGTTTAGA
Source organism: Erythroxylum baracoense (assembly GCA_025629805.1). Taxonomy (NCBI): domain Eukaryota; kingdom Viridiplantae; phylum Streptophyta; class Magnoliopsida; order Malpighiales; family Erythroxylaceae; genus Erythroxylum; species Erythroxylum baracoense. The sequence continues at coordinate 19,131,045 of JAOTAY010000002.1, forward strand.
AGTAGTCTGCTAAGTAGCCGTTGTTCTTATAGGTATATGCATGTAAAATTATGTTACCGCTTTCCTACAAGAACATGCCATTTAAGTACCGCTAGGAAGAGCACATAAATAAATATGCATGATTCTTAAAAAACCACCACTAGACCGATTCCATTCTGCTTCACCTATGAATAAATAGTGCTTTAGATGCATATCAATGATGTAAGCTCTAATCTCATAAAGAAAGAACTATAACAGAAGAAGAGAAACTATAACAACTTGCTCACAATATAAGCATATCAAATTAAAGAGGACATAACTAGGAATGGTGCACAAAGAAAGATAGTATTTATAGAGTTAATCATTTAGTATTAGCATCATTCAAACAAAGACAAAACAACCTTATGAATATATATAATTTTTATCGCAATTGTGCCTTACATATATTTACTAATCACTTCTATAACCTAGCAAATGCATTATGCTAGAAGTAAATAAAAAGAAAAGAAATTTAACCTAGCAAATGCATTATGCTTCCCGATATTAGCACTATATTCTCACTACTTTCGAAAAGGAGATTTAAAATTGTCTTTCCCTTTGCTTCCCAATCAACTAAAAGGAAACCTAACTATATTTCAAAGTGTGTCTGTGTCTATTTAGGAGATGATAAAACCAGACATTATTTTGGCTTAATGTGGCGTCGTGTAGGTTATGAAAAATGATGGTGCATGAAGCCAAGGGTTATGTGAGTTAGCCATTTCTACATAACAAGAATGTTCCATATAGGCTCCCAAAAATCGATACGATGTTGTTTTCACATATAGAAATAGGGGTTTTTAACGACAAATAGACGGTAGGAGAACAAATAACCATAAGGTGCTATTTTACAGTTTTTAATAATGAAGATTAATGTGATTTTAAACCACATAGGGTTCTAAGAATTTAACCCTATGATTTTAATTGATGTTGAATCTACTCTTATCTCTAAAAGAAAAAAATGGTCTTTACAAGGTGACTTATTTCTTCTTGTTTATTTACCATCTGCATAGAGATTTTATTAATTTTAATTTTCATGAATATCAGATAGTTGTAATGGGTTTAAGTATCACTCTAAATGCAGAAGAATGAATCTTGCTAGCTTATCTTTTGTAGAGAACTGGTTTCTTTTTATTAAAGTAAATAAGGCTTCGATCTCATGTTTTATTAAAGCTCTGGAGGATTTCAGTCTCATGTTTTATTAAAGCTCTAAAGGATTTTAAGTTGGTTTAGGATTGATAATCAATCCTAACAAGAGCTTCATATGTTTGTAGTGGTTATCCATAAACTATAATGAATATGATTCAACATACTTGGTTTAGAAAAGGAATGATGGAACAAAATACTCAGGGATACCTTTGTCCCTGACAAGAGTACTAACCAAAAGAGATTGTCATATGTTAGTACAATTGATTGATATAAAACTGGATAAATGGAATAATAAGTAGATCACTTACGCAATTAGACTTCAACTAATTAGCCTAATGACAAATTTTTTTGCATGTCTTTTAAAGCACTCGCCCCTTGATACATATGCCCATAGTGAAGACTTTGGAGATGAAGATAAAGAACTGCCTTTTGACAAGTGGTAGATAAGTACCTTAAAAGTTAAAGTCAAGTGAAGTAAAGTTTACATGCCCAAAATGGAAGGTGGTTTAAGTATAAGGTTTATAAAATTACGTACGAAGAGAGTGTTATTATGCAAATCAAAACAAAAATTGTTTAGAAATGGAAAAATTCTTATGGATAAAAATGGGTACGTTCAAATTTTCAAATTTTGATTAAACCAAGCATAAACACCTTTTGGTCTTTTAGACATATTCTTTTCTTTTTTTTAAGTTTTGACTTTGTTTTTGAAAAGTCTTTAAAACGTATTCTCAACACATTAAGGACATAACTTTCTATTTTTAAGAGCCTTAGTTTTGATGGTGCAATTACTTTCTATTTTTTGTTTAGTAATATCCTTCTTGTGTACAGTCCATCATTGACTTCTTATCATTAATATTTTTTAATTTTGAAAGGTACTTCTATTCTAAATTATTTTATTATTTTAAAAAAGAAAGTAAAGATATTGTTAATGTTATAAATATTTTGATTTTTTAAGCTAGATAAATATTGTTATAATAAATTTAATTAGCATGTCCAACTAAAGTGTGTTATGTACTAAATAACATTTAGCTTTGGTGCTATTATTTTATTAATATCATTGTGTTTAAAACTTAATTGTTAATATATATTTTTAAAAGAAAAACATTTTATAAGTTCTAATTAATATTTTTAAGAAAAGCAAACACATAGTTCACAAAAATGTGGCTTAACAATGAAAATGAATGACATAATTTAAAAAGATTTTGATTTTATTGAATGGTTAAAAATATAAAAAGAAATTAATTATTATGGCATCAATATTCATGTCTAATTTATGGACATCAATAAAGATGACAATTAAAGTAAAGTAACATAATTGTGGTTAATTAGTCAAATGAATATAATTTAAACTCTAACTTGAAATCTTACTCAAGTTTCTACAATTTTAATTTTCTCCATTTTAAATTTTGATTTTATGAGTAATGTAAATATACCTAAACTTGATCAATTGTTGGTGATGTGAAACTCTAACATCGAGAATAAATTATAAAAGAACAAAAATAGTTAGAAAATTATTTAGTCAAACAAAGGCATCTTGTAAAAAAAATTTCACCATCTTGGAAGTTAGAATTAACTCCACATATTATGGAACTCACTCTTACAAACATTGTAATGAATTTCATACTATATTGGTTGGTAATGACTGTATTATACGAAATTATTGTACTAGAATATATTAAAGAATTTCGAGTTGTATTGGCCGATAGTGATTGATACATTGAAGTACTAAAAAATATCAAATCAAATTTATAAATTAAGAAGCCTGAAGGGTTAAATTGAAAATTTATATTTAAAAATAGTTATTATTTCAAATAAATATTTCAATTTATTCATAATATTATAACATATGAAGTTATTTTCTTTTTATATTTTAGTTTTATTATTAAATAAATAAAAATTATTTGAGTATTTTAGATCAACTAGTAACAAAATTTTAATTATTATAATTGAATTATTGAAGTTGTTGTTAATGCTAATGTTACTAAAAGAGATTCACGTGAATTGTATTTTATAAAAGATAAATCCTATAGTTAGAAATTAAATTTATATAAATTGATATACTATTTTATAATTTAAAAATTTTATCTAAATATAATTTGGTATAAATCGTTTACTGATATTATATCATACTAATATTAAATTGATATAAAATTTGGTAAGCTATTCACAATTTTAATTACAAGTTTTAATTTGACCAGAATTACAAAGTGTCGTTACTCGTTAATAGCTATGGTTTAAGCCATAACTGATCCTTTAATTGCACATTTAAGGACAAATGAAATACAAATCACATACTTACCTCGATTTAAGAAATTGTTGATATGAATAGTTATAAAGAGTAAAAAAATAAAATCTCGAGAAAATTAGAATTGTCAATTTGTACACATAATGTGTCGTAAAGTGTATAGGCATGCCCACATCTGTTGGTTATACTCGTGATGTATATTTCTTTTCATTATTTAATGGAATTAGCAAATACCATAAATACAAGGCTTAATTCCGAAAATTTTGACTCTCCCACCATGGCAACATGTCAACATGATAACTAGATACAATGGCAACTACTAAACCTATTTCCGGTAAGTTGAACAGGAACACAAATTTTGCCTGATGAATAGGCAAACTTGGATTCACAGGGGAACAAAAGAAGCTTCTAGGACTGTACTTTTGTTGGCAAAAACTTAAAAACAGAAAGAAAAAGTTATCAAAAGCAGAAGCAGCGGCAGAACAAAAGAGAATCCAAAGTGGCCTATGTTTCAAATTAATTGCTAATTAGTGTTTAATGATTTTAGTAACCCTGCGAAAAGGCGCCTTGGGTCTAATTACCCATTGCACAAGCTAGCAAGTGGTGGGATTAGGGTTTGATTTATAGGCATAGACATGATCTTGCTTTAAAACCTACATTTCAATTTTCAAGATACACACACACACACAAACGCTGATGAGTTACTTACAACGTTAGCTAATGCAGAACACATTAATCGACGAGGTATTAGCAGAATACCCCACATTTGTATTAACTTTGTGGACAAAAAGATGGAAGCTTCCTCGATATGTGAACTCATGAGAGTGCGTTGCCGCTGTTCTTCCCCTGCTTTAGGCTTTATTAGCTTTTCCTCTTTCTCTTTCTCGACAACTTGTCAGTCACCAAATTTTTTCTCTGCAACCAATAAAGGTAAGTAGGTACAGCATGGATGATATCACCTTTTTCCTTACTAAACCAAAGTGAGACCAACTTCTCACGATGAGTTATAAACATGCTAGCCACGGTCCTCTCCGAGAGCTATGAAATATTAGTAACGTGAGCATGTTTTATATTGCTTGATACTTATTCATACAAGTTTTAATGTGGACGAGTGGCCAACTTCTGATGCGGCCTTCTAGTCTACAGTTGTCAGCTATTGGTTTGATCCTGTAGGAACTTACATACGGTATAGTAAAGAAGAAAAAGGGACGTGCATGAAAGATAGATACTCTCTGTCGGCTTCCCTTTCCCTTGGCCAAAGGAAATTATTCCACATCCAAAAAAAAGAAGAGTTTCTGTCACTCTCTCCTATATGCATGTAACTGATCTCCATAAAATCCATAATCCGCAAGAGGCAAACTTCATCATGTTATTTTCTTTATTTGCTACTTTCAAGAGTAGCTTTATCCCAATGTTTACATGGATGTATAAATGTGGTGATTCATGCCAAATTTAAGCATATTTCAGAAAATTGTTTGTTACCCCAAAACCTATTTGGATGTTATAAAAATCTCATTAATAGGCTATTATATGGATACACTCTCCCATTAGCAATTTCAGATTCTTCATTCAGCTTTAGTCATGTGTTTCCGAAACTCTAAAAAGTTCTTATTCTTCCATGGGGATTATAGTCTTTCTTCAATTTGTTCTCAGTTTCTATTTTCCTTTTTTAAGTTTATTTTTCCAATGGATTTGTCCGTAATGATAGGCCTAACTAACTGGGAACAACAAACTCAAAAGTGGAAAGGGTTTTCTGCACTAGAAATAATAGATGACCCGCAATTGACCAGACATGGTGCTTCTAAGTTATCAATAAAGTTGTTCCCTGCAAAAACTACATACTACAGAGATAATGCTTTGCATGCATACAAACCATTCGTGCAAAAAAAGTCAGTTTGGCACTCGGGATTAAAATTTTATTTTTAGACATTAAAATATGAATTATATATGCTTCTTCCTTCTTAACTTAATTGTATGATTCAATGCAGGTATATTTTGATTGTACTTCAATTTGTTTTCTCTGTGCTTGTGGTAATGAGTCTGTGTCTCTAAGTGCTACTCATATCCTTGATAATTTCTAGCTTCTACTTCTGTTTTGATTGCGCCAAAAAGGAGTTTTGTACTGAGAAAAAAAAAACATAAAACGATAATGCAATCTTGTTTGAAAGATGAATGCAACATGCACATATTGCCACCAATATTTGATGGCAAATTGACAATCGGGTCGCACAAGCTAATCAATTTATTTCAGTAAAAGATAAAATTATATTAAGCATGCTGCTGTGGTTTATGCTAATACAAGACCTTAAACTAATCACTAACCGATAAGCTTATACAATATGAGACTTTCTTGAACATTATTAATACTCTTGTGAACTTTATTCAAAATGGACAACAAGCAAAGGACTAATAATGGGTTAGACTAATTACTACAGAGCTTTTGCACCGTTTGCGCTAGAAACATGCACATATAAAGATTTAATCTATACATGCATATAGGAATACGAACGTCAAGGAGAGAAAAAAATAAGTACAGATGTATACCAGTTGATTAAATAGTAACAATCATTTGCCATGCATGGCACTTTTTAACGTCATGGATTAGAGCCTACAGTACCGACGGTAATCAATTGCGAATTCTCGATCGAGAACAAAACCTTAGATCTCAATAAACATCAAGTCACTTGCATCTATATAGGGAATAGATCATTTTTCACCCGAATGTTGAGTTTCTGGCTTGTGACATTGCACCAGAATTGATCATAGGACTCATTCTTTCACTTGGAAGTGGTGCTCTTCTTGGTGATGGTCTTTCAAGCTTCGGTGATGCTTCATATTTCTTGTCATTCATTGTTTCACTTGCTTGGAGGACTGGCTTAGTCTCATAAATGTCTGATATTGAATCCAAATTAGGGCCTCTGTCCATTGACGGTGGTGCAATCTGAATATGGTCACCTTTGAAAGGATCTTCTTGTGGTCCGAGACATGTCGGTGCCGATCCCAACTCTTGCAGTCGGAGATCGTCAGACCACATCAAAGGGGTCTTACCACTATCACCGTATGGACTAGATCTTTTCTTTCCTCCTAAGCAAAGGTTCTCGTTGTTGGACAAATTCAAACCATCAAGAGATGGCCTCTCCATGCTGTGTTGAAGATCAAGCTGGTCTCCCCCATAGATGTTAAGGTCTTGAAATGGTGGAAAATTTAATGAACCAAAATCTTTTATAGTTCCCATGTCAGAAACTCCCTGATTTCCAATTCCCTTGTAGCCTCCAGACGCCATGTTTTCACCTGCAAGAGTTTGACATGCTTTCTCCAACATGATTTGCATGTACTTCCCTTGAGCCTCAATTCTCAGCTGAAGGTGTCTCTGGACCTGTAATTTTACACCAAATAAGCCACACGTAAATTGTCTGCAAAAAAGCGACAAATTTTCATCCCTTAATGATATTGCATGCAGCTAGACATGCAACCATTACGAGAGTCTTAATTGCTTACCTCTAATTGTTCATGCAGTCTTCTCTGCACCTCCATTTGCATCCTAATCGCATCAACCATGTGTGAGTTACAGTCATATAGAGTTGGCCACATATATCCCAAAGAAAATCCGGAATTCCCACCCCCCAAAAGAAGAACTAAAAAGATAAAAGTTAGGTGATATGTTAAATCTGTAGATGATTTTCCAAGAACAAGAAAATTTGATAACAAAAGAAGGAGAATTTGAAGGCCTCAAGAGTGAATTTACCTACTTGTTTGGTTTGAAAGAAAAATAAAGGAAGCGAATACTTACTCGTTCATGCTTCGCGCCATCATCCCAGATGAAGATGGAACATTTCTTTGTAGGTCCAACGGTGCTGTCCATGGTTTACATAAAATGATCGATAACAAGTGACGGGTGAATTGCAATGCATGGTAAACAGCTATAAATATCATGAAGTGTTGAACATAAAACTTGTCATAAAAGAAGATAAGTTGTCGATGAATGAGTCGTCTCTCTTACCATCCTTAAGGTGATCGTTTTCCTTGTGAGGCTGCTTTCCAAGTCTGAATTTCTAGTAAAGTAGAATAAGAACAGTATTAAATGTACCGAAATAAAAGATGAAATTTAAAAAAAAGAAGAGAGAGAGAGGGAATGAAATCAAGCCGACCCTTACATCGAAATTGTCACAAAGTGTCATAAGAAAAGCCAAAGAAGAATGAAATAAAGTTGTATTCAAACCTGAAGATGGCTTTTGAGGTGGTAAAGGGTAAGACCCTTCACACCCATAACCCTCATGATAGTCTTTGGAGTGGCCTCTGAAGATTTAGATCAGAACATAGACAATTAAAAAATTAGTTATAGAACCAAAGCAATAATAAAAGTCTTGAAGATGTGTAAGAAGTAAGAGAGGGAGAAGTAGAGAGAAAGATTACGTACTATCAGGTCCTCCAAGTTGGGTAACAGCATCGACGAAGCGCTCATGGAGTTCAACAGTCCAACGCAGACGAGGCTTAGGGTCTGTGGTGAGAACGAGACCCGAGTCACCCTGAACACACATGGATCTATCATGGGAATTCATAGTTGAGGGTTTCTTGGCATGGAACATTCTTTCTTTCTCTCTCAAAGAGACTCAGCTGAGAAAACAAAGAGATTCAAGAACAAATGCTATATGCAAAAGAAGAAGAATAGGGTGCGTTTTTGAAGAAGAGGCCAGGAAGGGTGGGACAACCACAGTTTAACCCTTGCACAAAAGAAACCCTATAAATAAAAAATAAGACATTGAATTGAAAGTAATATGTAAAAACGCACATATTCTTCTTCTAATATGCGGCTCTTACTTTGCTAAAAGATACCTCTCATTTCTCTCGCTTTTCTTTCTCTCCTTTAAGTTTATAAGTCTACCATTATAGTGACATACGCTAAGTTTACTCTCCAAGTATATTAGCATATGTAATCGTCCATGTACCTATGTCTGTCTTACATATTCATCTAGAGAATTGAAATGGAGAACCTTTAATGTTGTAGGGTAAATTACACTTGAGTATAATATTAGGGATGAGTATTGCGTATGAGGCTCCTAAGGTTATGGAGTGGGAGTATGGGATAAAAAGATTATGTGTTCGAATCCTCCTACTTATACTCTCTGGTTATATAAAACTTGTTTAGTATGAAGTACTTAATTGACATTATTTATAAGTTATTGTATCAATCTAAAGATTTACAGAGTGAACATCTAAAAGATAATAAATTTGGATTCCTTTGCTTAAAAAAATTTTGAAATCACCAAAAAAAAAAAGAGTTGAGAGTGCATCTTTTCTGCAGGGGTCGTATATATTAGTCTACCATGCGAAGCTTTTTGGGTCTTAAGATGATAATACATACACGACAATGAGACCCCTCAACTCAAGCAATCATGCTGGTCAGTGTGCGGTTTCACTTTTCCAATTCTTTTTGCTGAACCATATGTATATCGCTCTTTCAGAGAGATAAGCTGAGATCTCTAGGGTACAATTATGAGCATGGGCCACCAGCCATGGCGTCTTCTGTTTTCGTGGTACGATCAACTTTTTAACTTATTATTATGACCCAATAAACCTAATTGCTATAAATGACCATCTCCCCACACACACACGCACACACACGAACACAGATGCTTTACTATATGTCATCTCCAACGAAAAGGTTTTCATAATAACACTATGTGATTAGCTAGATTCCATCTATACATTGTGGACATGCTTAATTGGTTCATCATTATATCCTGATTGGTAATCTATGACTACAAGGATTGTGATTTAACGTTGAATTGCAGCTGGTATACTATTATTATGAATGTAATAAATCAAATTTAATTTAAAATTATATCAGTTGCTACCAAAAATATTCTGATTTCAACATATGCTCCCCGATTTTGATATAATTTTACATACGTCGAAGAACTAACTACAACGTCTATGATCAGTTGCAAGCAAAGCAACACCAATTTAACATGTAATTACATAAATGAGGTTAGACTAACGAAAAAAGTTAGTCATTGTACAATTTACACCAGTTAAATTTATGGAAGATTTTGAATTACGGGTTTCTACCATTGCACAATAAGAAAAAGCAATTAACCTGGATACAATCAGTTATCAATACTGCAATATGGCTGCAAGGTACAGTTTAAAACTTGATTCTATATGCCCTATCTAAACCAAAAAAAATAAAATAAAGAAGTATATACATCGTTTAGAACTAACTTTTTTGTTGCCTGTCATAAGTAATATGAGAGGACGTGAACATCAATGCAAAAAGCTAAGTTGGTTTTGAGTATGAATGAGGGGACCTCTTCTCTTTCTAAAGCTTAGTTGGGTGGGGACTCAACTTCTTGTATGTGAAACGTTATGTACTTGATTCACTTTTGTGGAATAGAAGATTGTTCCTGCAGACCATGCATTTTAGCTTCCATAAAAAAAAAAAATCAGACCAAAGAACTCTTCAAGTAGACTAGGGTCAAAGATAACAAATTGCCAAATCTATGGTCCTACTCATGGTTAAAAAGAAGCAAAGAAGATGAGTAAGAACAATATATAAAGCATGCAGTTCTCTCTCTCTCTCTCACTCTCTCTCTCTCTCTCTCACACACACACACACATGCAAAAGACCATGCAAAGGGTTGTCAATTCCTGAAGATATAAATTTAAAGAAGGAAAATACATGTCAGTAAACCAAATCCATATGGGAATAAATGCTTTCTTCCCTCACAATCAAAGGAAGATTCTGTTCTCAAGAAATCAAACTCCCAAAGAGTTGTATTAATTTGAATTGGCTATAACATGGTGATATTTCAGTCCTAATTATTCAATTTAAATAGAATATAAAAAAACTTTGCATTAGTGTGTTAGAATTTGGAATTTTATTATTAAATGTGAAAATCTTGCAATTTCAACTAAATTTATATCATATGACATCACTGAAAAGAAATTAAATTTTCCAAATAAATTTTGTAGTCGTATTTAGTCATTATACCTATATATTAGCTCGACTACTGGTCAAGATCCCATTCCAAATCATATTATTGAAAGCATGTATGGTAGTACGTATGTCGACTCAGAGCAGGTTGGGATAATGAGCACATCCCTCTTGATTAGCTGCGCAAATCAATCTAATGCTGAGTGGAAACCAAGTGGAAACTGATTCAGACTATATCAGACAAAAAAATATACGTGGTCGTAGTCCTCACCCCTGCATCCTTCGTATACAATAATCTAATAGCTTCTTGTTGTTTTTACAATTTTCTCAATCTATCCAGAAGCGAGAAAAGGTAGCAATTCCATTTAGATGTTGAGATTCCTCTTTGGACTACTATAGTTAGATAGCAGTGCCTTTATCATCTAATCAAGCAAAGTTAGGATTTAACTTTTGGTTCATTATGCTTGAAGCCCGTCCATAAATCTAATGCAAAAGTGGGGGATTGGCTTAGTTTTTAGGGCAATCTTAGCTTGGTTTTCAAGCATCTTTAAACTGAATATATTCTCCCAAAATGAATATATTCTCTTCGAAGGTGAATTTGCGGGACCCTTCTCTGCGTACTATTTTGAATACTTTACCTGCTTTTCTCTTTAATTTTTTTTGCAGTGATATATATCTCACTACAGGTTGCTGCTGGCTGCGTCCAGGGTTCATGTACATAGCCAATTGACCCAAAACCCCAAATTCTAATTTGTATGAGCATTCCCATGGTATGGTTTATTTTGTAATCTTCATTAATATGTGATCCTTTTTTTTTAGATCTCAAAATTTTGAGTTATTAATGTTTATAATTTTATGAAATTTAATACTTCAATTTTTATTTAAGTTAAAATTGATATCGAATACAAAAAAGCTATCGCTAATATTTTTTAAAAAATTAATTAAACAATATGTTAGTTTAATTTGAAGTCATCATTCAAAATTATTCGATATTTTAGGAATGATTTTTGGCAGACATATTATATTGAGATAATTAAAAAGATTATTAAATTTTAAAGAATTACATACAATTCATATGAAGACATAAAAAGCTTATGTTAAGCTCAAATAGGAAAATTTTTGGGAAAAAAACTTTAAACTCATTTTGTGTCATCACCAAATACGATTCATTATATTTATAGTAGTATCAAATTGAAGCGGTTCAAGATGATATAGAAAATTAAAATCATTTTTTAAAACTTTTAAAAAGGTACCTACATTTGATATCACCTAGCCAGTCCCATACCATCTAACTAGCCAATGTTTATTTTATCAAAAGAAAGGAAACAAGGGATCGAAAGTGTACATAAGAGCTAAAGGGGTGATTTCAATTAGAAATGAAATGGTGTCAAACTAGATTTTGATGATTGTAAGAGAGATTCATTTTGATAACAATAGAATTTTGTAATAGAAAAGAATTCACAAGTACTCTTTGTATAAAATTGGCAGGATATGTTAATTGGGACTCTATAAACTTATTATTTTTTTGTTTGCATATATTAAATGATTTATTGATAGGTTTGACAATGAGCTAGGTCAAGTTTAGCCCATCTCAAAATTCTAGGTTCAAGCCCGATCCTAGCTTAAAACCTTATCAGGTTTGAGGCCCACGTCCAAGCACGCATCTAATTAGATTTTGAAAGCCCAAGGTTCAATCAAAATTGAGTCAAGCCTGACTAAATATATATTAAAATTAAAAAACAGCATCGTTTTGTTCAAAATAATGATATTTTACTTAAAGCTTTAGATCGGGTTAAGCTAAATAACCAAAGTTTGAGCCTGAACTAAAGCTCGAAATTAAAAAAAAATTCGAACTCAACCTAATGCCCAATCAACAAAACGATGTTTTATTTGAAAATTTTAAGCTTTGGATCGAGTTATACTGCACAACCAAAGTATGAGCCTCAACTGAAGTCTAAAATTAAAAAACAAATCAAACTCAACCTAATGCCCAATCAACTTGAGCTTTGTTGACTTTAGATCAGACCGAGTCGTATCGAGCTAAGTTGAGCAATTTTTACCATTCCTATTTATTGGATGTTAATTAAGTATTTGAATATTTTCATTTTCATTTTCGTTTAGATTGTTGGAGAGCCCAATTTAAGGTATTTAACAAAATTAAGTTTTTTGTCAAAATGATAAGTTTGGGGATTAAATTATAGAATTTCATGTGTTTCGGATGATTTTTTAATATATAAAGACAAATAGACATATGAATTGTGATTTTGAATGTCTATAAACAACTATGACTATGTAATAACTTGTGAATATATTTAGTGACTCATATTCATAAATGATGTGTGAACGAATGAATATTATTGACTATATGATATAAGACCTTAAAAAGGCAATGACTGTGCATATATATGTGTGTGCAATAATGATTGATCGAGTTGTATTAGCTAACATTAGAATGGGGTAGATCCCATTTTATTAATCAGAGCAAATTAGTCAGACTTATAATAGAGTAGGTACCCTTACGTTGATCAAGACGAGTTAGTCGACATCAGATTGAAGTATATACTAATCTATTAGTTGGGTGAATTAGTCGACGCCATAATAAAATAGGTACCATTTTGTTGATCGAGGTGAATTGATCGACGCTTATTGTGAACAAGTACAGGACTCTTACGTTAACCGGAACTACAAAAGTTATATTTATATGATTAATATGAAATTTTGTATTGAAATGATTAATTTCCCACATGTATTATGCAAAAATTAGTTGTGATATATAACCATACTTATAGATATTTGTAAGAAATTTTATAGACGGTGAGAATGGTACGTTTATTGAATATATTCTTCCAGGTGTTGTAATTCTTAATCCGATAGTAAGATTGGAAAATTGAAATCTTACTATTAGGTGGTGATCTGCCACAGGCTTAGTTAAGTTGACTTAAGCTTGGGATGTGATAATTATTATAAACATTAGAGAAACATCCTTCTACCAATTTGTTCTTGTTCTATTATACAGAGATCGGACTTAGGTTGGAAACGGAATATTATTACACACCTTTACTGCTATATATGTCAATTTCAAAACTTGGGAAAGTTTTATACAAAGGAAGTATGTGGATATAAATTGTTCAAGTTATACATCAAAAGGTGAGACCACCAAAACGACTAATTTTTAGACAAAAAATCTACTTAAATTCATTAATGGATATAGATGTCATATGTCAGTAAGTTAAAGTGGTATGAGGTGATCGACAGATGAACTAATTAACTAAGATAGATCTTAATAAAAAGCATTAGAAGTGAATAATTGAAATCTGTGCTGCCATTTTTTATTATTCTTAGGATATTTTAAAACGGTAACATCATGTCTCTAATATGATAATTAGGGATGATAACAGGTAGACTTATAGGTTTAAATTTAGGTGTTTTCAATGGGTCAATCTATAAGCAAAATCAGGCTTATACATATTTAAAGTCTAATTTTTTAAACAAAACAATATTATTTTACTTATAAGAGTTAAAATTAGGATAGATCTAAGCTTAAGTAATCCAAACTTGAACTTAATTAAAAAAATATTATTTTATACATTTAATTTTTTAAAAAATTATAAGACCGGCGCCATAGCCAGCCTAACGCCGTCCCGAATGATAATTATCATCTATAGAAGTTAATTTTAACATCTTCCTTCCCGCCTGGGGCCTATATGGTAACTAGCCGAACGGTAGAAAATGCCCTTGACCCATGACTTACGAGATCAAATTGACGCAACTCTTTTTTTGTTTTCCCTCAAATTTTCATGTTTAAATCAATTTGACAATCAGAATCAATACCAAATTAACTTTATACCCCAAAACTGTTCGGGCTGTTCAGTCTTCAATCTCATTAATTAGAATAATATATCCATTTAGCTTTGGAATGTGCTAATAACCAATAGGAGAGGTGACGGTGAAATGTATTTACAAAAGTCAAGATCTTATCACAGAGCTTTTCTTTGGTGTAAGAAGTTGATGGAACCCCACATAATTCAATACTCTTCATTTTAATTACAATACTTACGAAGAGAAGACATTTATCTTTCTTACATCATCGGTGGATGAGGTTCTCGAGGTTCAGGTACATATTTTCCAACTCGCCGGAGGAGGAAGCAACAGATAAACCTCCATCTACAGTGTCTAACCCCAAGCTCTTACCAATGCAAAACTTTCTCAACATAATGATGACATATTGTGACAAAAAGCTGGTGCTTCAAAGTGTTAGGAAATGCAACTATTTCCACGCAACTAGAATGCCAATAGAACAACACAAAATTTGATAACGGAGTTCGGCCA